>CM019700.1:12342000-12679500 GCA_009760885.1 Achatina immaculata
TCCAGGAGACGAATCCTCGCCACTAGTGACTTCTACCCCTGGGTTGAGCCGGTTTAGGCATTATTCCCAGTATGGGCGTGTTTGGGACGGGACCAACCTCTAAGTCAGAGGTACTGTGACATGCATAGCTTCAAGATTCACCCCTGGTATGAGCCGTTAAAGAAGAAGAAAAAGAAGAAGAAGAAAAGAAGAAAGAAGAAGAGAAGAAGAAGAAGAAGAAAAGAAGAAGAAAGAAGAAGAATAAAAATAAAAGAAGAAGAAAGAAGAAGAAGACAGGGAGAGAATGCAAGAGACAAAACACAAAAGATGATTTAAATGAGGGCTTGAAGTCGACGAGGAGAAGAAGAAAAATAGACGATGAGTACTATACAAACTCCCCCCCCCCCCCCCCTTCCGCCCCTCTTCTTAATTTCATTTCCTCCCTTTCTCGCCATGTTTGAAATCACCCTGGACTTTGGATTCCTGCAAACATTGGATCGCCCCTTCTCCCCCTGGACAAAGTTTGATCTGGTCTCATGTTTTCCGCTACCTGTAACAATACAAGCGTCAACAAGGCAAACCAAGCCTTTGTGTGTACAGCGGCTGGATACACAATAACACTTTCCCCTGGACCACTTCAATCACGACTGGTAAAAAAGTGCGCGGATCTTGTCAAAATTAAAAAAAAAAAAAGCTAAAGAGACACAAAATGTAAAATGTTTCGTTTCGTAAACTTAGATCTGTGTTTTACACTAAGAATAAAATGCTTGACAAGCTCTGATGAATTTGATAAAGTTGACCTCTGCGATCTCCCGTACAGTTAACAACATTTACGGTACCGTAATACTATTTTCAAAACGAGCTCGCATGCGCACATAATTAATATTCAGACTACCACGAGTCATTTGAAATAAGTTTTAAAAGCTGAAATAACTGCAGCAATAAGCTTTTGCATTTGAATCTAAATGCTACAGAAGGGTTCTTCAAATATCATGGACGCAAAAAAAAAAAAATATGTCTACAAGAACTTAGTATTGAAGACGGTTGGCTAGTAAAGAGGATTGAACAGCGAAAAACTTTTAAGTATTCTGGACATATTAAACGTCATGAGAATTTAGAGCAGACAGTCTTAGAAGAGTGCATAATGGGAAAAAGAAAGAGAGGAAGACCAAGGCGCAGATGGCTGCAAGACATCGTTGATGATCTGCAAATGGATGCATCAGCAGCAGGCCATCTTGCTCACAACCGAGAGGCCTACAGGAGAGCTGTTCCGCAAGGGACATGCAATTCTGAGCCTTTCTTGATTTCTATTTCCCTGGAAGGTTCCATGTCATTGCCCGCCTTCTTGTGCTGCTATCTAGTTTCCTTAGTATGTGGCCAATCCACCTCCATACATGATTTGCAACTTCATAGGCTCTTACCCAGCTCTTTCCCAGACTTCCTCGTTCGTGGTCTTGTCCTGCCATTTGATGTTTAAGAATTCATCCCCGGCAGTTTTTCATGAATGTTTGTATCCTCTGTTGCGTTGTCTTAGTGTCATCACCCATGCGATGACGCTGTCCGATTAGTCAGTCAGCAACTTATGTGTGATATATCCTAGCGTCGGGGTTAACGAACCATAGCTGACCAAGACCCTGTCCTACCTCTCCATTGGCATATCCAGTAACATGCCTACCCTGGCCAACGGGGCAGGATAAAACTGTAGTGCATATGGTGGCGGATTCTGGTAAAGAAGTATTCCACACCCCCCTGCTTTTTAGCCGCATTCAGGGACCGAAAAGAAAATA
Source organism: Achatina immaculata (assembly GCA_009760885.1). Taxonomy (NCBI): domain Eukaryota; kingdom Metazoa; phylum Mollusca; class Gastropoda; order Stylommatophora; family Achatinidae; genus Lissachatina; species Lissachatina immaculata. Next base: position 12,343,767 of record CM019700.1, read on the forward strand.
GCTGCCATAACCCGCTCCCACTCCGATACGATGCTGTACATCAACACCTTCACAGCATCGGCTGCAAAGAACACCAGCTCGCAGTTACAGGGAGACAGGCGACAAGACAAGTCATCACTCGTATCTCAGAACCATATCGTCTTCACGTTTGTATTAAAGGGCCTGGGTTTGGTTTCTGTCTTGATGTTCTTTGATGTCCATCTTTTATCACAAACATAAAGATAAGAACTGTGTCTATTGAGCTTGTTTAAACTGCGAAACTAGGCAAATTTAACAACTTCTGTCATGCCAATGGATGTACATTAGTACTGTATACTGTCATGTGACTCTCTGTTTATCTTCTTTATTATTAATCTTTGCTTTTTTTATTATGCGCAGAAACTTTAGATGTAAATGGCTTTCGACAGAAACTGTAGACGCATTCCATGTTCATTTTGAGATTTAAAAAAAAAAGATCCACTATTAGAAAGCTAGAAGATTCCGAGCACTTAAATGTTACATCGAGCCAATTTTGTTTTAAGGATGTGAAGCATGGTCCATGAATAAGAGAGTGCAGCGAGAAATGGAGGCCATGGAAATGTGGTTTATAAGAAGGACGTTGAAGGTACCACGGACAGCTAAGAAAACCAACGAAGAGGCCTTAAGAGAGGCTGGAGTTAAAAGGCAAATTACAGCAAAGATCAGAGGCAGACAAGCGAGGTTTGCAGGACATTTCCTGAGAAGAGGAAAACTGGAACACATTGTGGCAGCTGGAAAAATTGATGGAAGAAGAGACAGAGAAAAACACACACAGAGAGAGAGAGAGAGAGAGAGAGAGAGAGAGAGATAGAGAGAGAGAGAGAGAGAGAGAGAGAGACAGAGACAGAGACAGAGAAGTTACTGGATGGGATGTCAGTGTGGCTAGGAAGAAATTCACCGGCGGATCTCATAATCAAGTCTAAAGACAGGGAATTATGGAGAGAAATGATCGCCTACGCCACGCGGCACAGCACTTGATTGATTGATTGATTGATTAGAAAGCTTAACATGAAAAATGGGCGATCCGCTGTTAGACAGCGCATCATCATCATCATCATCATTATCTTTCTTTCTTTCTTTCCCTTCTTCTTCTTCTTCTTCCTCCTTCTTCCTCCTCTTCTTCTTATTCTTCTTCTTCCTCCTCCTCCTCCTCCTCCTCCTTCTTCTTCTTCTTCTTCTTCTTCTTCTTCTACGGCACCTCCAGCATGATGTTCTTTGCTGCCGATGCTATGAAGGTGTTGGAATGGAACAAAATTTCAGCGACTATCTTTTTCAGTCCTTCAGTACATAATGGAATACTTCTTTAGCAGACTCCACCGCCTTGGTGGGAACTATATTGGATCTTCCCCTTTTAGCTAAGCAGGGCCTGTTACCGGGATTACCAACGGAGAGGTGGGACAGGATCTTGCTTGGCTATGATTCGCCAACCCTGACGCTACCATGCCAGCTATGAGTCGCCAACCATGACGCTATCATGCCAGCTATGAGTCGCCAACCATGACCCCACCATGCCAGTTATGAGTCGCCAACCCTGACGCTACCATGCCAGCTATGATTCGCCAACCCTGACGCTACCATGTCAGCTATGATTCGCCAACCCTGACGCTACCATGCCAGCTATGAGTCGCCAACCCTGTCGCCACCATGCCAGCTATGAGTCGCTGATTGCAGATATAACAGCGTCTTCTTTCTTTTAGGCAATGGGGGAGTCTTAGTGGATGAAAACAGAATGGTTAATCAATCGCATTCCCCCAGGCTTTTGTTTCATATTTTCATGCATTCTTCTCAGATTGCGGTGTCATCTGGAGTTTATTTCCTTATACAACTCTTCAGTTTGTTGCAGATCTTATCTTCTAATCAACATACAAGTAGATAAACGTTCATCGGGTTCTCAACAGAGTCTTGTGGATATTTTAGGACAGTCTGGGGGGAGGGGGTGAAATCATGAGATCTGGCGTAGTTACGTTTGAATGATAACAAAGCTGCCAGAGTTGGTGATCTACAGTTCGTGAAGATATTGGCCTGCCACTTCGTGACGATCTTAATATTTAAGGTCACTGCGTTCATCCGGCCTTACTGAAGGCCACAAAGACCTGCTCTCGAGTCAGCGGGTCAACAGGTCAGCTCTGGGGTTAACAAGCAAGCTGCCGTAAACCACTTCCCATCTTATTTTGCAGCAAGATCACAGCAACTGCTGCAGAGACAAAGTCTGACATTTCAGGGGAGTCAAGCAACCAATCATCATCAACCTACTGATCCAGATCAACAACCAATCATCAACTATAGGGCTAGATAAAAAAAAACCAGCCATCAACTACAGGGCTAGATCAACAACCAATCATCAATTACAGGGCTAGATCAACAACCAATCATCAACTACGGGGCTAGATCAACAGCCAATCATCAATTACAGGGCTAGATAAACAACCAATAAGGCTAGATCAACAACCAATCATCAACTACAGGGCTAGATCAACAACCAATCATCAACTTCAGGGCTAGATCAACACACATGTCACAAGCCTCCTTGTCGTCCCAGTCAGACCAATCACCAAATTTCTTCAGATGAACAACCTGTCACCAGCCTCCTTCACAGTTTCTAGTCAAATCGCCAACCATTCACCAACCTCCTTCGTCGCTCTGATCCAGTAGTTATTTAGACCCCCCCCCCCCAACCACCCCCCCCCCCCCAAGCGTTCCAAGGACAAGAAAATAGATTGGCTCTATTTAACAAATCTAAGAACCGTCTGGACTCTACGTATTGCTTTATTTTTAACGGGGGGCCCACAGTTGTTCCCGGGCCCCAAAAGGGGTAGTAGAAGAAGAAAAAAAAACTAAGTTAAGAACTTAAGAACTGCTGTTACAATCAAATCAACAACCAGTTATCAGCCACATAGCCTAGATCAAAACTATGCATTGGCTCCTGGAATCTGTCTCAATTTATTTATAGCACACGGTGCGTCGAAAACGTTTTATTAACCGTTCATGACAGCTGTGCTACAGTTACTATACACATTTTTTCTATTCATAAATCTATTTGGTTTGCATTTTCTTTAAAGTACACATCACAGAGAATCTGAAAGGAAAAGTATTTCGGTCATAAACGCTTCAAGAATGCAGTGTTTATTATTCAGGGAGTGGGGATCCTGATTTTAAAATGCTTTACCACATTGTTCATAACTGGGGTATGTGTAGAAATATTTCTAAGTAGCGCCGTGTTTAGGAAGATAATAAACTATTTGTATTTGAAAAAATGAAAGGGGAGAGAAGTCGCTGTCCGATTTGGCAATCAGCGACCCATAGCTTACATGCTAGAGTAAGGGTTGGCGACCCATAGCTTACATGCTAGTGCCAGGGTTGGCGATCCATAGCTTATATGCTAGCGTCAGGGTTGGCGACCCATAGCTTACATGCTAGCGACAGGGTTGGCGACCCATAGCTTATATGCTAGCGTCAGGGTTGACGACCCATAGCCAACTAAGATCATGTCCCATCTCTCCGTTGGTACTTGCAGTAAAGGCCTAGCCTAACTAACGGGACAGGGATTGCCGTAGTCTCCCCTCTATGGTGGTGGAGTCTGATAAAGAAGCACTGCACACCCCCTGCTACTTAGCCTCAATCAGAGACTGAAAAAAAAATACCCATTATGACCCGCTCCCAAGCCGACACCATGCTGTGCCTCCTCGGCTGCAAAGAACAGCAGCTCACAGTTCCATGGAGATACTGAATAAGGCAACAACGACGACGAAGACCAAGAAGAAGAAGAAGAAATTTCAATCTCTTAAATGCAGTGCCAGGTGTTCCCACCCCAACTTTTCTCTCAGTCCTTCCTGCTCCTTCCCCCACACCTCTCTACCAACACCTAAACATAAATATTTCTAACTTATATCTGATGGTTTCATGCCTGCAGTTATCATTTCATGCCGTGGACGCCTGCAGTTATCATTTCATGCCGTGGACGCCTGCAGTTATCATTTCACGCCGTGGACACCTACAGTTATCATTTCATGCCGTGGATGCCTGCAGTTATTATTTTATGCCGTGGACGTCTGCAGTTATCATTTCATGCCGTGGATGCCTGCAGTTATTAATTTATGCAGTGGACGTCTGCAGTTATCATTTCATGCCGTGGATGCCTGCAGTTATTATTTTATGCCGTGGACGTCTGCAGTTATCATTTCATTTCGTGGACGCCTGACTGGCGTAGTGGCAGTGCCTTCGTTTCTCACAAGGAGGTGGGCAGTTCACAGGAAGTGCCCCCCTCCTGCGACACAACTGTAGAAAATAGGTACCTGACTTCCACTGGAACTGAAGAAGGAAAAGCGTCCGCGCGTGATGCTGGCTACATACCTTCTTGTGGCGCCGTCAGGTTATTGGTAACAAGGACACAAGAATCAAATTCCTATGCCATGATAAATTATACGTTTTATTTCATTCCACTGACATCCTTCTAAAGGCATTTACACTTCGGAGCTGAATAACGCCACCAGCTTTAGACGTCCCACGATTCGGTCATACAGACATGCGGCCTACTTTCTGTACGATTCTGAAAGATCTAGTATATAGACTGCGTCGCCTGGAAATAATGCACACTATATTATTGAGACACACTTGTTGACTGACGCTGTCTTGCCCTGCCTGTCACACGAAAAGAAAAAAACGTTATAGAAGACCAACACATTCCTTCCCCTTCCACCCACTCACACAAGTTCTTTTAACATTGCAACAGAGCCATCCAAAGAAACGCCGTATTTGACATAGTTTAAAGATATTTAAACCCCCGTATCTCAAACGACGCGCATGAATGCACGCAGATATCGTACACAATTTCGACTGTTTTAATCACCATGTGCTACGTCAGGCTGCAAACGCGATCCCATGTTTACACATGTTTGAGCAATGATGTTTCCATCAATATTTTCTGTTAAAGTGTCTTTCCTTGCGACTGCTTCATTGTTAAACTTTCCTGAAGTCATGGAATTATGAAAAGTCTTCCTGACTCATGCTACGCTCACCGTGGATAGAAGCTTCATTTCTCTTTTCAGTTACACGTTGTTTCGTTCAATTTTCAAGTATAATGATTTATTAAGACTTGCATAAAACTGGTTTTAGTTTAACATTTTGTTTTGAATGAAAAAAACAACCTTATCTTCGCAAAAGCTGGTGATGCTTTTTTTGAAATACTTACTATAGTTGAAGCTATAGATCTGAGGCTGAAGCTATAGATCTGAGGTTGGAACTATAGATCTGAGGCTGAAGCTATAGATCTGAGACTGAAGCTATAGATCTGCGGCCGAAGCTATAGATCTGCGGCCGAAGCTATAGATCTGAGGACTGAAGCTATAGATATGAGACTGAAGCTATAGATCTGAGGCTGAAGCTATTGATTGGCGACTGAAGCTATAGATCTGTATACCACATCCTGACAACATTACTCTTTTTTGAGAATGATCAAAAAACTTAAGACAACGAACACGATACAGCAAATAATCCAGGACTTGACAATCTCTCAGGTAACTTCGGCTGACAACAAACAAAACTATACCAATTAGATTTATGGGCAAAATCAAACCAACGCCCTTCCGTATATTATCAAACCAATGCCCTTCCATACATTATCATTATATTCATCATTCTCAAAAGATAAAAAAAAAGGATGATCCTCTGCCAAGTTACTGCAGCATTTAGGTACTGGTGATTGATCTCCCTTTGGCTGTGAGGTCAAGGCTCTTGCCAGGTGATGCCATAGTGAAGAACTTGGCTGTCCTTTGTTCAGCTTTGTTATACAAGCAATTTTGAATTATAGAGGGTCTTGGAATGAGTTTTATTCACAGTTCATGCCGTGGACGCCTGCAGTTATCATTTCATGCCGTGGACGCCTGCAGTTATCATTTCATGCCGTGGACGCCTGCAGTTATCATTTCATGCCTTGGACGCCTGCAGTTATCCTTTTATGCCGTGGACGTCTGCAGTTATTATTTTATGCCGTGGACGTCTGAAGTTATCATTTCATTCCGTGGACGCCTGCAATTGTCATTTTATGCCATGGACGCCTGACTGGCGTAGTGGCAGTGCCCTCGTTTCTCACAAGGAGGTGGGCAGTTCACAGGAAGTGCCCCCCTCCTGCGACACAACTGTAGAAAATAGGTACCTGACTTCCACTGGAACTGAAGAAGGAAAAGCGTCCGCGCGTGATGCTGGCTACATACCTTCTTGTGGCGCCGTCAGGTTATTGGTAACAAGGACACAAGAATCAAATTCCTATGCCATGATAAATTATACGTTTTATTTCATTCCACTGACATCCTTCTAAAGGCATTTACACTTCGGAGCTGAATAACGCCACCAGCTTTAGACGTCCCACGATTCGGTCATACAGACATGCGGCCTACTTTCTGTACGATTCTGAAAGATCTAGTATACAGACTGCGTCGCCTGGAAATAATGCACACTATATTATTGAGACACACTTGTTGACTGACGCTGTCTTGCCCTGCCTGTCACACGAAAAGAAAAAAACGTTATAGAAGACCAACACATTCCTTCCCCTTCCACCCACTCACACAAGTTCTTTTAACATTGCAACAGAGCCATCCAAAGAAACGCCGTATCTGACATAGTTTAAAGATATTTAAATCCCCGTATCTCAAACGACGCGCATGAATGCACGCAGATATCGTACACAATTTCGACTGTTTTAATCACCATGTGCTACGTCAGGCTGCAAACGCGATCCCATGTTTACACATGTTTGAGCAATGATGTTTCCATCAATATTTTCTGTTAAAGTGTCTTTCCTTGCGATTGCTTCATTGTTAAACTTTCCTGAAGTCACGGAATCATGAAAAGTCTTCCTGACTCATGCTACGCTCACCGTGGATAGAAGCTTCATTTCTCTTTTCAGTTACACGTTGTTTCGTTCAATTTTCAAGTATAATGATTTATTAAGACTTGCATAAAACTGGTTTTAGTTTAACATTTTGTTTTGAATGAAAAAACAACCTTATCTTCGCAAAAGCTGGTGATGCTTTTTTTGAAATACTTACTATAGTTGAAGCTATAGATCTGAGGCTGAAGCTATAGATCTGAGGTTGGAACTATAGATCTGCGGCCGAAGCTATAGATCTGAGGACTGAAGCTATAGATCTGAGACTGAATCTATAGATCTGAGGCTGAAGCTATAGATCTGCGGCCGAAGCTATAGATCTGAGGACTGAAGCTATAGATCTGAGACTGAATCTATAGATCTGAGGCTGAAGCTATTGATTGGCGACTGAAGCTATAGATCTGTATACCACATCCTGACAACATTACTCTTTTTTGAGAATGATCAAAAAACTTAAGACAACGAACACGATACAGCAAATAATCCAGGACTTGACAATCTCTCAGGTAACTTCGGCTGACAACAAACAAAACTATACCAATTAGATTTATGGGCAAAATCAAACCAACGCCCTTCCGTATATTATCAAACCAATGCCCTTCCATACATTATCATTATATTCATCATTCTCAAAAGATAAAAAAAAAGGATGATCCTCTGCCAAGTTACTGCAGCATTTAGGTACTGGTGATTGATCTCCCTTTGGCTGTGAGGTCAAGGCTCTTGCCAGGTGATGCCATAGTGAAGAACTTGGCTGTCCTTTGTTCAGCTTTGTTATACAAGCAATTTTGAATTATAGAGGGTCTTGGAATGAGTTTTATTCACAGTTCATCGCTGTCCAATTAGACAATTAGCGATGCATAGCTGATATGCTAGCGTCAGGGTTAGCGAACCATAGCTGACCAAGACCCTTCCCATCTCTCCGTTGGTACCCCCATTAACAGGCATAGCCTGGGTAACGGGGCAGAGATCGTCATAATCCCTGTGGTGGTGGAGTCTGCTAAAGAAGCATTGCATACCCCTCACCCTGCTTTTTACCTGTACCCCGGGACTGAAAAAATAGCTGCCATATCCCGCTCCCACGCCGATACGATGTTGTACCCCAACACCTTCACAGCATCGGCTGCAAAAGAACACCAGCTCGCGTTTACAGGGAGACAGCACAAGACAAGACAAGACACGTTATAGTTCATCTAGCCTGGGGCATATAAACAGGAAATGTTCAGTTCTTTCCTCCTCATTGTAAAAGTGTCCGCAGATTTTGGTAGTGGTTTTTTTTTGGTTTTCTTTATAAGGTGGTAGAGTTTGTTCCTTATCTTAGAATCTTTATAAGGTGGTAGAATTTGTTCCTTATATTAGAATCTTTATAAGGTGGTAGAATTTGTTCCTTATATTAGAATCTTTATAAGGTGGTAGAGTTTGTTCCTTATATTAGAATCTTTATAAGGTGGTAGAATTTGTTCCTTATATTAGAATCTTTATAAGGTGGTAGAGTTTGTTCCTTATATTAGAATCTTTATAAGGTGGTAGAATTTGTTCCTTATCTTAGAATCTTTATAAGGTGGTAGAATTTGTTCCTTATCTAAGAATCTTTATAAGGTGGTAGAGTTTGTTCCTTATCTAAGAATCTTTATAAGGTGGTAGAGTTTGTTCCTTATCTAAGAATCTTTATAAGGTGGTAGAGTTTGTTCCTTATCTAAGAATCTTTATAAGGTGGTAGAGTTTGTTCCTTATCTAAGAATCTTTATAAGGTGGTAGAGTTTGTTCCTTATATTAGAATCTTTATAAGGTGGTAGAGTTTGTTCCTTATATTAGAATCTTTATAAGGTGGTAGAGTTTGTTCCTTATATTAGAATCTTTATAAGGTGGTAGAGTTTGTTCCTTATCTAAGAATCTTTATAAGGTGGTAGAGTTTGTTCCTTATATTAGAATCTTTATAAGGTGGTAGAGTTTGTTCCTTATATTAGAATCTTTATAAGGTGGTAGAGTTTGTTCCTTATCTAAGAATCTTAAGAACGATGCTTTAGGTCTGCCTGTTTTAGACTCCCTGCAGTAGTTGGGACACAGAGTGTTAATACTCATATTCTCTTTGACCTGTCCACACATACTAAGATGATGTGGTCAGTATAACCCCTGACCTATTCTCCTTCCCCAGGTCCAGAAAGAATAAGGTATCTATTTTAACTCTTTCACTTCTGAATTAGTTTCCATGCTTCACCAGAATAAATTTTTATGAGAAATCTTTGGTAGAAAGACTGAAATCACAGCAGAACTGAAGCATCTTACAGAGTCAACAACTGTGGCCCTACAAAGGGTACCATCCCTCTGTGGAATAGCCGGCAATGAAATAGCTGACACCTTATCCAAAGCTGCAGCAATCAAGATCAAACAAATCATCCAGTAAACTACCAAGAGGCGAAAACTATAATCCGTAATCAGTGCAGATCTGAATGGAAAAAAGAAACTGAAATGCAACAACGAACCAGATCCAATACACCAACTACAAAGACATCAGCAAACCATCCTCTTTCGCCAAAGGACAGGCCACTGCAAACCACTGAGCCACCTACATCGACTCAAAATGTCTCATACAGACGAGTGTCCATGTGGCAGTGGAGTCCAGATTCCAGAACATATCCTACAAAAGTGCCCAAACCATGCAGACCTGAGGCGTGAGACATGGCCAGAGGACACAAGCTTGGGGCAAAAGCTTCGGGGCTCCTATCAGGATCTGGAGAGGACTGCGGGCTTTGCCATGTCAACAGGGATCAGGATCTGATGTGACCAACAACCTCGAACGCAGAAGAAGAAGAAGAAGAAAGTAACTGGATTGGAGTTAATCTTCAATTTAAAAAAATATTTGTTGGATTAGAAATAAGCAACTATTACTATTAATGTTAATTAAACTTTGCCTAAAATCGCCCTGACCAATGATTCTCATTGAACAAAAAATGTACAAGATCCTACCAACCCTGCCTGTGTTCGTTCTGGAGTTAAAAGAGTTAAAGAACAAGAAACCTGACGCCTCTGGTCTGATTTGAATCGCCGGCCTTCAGTTCTCATTAGAAAAGACTTTAACTAACTTAAGATACGTTGGCAACTTAATATAACAGTCCAAATGTCCGTAAGATCAAATGATAACAAAACTTACACACACAGAGAAAAGACTTAAACAGAAGTTATCTGGTGTTTTGTATCAATACGGAGCATGTTTAACAGGGAGCTTAAAGGGTTAAAAAAAAGCAAGTCTTTTCACGAGCGTGTACAAGTTGTGTACATATATTCATGCTGTGCGCCGGCTAATGGAAAGACTTTATACTGGACTTATAACTAGATTTATTTCTCTTATATTCAGGGTCCAAGAATGGATTGAGAAGTTCTGAAAGGGTCTGGATTCAGACTTATTCATCAGATCATTCGTGTGTGAAAAGTAGGCGTGTACTGAAAGAGTGATAAGAAAGGGCATGAATGTTTCAAAGTGTGTCTTTACTCATCCTCGTCTGGGGCTTTGCCGATTCGTATGTACTGGGTGTTGTTGGTTGTCCGTCTGTCCATCCATCCATCCATCCATCCATCCATCCATCCATCCACCGCCTGCTGTCTGTCTGTCTCCCGTCTGTCTGTCTCCTGTCTGTCTGTCTCCTGTCCTCTGCTTCCAGGTACATATTTCTGTCGTTTCGCGTACTCTCCTTGCTGCGAACTTGGCCTCACAATGTCAAGTCCTCCTGGTTATCTGTTTTATACTTCCTAAAAAACTGTCTGTCCTCCCTGGTTTGTTCTGGTACTCATCAGCGGAGCCCCTGGGAGAGATTTTGCAAGCAGGTGCCAAACTGTCCTCGCCTTTCTCTCCCCAGCGATAAACTGTCCCCAATCCCCTCTCCCCAGCTATAAACTGTCCCTAGCCCCCTCTCCCCAGCTATAAACTGTCCCCAGCCCCCTCTCCCCAACTATAAACTGTCCCCAGCCCCCTCTCCCCAGCTATAAACTGTCCCCAGCCCCCTCTCCCCAGCTATAAACTGTCCCCAGCCCCCTCTCCCCCATAAACTGAAATCACAGCAGAACTGAAGCATCTTACAGAGTCAACAACTGTGGCCCTACAAAGGGTACCATCCCTCTGTGGAATAGCCGGCAATGAAATAGCTGACACCTTATCCAAAGCTGCAGCAATCAAGATCAAACAATCATCCAGTAAACTACCAAGAGGCGAAAACTATAATCCGTAATCAGTGCAGATCTGAATGGAAAAAAGAAACTGAAATGCAACAACGAACCAGATCCAATACACCAACTACAAAGACATCAGCAAACCATCCTCTTTCGCCAAAGGACAGGCCACTGCAAACCACTGAGCCACCTACATCGACTCAAAATGTCTCATACAGACGAGTGTCCATGTGGCAGTGGAGTCCAGATTCCAGAACATATCCTACAAAAGTGCCCAAACCATGCAGACCTGAGGCGTGAGACATGGCCAGAGGACACAAGCTTGGGGCAAAAGCTTCGGGGCTCCTATCAGGATCTGGAGAGGACTGCGGGCTTTGCCATGTCAACAGGGATCAGGATCTGATGTGACCAACAACCTCGAACGCAGAAGAAGAAAAAGAAGAAGAAGAAGAAGAAAGTAACTGGATTGGAGTTAATCTTCAATTTAAAAAAAATATTTGTTGGATTAGAAATAAGCAACTCTTAATGTTAATTAAACTTTGCCTAAAATCGCCCTGACCAATGATTCTCATTGAACAAAAAATGTACAAGATCCTACCAACCCTGCCAGTGTTCGTTCTGGAGTTAAAAGAGTTAAAGAACAAGAAACCTGACGCCTCTGGTCTGATTTGAATCGCCGGCCTTCAGTTCTCATTAGAAAAGACTTTAACTAACTTAAGATACGTTGGCAACTTAATATAACAGTCCAAATGTCCGTAAGATCAAATGATAACAAAACTTACACACACAGAGAAAAGACTTAAACAGAAGTTATCTGGTGTTTTGTATCAATACGGAGCATGTTTAACACGGAGCTTAAAGGGTTAAAAGAAGTCTTTTCACGAACGTCTACAAGTTGTGTACATATATTCATGCTGTGTGCCTATTAATGGAAAGACTTTATACTGGACTTATAACTAGATTTATTTCTCTTATATTCAGGGTCCAAGAATGGATTGAGAAGTTCTGAAAGGGTCTGGATTCAGACTTATTCATCAGATCATTCGTGTGTGAAAAGTAGGCGTGTACTGAAAGAGTGATAAGAAAGGGCATGAATGTTTCAAAGTGTGTCTTTACTCATCCTCGTCTGGGGCTTTGCCGATTCGTATGTACTGGGTGTTGTTGGTTGTCCGTCTGTCCATCCATCCATCCATCCTATCCATCCATCCATCCATCCACCGCCTGCTGTCTGTCTGTCTCCCGTCTGTCTGTCTCCTGTCTGTCTGTCTCCTGTCCTCTGCTTCCAGGTACATATTTCTGTCGTTTCGCGTACTCTCCTTGCTGCGAACTTGGCCTCACAATGTCAAGTCCTCCTGGTTATCTGTTTTATACTCCCTAAAAAACTGTCTGTCCTCCCTGGTTTGTCCTGGTACTCATCAGCGGAGCCCCTGGGAGAGATTTTGCAAGCAGGTGCCAAACTGTCCTCGCCTTTTTCTCCCCAGCGATAAACTGTCCCCAATCCCCTCTCCCCAGCTATAAACTGTCCCTAGCCCCCTCTCCCCAGCTATAAACTGTCCCCAGCCCCCTCTCCCCAACTATAAACTGTCCCCAGCCCCCTCTCCCCAGCTATAAACTGTCCCCAGCCCCCTCTCCCCAGCTATAAACTGTCCCCAGCCCCCTCTCCCCTATAAACTGCCCCCAGCCACCTCTCCCAGGCTATAAACTGTCCTCGCCCTTCTCTCCCCTGCTATAAACTGTCCCCAGCCCCCTCTCCCCAGCTATAAACTGTCCCCCCACCTCTCCCCGGCTATAAACTGTCCCCAGCCACCTCTCCCAGGCTATAAACTGTCCCCAGCCACCTCTCCCAGGTTATAAACTGTCCCCAGCCCCCTCTCCCAGGCTATAAACTGTCCTCAGCCACCTCTCCCCAGCTATAAACTGTCCCCAGCCCCCTCTCCCCGGCTATAAACTGTCCTCAGCCACCTCTCCCCAGCTATAAACTGTCCCCAGCCCCCTCTCCCCAGCTATAACTGTCCCCAGCCCCCTCCTCTCCCTGGCTATAAAAATGTCCCCAGCCCATCCCTCTCCCAGGCTATAAACTGTCCCCAGCCCTCTCCTCTTCCTGGATAAAAATGGTCCTCCTCTCCCCACCTATAAACTGTCCTCACCCTGTCCCCGGCTAAAAATTGTCCTCCCCTTCTCTCCCAAGTTATAACGGTCCCCAGCCCCCTCTCCCACGCTATAAACTGCCCTTCCCCCCTCCTTGGCTATAAACTGTCCTTTCCCACTGCCTCCCTCCCCGACTATGTATTTTCATCCACTATAGACTCTCCGAAGCCCTCCGGCCCATACTTAAAACAGGAAAAACTCTTCGGGCCCCGAAGTGATGCATCGCCTGGAGCCCCTTATTATGGTGCCTGCTCACTAGTCGTTTGAGTTCCTTTAGAGGCTCTTCTTATGTTTAGATTGTTGTATTCCTTTTACGTCTAGATTGTTATATTCTTCTTACATTTATATTGCTATATTCCTTTTATGTTTAGATTCTTATATTCCTTTTACGTCTAGATTGTTATATTCTTCTTACATTTAGATTGTTATATTCCTTTTATGTTTAGATTCTTATATTCCTTTTATGTTTAGATTCTTATATTCCTTTTATGTTTAGATTCTTATATTCCTTTTATGTCTAGATTGTTATATTCTTCTTATGTCTAGATTGTTATACTCTTCTTACATTTAGATTCTTATATTCCTTTTATGTTTAGATTCTTATATTCCTTTTATGTTTAGATTCTTATATTCTTCTTATGTTCAGATTCTTACATCATTTTTTACTTACCATAACTGTTAGAGTTTGAGCCACAGTTAGTTAGTCTCCTTTTGTTATACTAAACGAATTATTCTTGGTCTGATGAGGACAATACTGGAGAGTGTAGTTCACAGGGAATCATCATCATCATCAGGTGCCGTGCCGACTGGCGTTGGCTATTATGCTTCTCCAGAGTACCCGATCCTTCATGCAGGTCATCAGTTCAGTTGGTGATCTCCTCAAACACCATCCCGTCAGACTGTCCAGTATCATTTCTCTTGGTCTTCCTCTTGATCTTCTTCCTTCTATTTTTCCTGTTGTTATAGTATTTTCAATGCCCCCTCTTCTCATTGCATGTCCTATGAAAGTACATTGTCTCTCTCTTATCTTTCTGACAAGGTTTTTTGTCTCTCCAGCTCTTCTCATACATTCTTCATTAGTTATTTTTGCTGTCCAGGGGATTCACAGGGAAGCAACAAAAAAAAAAAAGGTTCTGGTCGATGAAGAGATGGGCCTAGAATATCACAGATGTATTAAACACCACACTCACTGGAGCAGATATCATTGTTCGACAATGAGACGACGCCTTCTGATGGGCTTATCAAGTGAGCAATGTCATGCAAGGGTCAGGTCATATGAATACATTATCTATTCTAAAGATTCTTATACGTTTTCTCCCAAGTGATGAAGGTAAATTTTAATCTTTTAATAGCGTAATCAGATTATGTATTGAACAAATGATGAATAGAACAGAAGAAATAATGACATAAATAATATATAGCTAATGCAGATGAACTCTTAGCCTAAGAAACAACAACCACAACATATGAACATATTTTGTTATCAAACCCTCGGTGGCAGTGGAATGCAGACTCCAGAACACATCCTTCAAGAGTGTCCAAACCATGCGGACCTGAGGCGTGAGATTTGGCCAGAGGACACAAGGTTGGAGCAAAAGCTTTGGGGCTCCTATTTGGACCAAAAGCTTTGGGGCTCCTATTTGGACCAAAAGCGTTGGGGCTCCTATTTGGACCAAAAGCTTTGGGGCTCCTATTTGGACCAAAAGCTTTGGGGCTCCTATTTGGACCAAAAGCTTTGGGGCTCCTATTTGGACCAAATGCTTTGGGGCTCCTATTTGGACCAAAAGCTTTGGGGCTCCTTTTTGGACCAAAAGCTTTGGGGCACCTATTTGGGGTCGCATTTTTTGGCCATGAAATGACGCAATTCATTTTCAGCATTTGTGGCAGTTTAAAATTACGTCTCTCAGCTACAGAACAAAACTATGTGACTGTAGTTAATATTTAATTGTATTTTTAAAAGTCGCTTAAACAGTTTGTGGTAGAAAAAGAAAAGAGTTAAAAGAGTCGAGGACAAAATGGCGCTCATGACGATAGGGGAACGAAACTTGGTGTGGGAGAAAGAGAGAGAGAGAGAGAGAGAGAGAGAGGTTAAGAAAGGAAGAAGTGGATTTAAATTTTTAAAAATGCAAAGGCCGAAACGCGTAGAAGAAATAATGTCCTTTTATGTTGGTCACAAAAAGAAGTCGAGAACATTCCAGAAAGTCCAGTCACATTTTGCCTTAATGTAGGCTGTGTTTGCATAAGTGAAACACACACACACACACAAGGCTTGAGCTGGTCGTAACACATTCATGCTGCGACATTAAACCCCCCCTCCCCCCCCCCCCCCCCCAACATGCCTAGAGTTATTCATACGCTATTCCTTGGCACGCGTGGAATATCTTCGTGAATATACATACATACACGAAGATAGTGCGATACTGACAGTTGAGGAAATTCAGCCCATAGTCCCTGGCTAGCATGTCGTTACGTTGGAGGGTTGGGATGTGTCGCATGAAAACTGGGGGGGGGGGAATGGGGTGTGGGTTGTAAGTCTTAAGTTACCATAGCAGAAGTTAAGAGTTGTCTACTTTCTAGTAAATAGAATAAGAAATTCTAATTTTCAATTCTGACATTTGGGTTATGTAAGGGACAGATCTGTCACGCGTGCATACAAACTTTCCTCAACGGTTTTCAAACTTTTGGTTTCGGGGTCGTATTTATCCTTTTATAAAAACATATACATGTAAAGACGTTCTTTATTAATCATCGCTTTCTCCGAGATTCTTATAATTCTTATCAGTCCTAGAAGATACATCCTTTATAAGTGCATTGAAAAAAAAACAGAAATAAATACTATAAATATGCTTATAACGTCACTTTCTCCATTGTACTTGTACGAACTCTCTGTAACTGCAAACTGGTGTTCTTTGCAGCTGATGTTGTGGAGATGTTGAAGCACAGCATCGTATCGGCGTGGGAGCGGATATTGGCGGCTACTTTTTCAGTCTCAGAGTACAGCTAAAAACCAGGGGATGTGTGCAGTGCTTCTTTAGCAGACTCACCCACCATGGGAACTATGGCGATCCCTGCCCCGTTAGCCAGGCTAGGCCTGTTACTGGAGAGGTGGGACAGGGTCTTGGTCAGCTATGGTTCGCTAACCCTGACGCTGGCATATCAGCTAATGGTCGCTGATTGCCTCATCGGACAAACATCCCCCCCCCCCCCCCCCCACTTTCTCTATAAAGTCACATATGCTTCTCTTGCACACTTTTATGTCCTGGATGATTTTGTGAGAATAAAACAAAGGTCGAAAAGTCATAAATATGTGTTTTGTTACTGAATAAAGTCAATTCTTTACGAACGAACAAACAAAGAAACAAATAAACAAACAGGCAAGAAAAAAACATAACTGTTATTTACGATAAGAAGAGCCGCGGAGTCTGTGTGACAACTCTTCTACCCAGACTTCTATATTTGTCTACTCTATTTTTCCTTTCACGATTCAAGGCTCCTTTACTTTGTTACTGTAAAACTCAGAATTCTCTGTTCTTCTACTGTACGACGCAGACTTGTCTATTTTTCTATTGTAAAACTCAAAGTTCTTTTTTTTTTAAAAAGGGGGTGGGGGTGGGGGTGGGGATGGTCACTGGCACAGTTTTACATGCTCTGACAGAAACTGCATGAAAAAAAAGTGATGCCAACTCCGACTCCAGCTCTATAGCCCTGATTTGCCTCGTATATGTTTGTGTACTTAGTGACAGATATAAACGCATTTAGTGAAGGATTAGCCATTACACTGAGGAGGCTTAGCCCTGGAGGCCCGGAAGAGTATGGGGGCCCCGGAGCCAAATTAAAAGAAGAATAAATAAAGCCCTCTTCACATACGGAGTCTTGTTTGATGTGTCAATCATTCGTAACTGTCAGAAAAGACGTTATCCCGATTTGGCTGTCAGCGACTACATAGCTGACACTCTAGCGTTGATGCCACGACTTTCAAAACAAACTTTCCCATCATCAGATGCCATTTCCCGTCCACAACGGTTGCCTATCAGCAAAAAAAAAACAAACCGGTTCTGCTCGCATTTAGCTGGAACTGGTTTGGTTTCTCTTGTTTTCTAAAGCGCGGTTCCAAGGAGGTACTACTCGGTATCAGGAATCGGTTTGTAGGAACCGGGTACTGACTTTTTACCGGACGAACTGAAAGAACTGGATCCTAAGTCGGTTCCTGCCCAGCTCTAGACCACAGTATCCTACATACTTGCGGTATTCTGAAACAGATCGCTTGATGCTATAACATTTAATTACTTCTCTCTGTTTATTATTATTTATTACTTCTTATTATTTATTTATGTAATCATTTAATTGTGTATTCATGATTATTATGCTCATTAACAAATGCTGAATGGCTGTGACTGAGTGAAAGCTGTATGATGAAGGGCAGAGTGTCAGATGGGCCTGCGTGCCTAATTCTTAACCCTTTGAAAATAAAGTATGTTCTTTCGTTCAACAACCCTGGCCCTACAACGGGTACCATCCCATTGTGGAATAGCCGGCAATGAAATAGCTGACAGCCTGTCCAAAGCTGGCAGCAATCAAGATCAAACAAATCATCCAGTAAACTACCAAGAGGCGAAAACTATAATCCGTAACCAGTGCAGATCTGAATGGAAAAAGAAACTGAAATACAACAACGAACCAGATCCAATACACCAACTACAAAGACATCAGCAAACCATCCTCTTTCGCCAAAGGACAGACCACTGCAGACTACTGAGCCACCTACATGGACTCAAAATATCTCACACAGACGAATGTCCATGTGTTCGTTCTCCTTCCCTCTCTCTCTCTCTCTCTCTCTCTCTCTCTCTCTCTCTCTCTCTCTCTCTCTCCCTCTCTTTCTCAGTAAGAAGGAATTTTTCATTCCCTCTGAGTTCTGTTTGTTCTGCTAACATAGCTCCACCGGTACACATCAAGCTGTACATGTACGCCTGTACAGTTTATATTAGGATTACTCATATAAAAAGTACCAGCTCTCCGGTCAGCACTTCGCAAATACTTTATAGCTCTTTGGCTTCAAAGGTCTGCAGGATGTAGCAGAAAAAGGGGGTGGGGGCGGGAGTTGAGTGTTAAAAAGGTTGGGGACCATTTATAAAATGATTTAACTGAAACAACGAAAATCAGTTTTTTGACAGGAGGTCCACCACGCTGAAACTCTAAAGAGGACATTGTTAAGAGAGGCCACATTAGCAGGCATAAAATCACTTGATGAGGTTGAAAAGCTCGCCGAAAGCAGGAAAACTTGGCAAACTACCATTCGAGCCCTACGTGACGTTTAACGGCACGGGAAGGATAGAAGAAGAAGAAGAAGAAGAAGAAGAAGAAGAAACTTTCAACAAGCGCTAGTTAGAGACAACAAAATCGGCTTTTTATATGGCAGAATTTGAGAAAACAAGATCAGCTTTTGACAAAGAGAATTTGGGGGAAAAAAAATCAGCTTTCGACAAAGGAGAATTTGGAGAAACGAATCAAAATCAGCTTTTGACGAGGGATAATTTGACACAAATGAAATAAAAGCAGCTTTTTACAAGAGAGAATTTGACAAAAATGAAACAAAAGAAGCTTTTGACAAGGGAGAATTTGACAAAAATGAAACAAAAGAAGCTTTTGACAAGGGAGAATTTGACAAAAATGAAACAAAAGCAGCTTTTGACAAGGAAGAATTTGACAAAAATGAAATAAAAGCAGATTTTGACAAGAGAGAATTTGACAAAAATAAACAAAAGCAGCTTTTGACAAGGGAGAATTTGACAAAAATAAACAAAAGCAGCTTTTGACAAGGGAGGAAAAAAAAAAGAAAAAAAAAGAGCTTTTGACGAGAACTACTTTGAAGAAAAAAAAAACAATAACAAAAAAATCAGTCTACGGTTAGGAGGACTAATAATGAAATGTATGACGTGGGTATGGCCCAGTCAGGACAGAGAGACAGCAAGTCAGAAATATGACCCAAAGAACAGAAGGGTCAGAGCTTTAGGCTGTGAGTGCTGGTTGTTATATGAGCAGTTTATATCTGTTTATGTGTTGTATGATATAAATGTACATGTGATACTCGTGACGTGTATGTGTGCCAGATATGTGCATTTGCTTTATGTTGTGTCCTAAACTGAGGTGAAATTATTATTGTACCTTGAAAGGATGAAATATTGAGATATCTCTCTCTCTGAACCTTAAGTGCCCAGGGCACATGGGGCTTCCGCAAGGGTTTTTTATTGAGATATATGAGAGTCGAAATGTTTGTGTGTGTATGAGAGGGATAGATAGATAGATAGATAGATAGATAGATAGATAGATAGATAGATAGATAGATAGATAGATAGATAGATAGATAGATAGATAGATAGATAGATAGATAGATAGATAGATAGATAGATAGATAGATAGATAGATAGATAGATAGATTTAACGAAACGATGTCAATCCATTTCATAATAGCATGGCACAGTAAATCTTGTTAACAAACTGAACAGTGTAATGTGTACATACTAAGACAGACATAATGCAACCCCACCACACGAAAGGAACTCTCCTTACTCTAAAGATCACATTAGATAAACCCGTCCATTACAGCTACCCAAAGTGAGTGCAATTTCAATAGATTAGCCTCCCCCTTTTTTTTTTAAACACCAGCGAATGAGGCCTCAGATACATATTAAACAAGGAGTGTCGGCTCAATCTGGGGCCCTCAAAGGTACGCTATGAGTCACGTGACGTTTACATGCAGGACAGGTAAACATACAGACCTGAACAGTTTCAATATTTCAACTTTAGTTAAATTCTGTCACCGCTTTGCTGGCTTTCAAAGAGTTTTAGAATGTAGAATAGAACTTACACGACGGTTACTTGTAAGTGTTCTGGGCCTTCTGGTTCTATTGACATCATTTCAGAGTTTAAATTTTGAGGAAGAGCGGGGACTGAAATCATGTCATGGTGTCTGTGTGTGTATGTGTTTTCGTTTTATCTGGCTTTGCCTTACAAACTGTGAAGTTTGAGAGTATGAGAAGAACCGCAGATAACATATACATATGCAGACAACAACGTGCATACGTAGATAACAAATACAGAGGCACATACGCATGTACACAACATGAACAAATGCTGACAAAACATACACGCGCAGACAACAAATACCGAGGTAAATACCCATAGAGGCAACACAGACAAATCCACATGCAGATAATATATACAGACATCGAATGCAGACAAACATACGCATATACAACACAGCCCATAAAGGCAAAACATGCAGACAGCACATATACGCATGCAGACAAAACACATGTATATAGACAACACATACACATGCAAACAACACATACACGTCCAGACAAAATATACAGACAACTTACACATGCAGACAACACATACATGCAGACATCACATATATATATATATATATATACACACATACAACACACCCACAGACATGCAGACGAATATAATGCACTGCTAGCAAATTAACTTAGAGAACAATGAGCAAGTACACACCAAAAAAAAACCAGAACAATCTGCAGAACGCAGGCAAGACACACAAAAGGGGCAGATAAATACGTAAATAACATGAAGGCGGGGACACAACCAGTACAGGAAAAACAATACCAATTTTCTTTACTGCCCATCAGTGCATCTCAGTCTGTATATTAGGGGGGTTGTAGTGAAAGAAGGGGTGGGTAGAAAATCTTTAAAATAATGTTCAAATGTCAGCGAACCCTAGAATTAAAAAAAAAAAAGACTAGATCACTGTACGCCAGTACGATCTTAAGCAGACAGGATCTCAGAGAGAACTTCTGTAAGCAAGTGTAACCTCTCAAGCCCTCCTGGGGCCCTGGTTATCTGTTTTCATCCACTATGGGCCCCCTACCCCCCAAAGACCTCCGTGCCCACCTTTAAAATAGAGAAAACCCTCAAGGTCACGGAGTTAATGCGCCATCTGTAAACCGTTATCATATGGTCGGCCTGTAGAAGATGTAATTAGGATAATTAATGTTCTTTCGAGAATAAAATGTTTTAACGTGAATCTGTTTATTGTTCTTTCGAGAATAAAATGTTTTAACATGAATCTGTTTATAAACGATGTTGATTTAATTAATTTCATTTTTTTAAAAAAAATCATTATCCACCTTGTTGAGAAACCTTGAACTAAATTTACACACTGTCTATCGTGGAACCCAGCCTCTAAAAGTGAGAAATCTGGGAAGGTAAATACGGCCACAGCGTGATACTGACCACGTGACACTTTCATGTGCCGAGGGTTTGGAAAATTCAGGCCTAACACCTACATACCCAATATGCCGTGATGGCATGGGAGTGGGGGATTTTACCTTTACCTGGCCAAAGATTAAATAACTGGTGCCGACAGTGACAAGAAGGGAAGGGAAGAAGGTCAAGGATATAAAGATGGCCTCATGGAAAAATAACACACAATAATTAGTATATAAGTATATAGCTATACACGGAGACACTGCAGTAAAGCTGTGATACCAGAAATATTCCTACTGTTTTTCCCCCCTAAGTTTATACATTCAGGGAAAGACAATCGCGTCCATCTTGATAGGGGTTTCAAAACTGTGAGCCTGGGACCACTGGTGTTTCCGCGGAAGGTCTCATGACAGTCCATGGAGTAATTCTGGGTTGTATAGATTTTGGTGAATTTCTAAAGATTGACAGAAGTAGCCGGTTGGGGGGGGGGGGGGGTCGCAAACGAGTTTAGACTGGGGTAGCGGGTTAATTATCATATACGATCTGGAAAAAAAAAGCATTTAGACACCTTTGTATTACAAGATGTTTTTTTTCCGAAAAAAATGACTGTGGGTACAGAAATTATTGTAGTTATAATTTCTCAGTTAAATATGGGTGATCACGATGAGAATATGTGTCCTACGAAGAGAAGACAAGAAAATGTGAGCATGTGACGATACAAGAAAGTCAAATACACGGTGTTTCTAGAAGTGTAAATGTTGGCAGAAGTGGGGCCCGTCTCTGAGATTCTGAAACAGCGAAGTCTTTGGCAGGAGAAATTTTTAGGTTAGCGACAGCTGAAATATCCACCCTCATTTATGTATGCGAAAGCTGGAAATCAACTAAAGAAATAGACAACAAATTAGACTCTTTTGAAAACAAATGCCTAAGGAAAATACTCGGTATAAAGTGGAACGAGTTCAAGAACAACACAGAGATAAGACAGATGAGCGAACAACAGCCTGTCTTATAGGTGATCAGAAAAAGAAGATGGACATATGTCGGTCACGTGATGAGAAGAAACAATCAGAGAAACTCAAAAGAGTTATCAAGTGGAACACAACAGGCCGAAGAAAAAGAGGTCAACCACGTGAAACTCTATAGAGGACATTGTTAAGAGAGGTCAGTTTAGTAGGGATAAAATCCCTTGATGAGGTTGAAAAGCTCGCCGAAAACAGGAAAAATTGGTGAACTACCTAGCGAGACCTATATGGCGTCTAACGGCACAGGAAGGATGTGAGATGTAAGACAGATGAATTAGCAACCATGATAGGGATGCACAGCCTAGATGTTGTATGAGACATTCCTACATTCCTGCAGTTTAAGACCGCGCCCAAAGCAGCAGAGCACAAGTGTTACTTGATCCTCGCGTAGTCTTTACCTTGTGGAATGCGAGTCTCTGTTTACCGGTGCAGTGATGTCTAACATGTAACACAATAAAATGTACACTATAATGGCCGGGATTTATTAAAGTATGTTGTTTGTTCTTCTTTACGTTCCTACGTCTACATATTTTCTCTAACACACATGCATACCTACACACGTACACTTACAAGGGGGCGCAAAAACTCGTATTTAAATGTATAAACTAGAAAAAAAAAGTAGGAACAGCTTTATTACTTAACGAAAATGTATAAACTAGAAAAAAAAGTAGGAACAGCTTTATTACTTAACGAAAATGTATAAACTAGGGAAAAAAAGTAGGAACAGCTTTATTACTTAACGAAAATGTATAAACTAGGGAAAAAAAGTAGGAACAGCTTTATTACTTAACGAAAATGTATAAACTAGGGAAAAAAAGTAGGAACAGCTTTATTACTTAACGAAAATGTATAAAGTAGGAGCAGCTTTACGATTACAAAGTTGTGAAGTTTCGGCGTGAGCCTTAATCCATGTTCTATTCATTTTATTTGAATTTTTTAAACACAGCATTCATGTGAATTTATATTTTATCTCCTCTCTCTCTATTTCTTTGTCCTGTGGGTTTTTGTATGATTAAGGCTCACGCCGAAACGTCACAACTTTGTAATCGTTAAGTAATAATGCTGCTCCTACTTTTTTCCTGGTTTATATGTTTTGTAATCACGGCTTTAGTGAACGGCTCCGTGCATAGTTATATACTCATACACTAATTATTGTGTGTTACTAAACTCGTATTTAAACACGGCGAAACCTTTTCCACTCTGGCTGTCTTTGTTCTCTCACTTCTTCTGCTAGACCCATGCTTCCTCCTCCTCCTGCTTCTTCTTCTTCCGTGTTTTTGCTTTCATTATTCCGTGCTATCCCCACCCATCAACCTCTTTCGTGTTTGTATTTTTCTATTTCCACGTTAATTTTCCTACCTTCTCTCTATTATCGTCTTCATTTTTTTTGTAACATAATTCTTTTTCTATCTTCTTCTACCGACCTATTCATTCATTCATTTGCATGTCCCTTGAGGAACTTTGCCTCCCTAACAGCTCTCTCCTGTAGGCCTCTCGGTTGTGAGCAAGATGGCCTGCTGCTGCTGCATCCATTTGCAGATTGTCAGTGATGTCTTGCAGCCATCTTCGTTTTGGTCTTCCTCTTTTTATATTTCCTATAGTCTTCTATATTCCTTTCTGCATTCTTCTTCTTCTTCTTCTTCTTTTCCTCTCTCTGGAACTGCGAGCTGGTGTTCTTAGCAGCAGATGCAGGGGGGCACAGCATCGTATCGGATAGGGAGCGGGTTCCGGCGGGTACATTTTCAGCCCGTGAATGAAGCTAAAGACAGAGGATGTGCAATATTGCTTTTAGCAGACTCCACCTCCTTGGGGATTATGGCGACCCCTGCCCAGGCAGCCAGGGTAAGTCTGTCACTGGGGAGGTATACCCCAACGGGGATGTGGGACAGGGTCTTGATCAGCTTTGGTTCGTCAATTCTGATTCTAGCATGTCAGACTTGGTCAACTACTGTCAAATCGGACGTCCTTTATTTCCAGCAAAATTGAAAGATATTTGTATGTGTGTATATGGAGATTGTTAAGAGAGGCCAGTTTAGGTGGCATAAAATCCCTTGATGAGGTTGAAAAGCTCGCCGAAAACAGGAAATCTTGGCAAACTACCATGCGAGCCCTGTGTGACGTTTAACGGCACGGGAAGGATGTAAGATGTGTGTATAATATAATATAATATAATATAATATAATATAATATAATATAATATAATATAATAATATAATAGCAATAACTCGGCAGCTACACAGACCAGGATGGTGACACCAGAAAGGAAGTTAGAATTGCAAAAAGCAGCATTGGCCTTCAAGAATCTTGAGAACATATGGCACTCTAAAGTTATAAGCACAACAAACCAAGCTAAGATTATTCAATTCAAATGTATTATCCACCCTAATTTATGTGGAAAACAACTAAAGAAACAGACAACAAATTAGACTCTTTTGAAAACAAATGCCTAAGGAAAATACTCAGTATAAAGCAGAACGAAATCAAGAACAATGCAACTTGTCTCATGGGTGATCAGAAACAAGAGATGAACATATGTCGGTAACATGATGAGAAGAAAACAGTCAGAGAATACCAAAACAAGCTATCAGTGGAACACAACAGGCCGAAGAAAAAGAGGTCGACCACATGAAACTCTAAAGAGGACATTGTTAAGAACGGCCAAATTAGTAGGGATAAAATCCCTTGATGAGGTTGAAAAGCTCACCGAAAACAGGAAAACTACCATGCGAGCCCTATGCGACATTTAACGGCGCGTGAAGGATGTAAGATGTAAGTAGTGATAAAGGAAAATAATCGAAATGGCTACTCACCTTGTCTCTCTGACTTATACTTGTGAGCGATTCTATCCACGGTTTCGAAGGTTATATCCTGCTCAAGCCGCTTGGCCAGTTCCTCTTCTTCTTCTCTCTGTAGACTAGCCAGAATGTCTGGGTCACTGTTGAACAAAGGATTGTCTTTACCCAAGTGAAAACTGTTGTCAAAGAGGTTGACGTTCTCGTCGAAATCATCGTCATCGTGGCCTGTCTCGTTCAAGCGGTTTTTGATGAGGATGTTTCCTCTTAGAACTCTCAAGTCATTGCTCAGGTCTTCCATGGACTCGAAGTTCTCCGGAAGTTCCGGTTCTGTTCTTATCTCGTAAATTCGCTCAACCCGCTCAACCTTTTGGCGAACTTCGTTTTCGCCATCAGAGCTTGTCGCCTCAGTACCCTGGCCGGAGTCTGGATAAAAGAAATCTGAAGAGTGTGTGTTTCTGTGCGTTGGAGCTGTCTCTCTGACGAAGTAGACTGTCTTTTCTGTTCTGTAGCCGTGGGAGTCTGACCTTTCCTGGCTTAGCTTCCGGCTCTGGCTGAAGCTGTCGTTTGATCTGTTAAAGATCATGTCCTGGACCTTTTCTGGAGCTTCCTCATTGATGTCAATGGTGACGTGTACCAACCTGGAGGATGGGGGTTGTTGTCTCTAGGGTTGCTGACTGTGCTGTTGACCACGTAAGTCTTTTTACCGTCCTTTTGCTTCAAGGTCTTGACCATCCTCGAGGACGTATCAAACTCGTTCGTGTGCTTGTGATCTGACTCGTCTTCGCTGCTGGACTGGCTCTTGTACAAGTCGGTGCTTCGCGACCTTCCTGTTCTCCACAGTCTCCGGTCAGCAGAGCTGTAGCTGCTGAGGTTCTCTGAGAGAAGATTCTCGGCAGATTTCACGCGTTTGACCATGTACGAGGGTTCGTCGCCTCTTGGGCTGCTTCTGCCCTTGTTGCCGTCCATCTCCAACTGTATGACAGTTTTGTGAGGTCTGGTTTGTGGAGGCTCGGTATTTAGACGGGTTGGCGGAGCTGATTTGGTTCTAATAATTGTCGACTTCCCGTAGGACTCGACATTTTTCCCGTCAAATATGGGGCTTGAGCGAGCCTCTACTCTGTGGAGGTCTTTAGAGCTATCAGAAGACCCGACGATCTTGTATCTAGGCTGCTGCTCCTGGTAGCCCGAGTCTGACTCCGAGAGTCCAGGAGATCCGCTTCGCTGATCATCAGACGATTTGACTTTCACTACTTCATAAATTTTGCCGTCTTCTTGAACTTGACCTCGACTGTTCTCAAAAGAAGTGTGGCTGTGATGTGAAGAGATTTTGTAGTGTGTGTCTGACTTCTGAGATTCCGAGTTCTGCTGATTATTGTTGAGGTAGACTTTCGTCACGGTTCGGTACATTTTATTGTCAGTTTCATCATCGGAGAAATAATCTTTGCCAGTGTAATCCTCTTTTCGGAGAGAAAGTTTAGGATTTCGGAAAAATCTATCTGGACTGTGAGGCTGTTTTCGAACTTTGTAAAGTTTGTCACTGTGTTTGGAGCTTCTGCTTGTGGACCTCCCTCGCGGGTCCTCGGTTAGGTTCAGGCCACTGGGAACACTCGTTGATAGATTGCGGATTCGGTACAAGTTTTCACCTCGTTCTTGTTTAGATAAACTGGAGGAGTTGTACGCGTCGTGTCTGTAGTGGGTTCCATTCCTGGGATAGGTTGATGTCTGGGTGTCAGCTGGGGACAAGGAGCGGGCCGGGTGTGACTGTGTGGGCTGGTACACTTTATACATAGTTCCGTCCACAACCGACCTAGGGGAGAGGCTGCCGCTTGTGCTCATAATCCTGGTTTGGTTTCCGTCAAGATCATCACGATGATAGTGCCTGGCTCTCCCGTTGATGCTGGCTTCTGTTGGGATGACAGTTTTGTTGAAGACGATGTCTGAGCTGCTGTCACTCAGGCTGTTGTTGCTGTACCTGGAGGTCTTCTTGAGGGCGCTTTTCTGAGGAGAGTTTATGACGTAGCGCTTCTGGTTGCTGTCATCGTCGGAGGATGATGATGAGTTGAAAGCATCTGTTAAGTGATTGCCTGTAGTCGTCGGTGAGTAGCCGATGTGCATGTCGACTTGCTCGCCCACAACCGCCTGCGTGGTTGTGGTAATAGTCACTGGGGTTGCTGGGAACTGGTGCACCACCGGCTGGGCCACATTGTGGTTACTGATGCTGGTGAGAGGCTGAATTGTGGCCGCCGGACCACTGGACCACTGTGTGTTGTGGGCTGTGTCGACAACCCGTTGTGGACCGGAATAAGAATGCTGTAATCCTGGTGTGCTCAGACTGTTCACAACAAGTGAACTGGTATAAGTGGCGCCCTTAGATTCAGGATTCAAATGTTCAAATCTGGATTTCTTCCAGGTCTGCGAGTCGCCAGCTACATGCATGTTACCCGACACAGCCGAGCTGTTAGCGTGGCCGCCTGTGGGATTCAGGGATAATCTCTTATATCCCGCCGGTGTCATATGTTCCTCAGAATGCGAACTGGTGTTATGGGAGCCGCTATATCCCTCTTGTTGGACCACCACCGAAGCGTAACCCGTCGTCGGCGACACGAAACTGGTGCTACCATCCCCAGAACTGGAGTCCCACTGCTCTCTGTCACCAGTGTGTGTGTAGTGGTGGTCATTGTTGTTGTTTGTTGTCGAGCCCTCTCGCAAAGTATACGCACCGCTGCTTGTGGTATGTACATGTTGTTGTTTACCCGACTCTTGTGAATCCAAATAGGCAGAAATAACTTCCCGTGCCTTGTCTTCTTCGACGGCTGCGCTGTCAACGTACAGGTCTGTTCTAGCTCCACCCTCTGTGTAATAGACAGTATTGGCAGAGTCAGGAAAGCTGGTCTGATGTCCGTCGTTGTTTATTGTTTTAACCCCGTGAGTTTTGTTGTTAACGCCATGTGGGTTGCTCTGTTCATCGTCCACTTCTTGCAGGGCGTAGTAATCTCCCTTACTGTCCTGAATGAGATACACATCAGATCCGGTTTGGTCATGATGAGCTTGTCTCGAGGTACTTTGTGAGATAACTGTATTATTGGTCACTCCGAATGACTCTTCGCTTGATGACACTTTCTTATGAATGCCGAAAGAAGACACTTTTCCGACAACGGCTGTCATGGTTTCTTCTTTACTACTGTCAGCGCTGAGTGTTCTCAAGAAACCGGGTGCTGTGTCACTGTGGCTGATCGTGTTAGAGATTTCACTGTTTAAGTTTGAGAATGAATCACCCAGAGAAGGAGACACTGGTTCATGTTGGTTGTCTGTATCAATGTGGCTTGAGGACTTCCAGACTTCCTGTGTACTCGCCTCCGAAGGATGCGCTGAAGAAGATCTCAGAAAAGTGTCGATGAGTTCAGACTGTTTGTCTGATCCCGTGGACGACTGTTTTCTTTCTCCGTCAGGGAAGTCTGAATCTGGATTGCTTGTCTGTCTTGAGAAGGCTGTCTTCAGTTCGTCTAGCACAGATTTTTTTGTATCAGAAGTATCCAAGTGATCGGTCTCTTGTTTACTGACCCAGTTCTCAGATTGTGCTGGTCTGTTGTCTTCTGAGGCTGTGCTCGATCTCCGTGAAGATTTGTCGGTCTCACGGCTTTTGTCCGACTCTGGAAAGCTCAGCTTACGGTGTAAATCAGCCCGGGCGTATTCGGTTGGGTATCTGTTTCCACCCGCGTCGAAATAGCTCGTTTCCCCGTGTTCTGGACTAGATCGTGGCGATGTGCTCGTCTCACTGGCTGAATGTGTTCTGCCGGCGTATAAGACTGAGCTTCTCTGAACACCTGGAGAGTTATCTCTGTGTTCTGAACTGGACTGACCACCCGCTGGTTCTGTTATAACGTCTCTCACAGATTCTCTTGGTGATCTGCTAGCTTCCAACGCGTCAGCAGCGCTTTTCTGAATATACGTATCCTCATCCACAGAAGACTCGAAATTATTTTCAGAACGTTTTACAGATTCACCCGATTCACTGTCTTTGTCGAATCTGTTTGAAAAACTCGGTGTATTCCAAATTTCTGAAAACTGTTCAACTTGTGGAGAATGATTTCCACCTCCAGTAATCTCAGTTACTGTGGCTGCAACTTTAGGCTTGGGCTCGTTGACAAAGTCTCTCAACGAACTGTCCTTTTCGCCGTCGCTTTGAGAAAATGAGTTTCTCGTAAGCTCTCGGGTTTGTAGGTCGTAGGAAAAGTAGTTCTGTTTGCTTTTCTTTTTACTAATCCGCTCGCCGCGTGCGTCAACATGGCCACCACCGTCTGACTCGTCGGAGCTGTCCGTGCTTTCTGCGTCTATTTGTTTTACTGTGTCTATTTCTGTATCCAGCCTGGGCTGTCGGTGTAGGTCTAAGACTCTCTGATCAGCTTCAGGTGTTGAGCGTGTTTCAGCGTCGTGTTGGCTTGTAAAATCTCTGCTATTTTCATTACTCACTCCTCCATTTTGCTGGTTTTTCGAGCTGCTGTCTGTGTGAACTGGCGACCAAGTGTAACTGCTTCGTTTTGACTGAAAACTGGTCTTTCGGTCCAGGTGACTCTGCTCGGCCTGTCCTTCAAAGATGTTTTTAATAGACTGAAATGCGTCTTTAGAAAACAGGTGGCTTTCTTTTCTCTTCGTTGACTCATCTTCTTTGCTTGGGAATGGCGGAGGTGGGAAGGCAGTGCCTATTGACGCGGCGTAAGTTTCTTTTGTTTGGTGGGCTGGTTTGAATAAAGCGCCCGAACCAACTCGAATGTGATCCTTCTTGCCCTCTGTAATGAAACTACCATGAGGACTTTCAAGTTTCAGCTTTTGTGGACTATCTTCGTTGTCGTTCTGTCTCTCCCTCTCTGGCGAT
The DNA here is from genome assembly GCA_009760885.1 of Achatina immaculata. NCBI lineage: Eukaryota > Metazoa > Mollusca > Gastropoda > Stylommatophora > Achatinidae > Lissachatina > Lissachatina immaculata. Next base: position 12,373,908 of record CM019700.1, read on the forward strand.
GTGCTGTTCTTTGATTCATCATCGCTAGAGTCTGCCTTGTTTTTTAACTGATCCGGTACATTTTTCTCAGAATTCCACGACGATTTCGAATCAGTTCTAGTTAGATCTTGATTGTTATCTGCCTCGTCAAAGCCGTTTCTTTCAGAACTATTATAGAGATTCTCTCGGAGCATCGACTCGTTTGCGTTGAAGCTCACGTGATCGTTATTCCTGTCAGTTCTGTTTTCTGTGTCAAGGCTCTGACCAAAGAAGGACCGTACATGCTGTTCTGATTGTATATGCTGTTCTGACTGTGAATTGCCATTAAACTTAATATGCGGCTTGTCTTCGTAATCAGACCATGGAAGTGATCTAGAACTTTCTGTTGCCACAATCAGTGAGTGTTTTCTCGAGGGAACGTCAGAGACGTGTTCAGATGTGAAGAATTCTTTGCTGAAAGAAGTTTCCTTGTTCGCTGAAATGCTGTTGTCCTGTACGCTGCTGTGTGCACTGCTTAGGCTGGTGCGTCTTTCATCAGAGTGACCGTGCCAAGATGGTCCAATTGGTTCAGGGCTATCTCTGAACTCAATGCTTGACTTTTCTGAATACTCTGACCTGGAAACTCCTGTAGCTTCAAGCAAGGAATTTTGTCTGGACGTGCTCCGATTAGTTTCTATGCTGGTGTTTTCTTCAGATGCAAAGACGCCCTCGTTTCTGGATTCATTGGCCTCGTGTCTTCCCGTTCTGTTGATCTCACTCCTGTACGAGCTGGCCAGACTCGAGGCGTCAAAGTTCAGAGATTTCTCGAAGTCATCAACTTTTGGTAGGTATGAGGAGTTTTCAAGTTCAAACTCTGACCTATTCTTGTTTTCTGTCCCAGGAGGATGTTGGACTTCTGTCATCGCTGAGTCGGAGGGTGGCAGATCTATGCTACTCTCAGACGTGGCAAAGAATTTGCTGTTGAAGGATGTTTCTTTGTCCTGATGTTTTCCAGTGTAACTGATATTACTGTTGGATAGACTGCTCCTGTCACTTAGGTCATCTCTGTGAGCCTCCTGGACGTGTTCATCTGTGCTGGTGTTACTCCTGAGTACAATGTGTGACCTACTTTCATACTGTGCCCATGGAAGTGGGTGAAAAGGTTCTGTATCCTGTCTGGATGGGCTCTGATGTGATACCCCGAGTACGTCTTCGGATCTGCTGATCAGTTCGTTGTCAAGTAAAACATCTTTGGTTCTGCTGGCATCGGATTCCTTCCGGCTGGCGGACCAACTGCTTGTAATCCCGGGAAAGCTTTCCGCGATGGGTTGATCGAAGTTGAGAAGCTTCTCAAACTCTGTGTGCTGGCTCGCAACCTCCTGAAGTTCCTTGTGCTGGTTTTGTATTTCGTTGTTAAGGTCTGTTATTTTTCCAGCAGTGAGCTCGTCTGTGGCAGCCGTAGTTTTGGACATTTGCTCGCCGAGGACAAGCTCAGAGCGGTAAAGACGACGACCACCGCCAACACCCTCACTCAAAGAATGACCAAAGTCCTCTGCTTCTCTTTGGTCCACGTGGTCGTGGTGTACGCCTGTTACTTTCATCTCCTCATCGGAGACAGCACCGCTGCGCCTGGAAGACCTCCTCAGAAAACCAGATGTGATGTCCGTGTCAATGCTGATATCCTGAAGGATTGACATGAATTCGTCAGGACGCTCTCGTGAAACGCCTCCGTTATTTGAGCGCGCCGTATCCTCACTAAAAGTCATAATCCCCGAGTCTGTCGCTGTCTTCTGGAGAGATCTTGCGGATGCCTCCAGCTCTGAATAACCGCGGTTTCTCAACACAACTTCATCCCCGTATCCAGCTTCTGCTTCGTGAAAATAGTCAGCTTTCTTCTCACCATCCGTCATGGCGACGTCACCAGTGTTGGCCCCAACCATGCGGTTACCGTTCATGGGTGAAATAACAACAGGTTCAGATCTTGTCAACCACACGTCGCTGTCTCTGTGAAACTTATCCACTGTTTCTGTACCCTGGCCATACTGAGAGTGCACTGAAACTTGACTTTCCTTGATCTCGCCTGTAGAACTTGTTTGCGCGTTGCCTGGCGTGTCGCTATATTTGTCATAACTGTTGATAACTATAGTCGAGGCATGCGCACACTGGGGATAGTTGGAATTAAGATTTAAGCGAGCGTTTTTATTCACTGAATCAGTTCGTCCTCTTAAAAGTTCTGCATCACTGGTCATCTGTGGTTGGGGGTGTAGGTCTGTACGCGTTCTGAAAGCCCCATCCTCCAAATTGCCATCGTCTATTATGTGATCGACGTTATGGTCTGTCGTGTTACCTATTTCAGGATTGGGTGAAAAGAGTTTGGAACGTGTGTTGCGCGGGGTAACGTGCTGACAGACGTGTGTCGTTTCAGATATCAGAACACGGTCAGGAACCTGAGGTTTGTGAAGTGGGCTCATGGCCAGTCTTCGTTCTTCCTCGTGGGAGCGTGCGAGAGAATCAGTTTCCTGGTCTTTAGAGCTGGCGCTTTCTTTCGTCAGGTCTGTACTGCTCTTCTTCTTCTTCTTCTTGCTCACCACAAACTTGAAGAGCTGCTTGCTCGCGGACAAATAGTCCACGACAGGTGATCCCATAGGACCAGGCTCTTCTGGAGGCATGTCCGTGCCGAGGAGTTCGCCCGGTGATTCATCTGTTCCGGACAAATGAGATTCATCAAGTGTGAGATGGCTTTCACTGAGTTCTGAGCTGTGAAACGCAGGAAGAATTTCATCGGCAGATGATATTCTAGGAGCAGTCACAAGTACAGACATGTCTTCCTTGTTCTTGTCAAGATTATCCAGTTTGGCCAGGGCCTCCTGAATACTGGGGTCAAACTCTTTTTGGTTTAACGAAGAGATGGCCTGATTTTCTTTCATGCTGGTGAAGAGATTCGCCAGCTCACCAACAGTGCCGGGCTTAATGTGGTGCCTGACGGTTGTCACGTTGTCCTGTAGTTTCAAAACCTCCACATTCTTGGAAGCCAAGCTGGTTTTTCTCTTGTGCCTCTCTCTGAATATTGGTGAAAACTCGTTCGTATCATCAAGAATTTGACCATTACTTTCAAGTGCATGCTGCAGGAGACCAGTCATCTTCTGGGGCAAATCATCCTCAGCAGCAATTCTGTTTTCAGTAATACTGATGTCCTCTGAGCCACGATGGAAGAAATCATTACTGTGTGATGAAAACCCTTCTGGGTATTCTTCCAATATTTCGGATCTGGCCTTGTTTAAGTAGAGAAATCTGTCGTCTGATGTGTTCGTCGCTGTGTTGTCTTTCAGTTTCTGTAGCGAAAGTGGGATAGATTTATCCTGGGATGCAGATTCGACATGCAGAGATGGGGATTCTAGGTAATCTTCACCAGCGGAGTCTCCGATAGCTTCGTTCGAATGTCCAGTGTTGTCTCTCGGTGATGTAAGCGTCGCGACTGCCTCGTCGGATTGAGAAGATGAGAGAGCGTGGGAAGATGTTGGTGTGTGAGTAGAAGAAGACAGGGTCTGAGATGCTGGTGCTGAAGTCTGAAATCTGACAGGGATTAGAGGAGGAGAGGAAGTCTGAGGGTTAGTACCGGAGGGAGAGGATGAAAAACAAGAATGGTAAGAATCTGGAGGTATGGAAGGAGGTGCTGTGGAAAGAGGTTCAAGAACAAGGTTAGGAGCTTCTTCCGCGTGTCTGCCCTTGCTGTACAAGACCGGCTCTGTCAAGGATGATGTTTGTTGATGCCTGGTTTCGGTAACAGATTCCACATTTATATTATTGTGGTCGCTTACAAACGGCGGCGGGGGAGGAGGAGGAGGAGGAGGTGAAATTGAGAACTGGCTCCCGCTTTTTGATGACGAGGTAAGGGGCGTTGGCTGCTTCATCAGAAGAGATTTTGTGACGGGAATCAATGGCAGGTTTCTCATCACCGACGTACTGTCGGACTCCACGGGTTCTCCCCGACGTAAAGAAGATCCCGACGTGGACGGGTCGGGCCTTCTACCACGGGATCTGTAGATCATCGTCGGAGGCCGTCTTTCCTCGGAACTCTCCTCTCTGGGAGGAAAGTGGAACATACCGGTTCGCATTTCCGTTAGAACACTGTCTGCCGTATCGTTCCTGTACTGCATGTCAGTGGAGAGTCTTTGCACAGTTACTGGACATGGAGTTTTTATAGGAACAGTTTTTAGACCTTTTTTTTCAGATCGCTCTCAATTATTTATATATATATTTTTAAATGATAGATTATTTCTCACAATCCCTGTAAACATTAAACCAGCCTTGTGCTGTTTCTTCTGTCTCAGAGATTAGTCCACGAACTGATCATAAATCTGTGGGGCTTTTTTTCAGATTTATAATTTCTACTTGCAGCGTCACGTTGATACAAGCAAGATCCAAGACTTTCTGAATGTCCACAGCGCTGGGACTTTGATAAATGGACAACAGTTGAATTTGATACTTGTTACAAAAGTCTAACCCAGATATTTACCTCCATCTTTGATGCGTTCATAGTGGCATGACCGGTAGTCACGTGTATAAGGGGAAGATACTCTTGGCGAAAAACCGAAGTTGTTTATTAACTTGAGCACATCAATACACAAACCCATCTGAATACATCCGGTAGCGGTTTCATTTATGAAATTTTTTTTCCCACGCGGGAAGGATTGTTATGTAACAGTAAGCCTTCTGTTACAGATATTTCAAGACATTTACCGTTATCATGTTAATTAACATTTAATGCTTCTACTGTTAATTTACGCTGCGCGCAGAGTTTTTCCTTTGGACTTTGATGGGTTCCGTGTTGTCTCGAATGTTGTAGTGGATTAGAAATATAAAGGCGCTGACACTTCACAACCCTACGGCATACAAACGCCACGTGGCACAGAATCGTACAGAATGTAGATCCATCTATTTACGCCACCCCTGCTCTGCTTCCAAGTTTCATCTCAATATGCTAATTTGATTCTCGGTAAATACTTCTGAAAGAGGGTAAGATGGATGAACATCTTTGCAGGATAAGAAAATGTCTGTATGACCTTCAGGTTAGTGGAATCAAAATAGCAGCCATAATTAGCTGGCATATGTGTACTCAGTGAAGAAGTCTGGCCTGTGCTGTAAGGACAGTGGCGGTCAGTTTATGAGGTGAAGGTCATTTATTCTGTGGAATAAACAGGCAATGTTAAACAGAGTCACGTGAATATAATCACATGATTACACCACGCGAACACAATGACACAAGATAAAATCACATGAATACAATTATATAAACACAATCGTGTGAATACAATCATTTAATAGATCACATGAATACAGTTACACCTATACAATCACATGAAAGCATCAAGTGAATGCAATCACATAAAAACAATCACATGGATACAATCACATTATTATATCACGTGAATAGTCTTATGGATACAGTTATACAATCACATTAATGCTTCACATGTTGATGTCATTACAGGAATACAATCACATGATTACATTATGCGAGTAGTCAAATGAATGCAGTCACTCTCTCTCTCTCTCTCTCTCTCTCTCTCTCTCTCTCTCTTTCTGAACCTTAAGTGTCCAAGGCACATGGGGCTTCCGCAAGAGTTTTTCACAAATGCCGCTTATTTGCCTTTTTTCTGCTCTTGCCCAGATGAGCCCTCTATTGCTCAACATCTTCTCTGTTGTTCTTCTCCATGTCTCCTTTGGTCTGCCAGTCATATTATACAATCACATGGATACAATCAAATGAATGCAATCACTTGGATACAATCAAGTGAATACAATCACGTGGATGCAATCAAATGGATACAATCACATTTATACAATCAAATGAATACAATCACATGGATACAATCAAATTAATACAATCCCATTGATACAATCAAATGAATACACTGACATGGATACAATAAAAAACGAATGTAATCAGATGGAAACTTTCGATCTCAAACTCTATTTCCAGACAGAATACTTTTTTTTAAATTTCAGATTCTAGAAGAAGGGAAATGAGCGGTTGCCACAACAGAAGCGAACGAGTGTTATATCCAGTAGCGAAGAAAAAAAAAAAAAAGAATACTCTTCTTGGAAACATTGGTTGTAAGCTGAAACTATCAAAGATTCCAATCTTGTCGACATAATCAGTCCGTCAGTCATTTGCATGTCCCTTGTGAAACTCTGACCCCCCCCCCCCTAACAGCTCTCTTGTAATCCTCTCGGCTGTAAGCAAGATACCTTGCTGCTGATGCATCCATTCGCAGATCGTCAACGATGTCTTGCAGCCATCTTCTCCTTGGTCTTCCTCTCTATCGTTTTCCTATTATGTACCCTTCAATACGGTCTTCTTTAAACTCTCATGACGTTTAATATGTTTAATATTTAAGTTTTTTTTGTCTGTTTAATCTTCTTTACTAGCCAGCCTTCTTTAGTATTAAGTTCTTGTAGTATGGACATACAGTGGTACATCGGGTCACGAACTTAACTCGTTCTTTGACTCCGTTCGCGAACAGAAACAATTTTTCCCATTGAAATTAATGCAAATCCAATTAATCCCTTCGCTCGCCCCAGAAACATTGTTTGTTTTTTTATGGATTTATGTGTGGCAAAAATATATAATATAACATACAGTATACAGTGTAACTTTACCTTTGTGGTTGATAGTTGTTGGCACAGGTAGATGGTAGAGGAAGAAGACTACTCTTTCGAAGGAGAATCCCATTTCATAATAACGTCGGGTAACTCTGTAGGTATTTCTGGTGTTTTTTCTCTTATTTGTATCCTGGGAAGTGATTCGATTGCTGGCCCGGTGGTTGGTGTTTTCACGAGATAAACGACCCAGAGACATCTGTCTTTTTCTTTGTTGGATAATTTTCCGAAAATGGGACATGACATTGTCATTTAAAATGTCCACTGCTCTGCTGGTCACAGTTTTGTTAGGGTGATGCTTCTCAATGAAAGCCTGCACTTCACTCCACTTGCTACAAATTTCTTTGATCTCAGCACTTGAGAGATGTACCACCTCTTCCTCCTCCTCTTTCTCCTCCTCCTCTCCTGAGTGCTAATCCTGCAAAACTTTCCTCTGTTCCGGTTGCAAGTCAGCAATGTTTAGTTATTATTTCCTTCTTCGTTTCTGCTGTAATAGGCTTAGGCTTCTTTACACCGCTGTCACTAACACTTTTCACTTTCTTGGGAGCCATAATGAGGGTTAATTTAATGCAAAAAGCAAAAAAAAAATTGTATCAAGAACAACGCAACGACAAACAATGTTCACAGAGCGCAAACCTGAGTACAACCGATGCTGTTCGCGAGCCGAAAACATGGCGCCAAAGCCACGTGTGTGTGTTCGTGCACCGAGGCATTGTTCGCGGGTCGAATCAAATTTTTTTCGGAAAGTGTGCTCGTGGGGCGATCTGTTCGTGACTAGAGGCGTTCGTGACTCGAGTTACCACTGTATTTGTTCTTTTTTTGTGCCCATGATATTTGAAAAACTCTTCTGTAGCATTTACATTCAAAGGCATTTATGTGTTTCTCAGCTGTTTTGTTAAGTGTCCAGGTCTCACAGGCATATGTTGAGATGGGAAAGATGAATGCCCTTAAAAATCTTATTTTTGTGGTTCTGTCTGTTCCTCTCCACAGCTTCTTTAGTTGTTTTATATTTTAAGTCCTTGACACAGCTTTGTAATAACAAATAAACAACAGTAATCTGGCAGAAATGCAGATGAAACCACTGACAACAATTATTGAGGAAAGACGCTGGCGATGGTTGGGACATGTGCTCCGAATGACTGACAACTCACTGCCAAAAATAGCACTAAGATGGACACCACAGGGGAGCAGAAGTAAGGGTAGACCAAAAGAGACATGGAGAAGAACAACAGAAAGGATGTTGAGCAATAGAGGGCTCACCTGGGCAAGAGCAGAAAAAAAGGCGAAAGACAGGCATTTGTGGAAAACCCTTGCGGAAGCCCCATGTGCCCTGGGCACTTAAGGTTCAGAGAGAGAGAGAGAGAGAGAATCTGTCATAACAGTCTGTAATATTAATCAGTAATAACAGTCTCTTTTGTTGGCGCGGTGTAAACTTTACAGTTCTGCGTTTCCTTTATCTGCCTCTGCTGCCTAAAGTGTGGCACATACGCGGGTTTCTGAGAGGGGGAAGGTGAGGGTGGGGCGAAGATCCTGTCCTATTTGGCAGTCAGCAACCCCCAGCTAGCCCCAGGGTTGGCGAACCGTATCTGACCAAGACCCTGTCCTACCTCTCCGTTGGTACGCCCCCAATAACAGGCTTGGGCTGGCTGTCGGGGCAGGGATGGGCACAGTCCCCCCTCCCACCCACCCCACGACCCCCATGGTGGTGGAATCTGCTAAAGAAGTATTGCATACCCCCTGCTTTTCTTAGCCGCTGCAATCCACTCACAACTCGACAAGATGATGTGGCTCAACATCTTCACCGCATTGGCTGCAAAAGATCACCGGCTCGCAGTTCCAGGAAGCGGAGGATAAGAAGGCCCCAACGGGAGCACCGGCACATCGCTCCAGGGCCTCGGGCTGCCTTACTTGTTTTAAGGAAGGGCAATAATGGTTGCGAAATAAAACGAAATAAAAAGCAGACGTGCTCAGTCCAAGTCAGCATTCCAGACAATGAAACACATCTTGTGCAACAGATCCGTATCAATGGAAACAAGATTCCGAGTACTTAAATGTTACATTGAGCCAATTCTGTTTTATGAATGTGAAGCATGGTCCATGAATAAGAGAGTACAGCGAGAAATGGAGGCTGTGGAAATGTGGTTTATAAGAAGGATGTTGAAGGTACCATGGACAGCTAAGAAAACCAACGAAGAAGTCTTAAGAGAGGCTGGAGTTATAAGGCAAATTACAGCAAAGATCACAGGCAGACAAGCGAGATTTGTAGGACATTTTCTGAGAAGAGGAAAATTGGAAGACATTGTGACAACTAGAAAAACTGAAGGAAGAAGAGACAGAGGAAGACACACAGAGAGAAGAAGTTACTGGATGGGCTGTCGGTGTGGCTAGAAAGAAAGTCACATGCGGATCTCATAATCAAGTCTAAAGACAGGGAATTGTGGAGAGAAATGATCGCCTACGCCACGCGGCACGACACTTAGAACTGAAGTGAAGAATAGTTCCAAGGAAGGCCATCGTAGTAGATGAAAACAGAATGGCTGATCAAATGCGTAAACCGAGGTGGGGGGGGGGGGGGGGTGGGGGGTGTTTGCTCCGCCTTACAAAGTTCTTTTCAGGCACCACGTATGTGTTTATGTATGTAGGCATGTATGTATATAAGCATGTAGGCATGTATTGTGAATTCCAGGCAAGTATATATTAATTTTCTAATGCCTAGTATGCGCATGAATCTACCTGAGACAGGTGTACTATTACTCAAAGTAAATGGCTCGTGCTGTGAGAGTTTTAGTAAAGTCAGAAACACATCGTTAATGCTTTGTTGTTTATGTTTAAGCGGTTCTCAAACCGTGGGACTGAAGTACACAAAATGCCTTCATTCCTGTTGTTTTGAAGAAGAAGAAGAAAAAAATGGTAGGGATTCTAATCTTCAGTCGCAGCTGCTTTTAACGATGCAGAACTTGTGCCATAACAAGACAGGCTGACCTAGAGAGAAGGCACTTGGTTCTTGTTTCTGCGGTAGACAATTCCAGGGTGTAGAGATTCTTACCAGTGCTACAGAGTACGTGCACTTGTGTCGAAACCCTCCTGCCAGTGAGGAGATCAGAGTGGCTCTAGACCTTCCAGAAATGTAATGAAATTGATCCAATATCATGACTTTTCAGAAATGTAATGAAAGTGATCCAATATCATGACTTTTCAGAAATGTAATGATATAGATGCCATCATAGATGCCATCAAACACATGACGAAAGGAAAAGCGACTGGGCCTGATAATATAACAATAGAAGAAATAGAGGCACTATAGGAGACAGGAATAAAAATAATAACCAAGTTACTGAATGACATTTACAACAGTGGTTATATTCCCAGTGACCTGATTAAATCCACGTTTATAGCACTACCAAAGAAACCAGGTGCAAAGGAATGTGATGACCATGGGACTATCAGCCTCTCATGTCACATAACGAAGCTACTTCTGAGAATCACTATGAGAAGAACAAGGAAAAAGATACAAATTGAAATAGCAGATGAACAGTTTGGATTTGTTGAAGGAAAGGGAACACACAATGCCATTTATGCTTTACGAACACTAACATAAAGAGCTTTAGAAGTACAGAAAGATCTCTACTTATGCTTTATTGATTACACCAAGGCATTCGACAAGGTGAAACATAATGAAATTATTAAAATGCTTGAAGACATCAATATAGATGGCAAAGACCTGAGGATTGTAAAACATCTATACTGGCAGCAAGAAGCAGCAATTCGAGTTGAAAAGAGAACTGGAAAATATCAACCTATAAAACAAGGGGTGCGGCAAGGATGTGTACTATCTCCAGACCTTTTTTTCTCTGTACAGCGAGAATATTCTAAGAATGATCATCACAGAACCAGGCATAAAAATTGGTACAATATTAACAACCTTCGGTATGCTGACGACACAGTACTGATAGCTGAGAACCAACAAGACCTGCAAAATCTCTTGGATAAAGTGGCCAAAGAAAGTGAACAGAAAGGCCTTACTTTGAACATAAGAAAGACAGAGACTATGGTTATATCTAAGAAACAGAATCCACCAGCATGCAGTATTAAATTAAACGGAACTATTCTAAAGCAGGTGCAGAAATTCAAATACCTTGGAGCAGTAATAACTTCAGATGGGAAATGTAGAACAGAAATTAGGAACAGAATAGGCCAAGCAAAGACTGCATTTCAGAGAATGAGAAACATATTAGCTAACACATCCTTATCAATGAATGTTAGAAAACGAGTCCTAAAATGCTATATTGAACCTATCTTGTTATATGGAAGTGAATCATGGACAATAGGCAAGTCTGCACAAAAATCATTGGAAGCAGCAGAAATGTGGTTTATTAGAAGAATGTTGCGAATCCCCTGGACAGCAAAAATAACTAATGAAGAATGTAGGAGAAGAGCTGGAGAGACAAAAAAACCTTGTCAAAAAGATAAGAGAGAGACAATGTACTTTCATAGGACATGCAATGAGAAGAGGGGGCATTGAAAATATTATAACAACAAGAAAAATAGAAGGAAGAAGATCAAGAGGAAGACCAAGAGAAATGATACTGGACAGTCTGACGGGATGATGTGAGAGGAGATCACCAACTGAACTGATGGCCTTCATGAAGGATCGTGCACTCTGGAGAAGCATAATAGCCAACGCCAGTCGCACGGCACCTGATGATGATGATGATGATGATGAATGAAAGTGATCCAATATCGTGACTTTTCAGAAATGTAATGAAAGTGATCCAATATCGTTACTTTTCAGAAATGTAATGAAAGTGATCCTGTATCATTAAGCGTATGTAATACAGACCCATAAACAACAAATGATATGTGCACTGCTTGCATAAACAGCAAGTGATAGGTTCAGTGGTTGCAAACACATCAAGTGATAGGTGCACTGGTCGCATAAACAGCAAGTGATGGGTGCACTGGTCTCTCATGATGAAGGCCCTGATTCGAATTCTACCCAGTGAGGCTTACCACCACCAAGGCATCCTGGCTAAACTTAGTAAGGGTCCCCGACTCCTTCGACCTCTACCCTTTTGTCTCCAGATTTTCCTCTGGCTATGATATGTTCTATTACTGTTTCTCTCTGACCCTTTAGGCCCCATGGCAAAGGAGCTTCCACAAGGGTTTTCCCTCAAACATCTGTCCTTCACCTTTTTTCCCCCGCTCTTGCTCAGGTGAGCCCTCTATTACCCTGCATCCTCTCTGTTCTTGCACATGTCGCCTTTGGTCTAACCATACCTCTGTTTCTCTGATGTGTTCATTTTGTTTTCGGTAACGAGCTACCAGTCATCTGGACCACATCCCCCAGTCATCGCCAGTATCTTTCCTCAGTAATCGAAGTTACTATCTCTCTCTCTCTCTCTCTCTCTCTCTGAACTTTAAGTGCCAGAGCCACATGGGGCTTCCTCAAGGGTTTTCCACAAACGCCTGTCCCTTGCCTTTTCTACAAACGCCTGTCCTTTGCTTTTCCACAAACGCCTGTCCTTTGCCTTTTCCACAAACGCCTGTCCCTTGCCTTTTCCACAAACGCCTGTTCCCTTGCCTTTTTCCACAAACGCCTGTCCCTTGCTTTTCCACAAATGCCTGTCCTTTGCCTTTTCCACAAATGCCTGTCCCTTGCCTTTTCCACAAACGCCTGTCCCTTGCCTTTTCCACAAACGCCTGTCCCTTGCCTTTTCCATAAGCACCTGTTCTCTTGCTTTTTTCCACAAACGCCTGTCCCTTGCCTTTTCCATAAGCACCTGTTCTCTTGCTTTTTTCCACAAACCCCTGTCCCTTGCCTTTTCCACAAACGCCTGTCCTTTGCCTTTTCCACAAACGCCTGTCCCTTGCCTCTTCCACAAACGCCTGTCCATTGCCTTTTCTACAAACGCCTGTCCTTTGCCTTTTCCACAAACGCCTGTCCCTTGCCTTTTCCACAAACGCCTGTCCTTTGCCTTTTCCACAAACGCCTGTCCTTTGCCTTTTCCACAAACGCCTGTCCTTTGCCTTTTCCACAAACGCCTGTCCTTTGCCTTTTCCACAAACGCCTGTCCTTTGCCTTTTCCACAAACGCCTGTCCTTTGCCTTTTCTACTAACGCCTGTCCCTTGCCTGTTCCACAAACGCTTGTCCCTTGCCTTTTCCACAAACGCCTGTCCCTTGCCTCTTCCACAAACGCCTGTCCTTTGCCTTTTCCACAAACGCTTGTCCTTTGCCTTTTCCACAAACGCCTGTCCCTTGCCTTTTCCCAAACGCCTGTCCTTTGCCTCTTCCACAAACGCCTGTCCTTTGCCTTTTCCATAAACGCCTGTCCCTTGCCTTTTCCACAAACGCCTGTCCTTTGCCTTTTCCACAAATGCCTGTCCCTTGCTTTTCCACAAACGCCTGTCCCTTGCCTTTTCCACAAACGCCTGTCCCTTGCCTTTTCCACAAACACCTGTCCTTTGCTTTTCCGCTCTGGCTCAAGTGAGCCTTCTGTTGCTCAACATCCTCTCTGTTGTTCTTCTCCGTGCCTCCTTTGGTCTGCCCTTACTTCTGCTCCCCTGTGGTGTCTATCTTAGTTATCAGTCATCTGGAGCACATGTCCCAACCATCGCCGGCGTCTTTCCTTGATAATTGCTTTCAGTGGATTCATCTGCAGTTCTGCCAACTACGTGACCTTGTAATACACAGACCAAGCACAGACTTATACGTCACTGTTGGCATAACGTAACGTGTTGGTGTAGAAATAATAGTTATAAATGACTGTGGCATGAAAGAATAATCTGTGTTTGTAGAGCTATTTTCGAAGCCCTTACCTGATTCTTCTATGCTTTTCTTTCGTGTGGCCTTTCTCTTATTCTTAACTTACTCCTGCTGTGTTTTCATCTCTCGTTCATTTCTGTTTTGTTTTCTTTCCTCTGTATTTTAAATTCTTCTTTCGCTTTTTTTGTCTCCAGCTTTCTTCTTCATTGTTAGTTCGTTCTCTCGTCACTTCCATCTGCTTCTTTTCTTCATCTGTCTGTCTGTCTGTCTGTTTGTCTGTCTGTCTGTCTGCCTATAAAAATAGTAATCTGGCACTTGTCTTTGACTAGCGCGGTATAAAATTTACAGTTCTACGTTTGCTTTATCTGTGACTCTGCTGCCTTCTTGTGGCACATAAGCCGGTGTCTGGAGGGGGGTGGAGGGCGCGAAAATGCTGCCCTATTTGGCAATTATCAACCCATGGCGCCCCCCCTCCCCCGCCTTCCCTGCCCCTAAACTTCGGCCCGCTCACCCTAACGGATAATTTGTCACTGACCCCACCTCTAGAAGCTGTAATCACGCACCTGCGGAACCAGATACCTGGCGCCTTCTGGAAACTGGGATGGGAAAAGCTGTCAGGCATGTCCCTGACCACTTCAGCCGCCTCCTGCCATATCAGCCACCACCTGTCACATCAGCTGCCACCTGCTGACAGGTGAAGGAAAATATGGGCGCTAACAACAGATCTCAAGGGTGCCGATGTGGCACACTCAGTCATTTGCATGTCCCTTGCGGAACTTTGCCTCCCTAACAGCTCTCCTGTAGAGCTCTCAGTTGTAAGCACGGTGCCCTGATGCTGACGCATCCATTTGCAGATTATCAATGATGTTTTGCAGCCATCGTCGCCTTGGTCTTCCTCTCCTTCTTTTCCCCATTATTATGTGCAGATCTTAATGCGAAGAAAACTAAATTGATGACAACTGACAAAACAAATAAGGCAGCTGAAATATGTATCATTGAGGAAAAATTGGAAGAAGTGGAGAGCTTTGAATATCTTGGATCATTACTAACTAATAATGGAGATACAATGAGGGAAAATAAAAGGAGGACATCTATCGCTCTTCAAAAAGTAAAGCAACTAAAGAATCTGTGGAGAGGAACAGACAGAACTACAAAAATAAGATTTTTAAGGGCATTCATCTTTCCCATCGCAACATATGCCTGTGAGACCTGGACACTTAACAAAACAGCTGAGAAACACATAAATGCCCTAGAATGTAAATGCTACAGAAGAGTTCTTCAGATATCATGGACACACACACACAAAAAAGGACAAACATATCCATGCTACAAGAACTTAATATTGAAGAAGGTTGGCTAGTAAGGAAGATTAGACAGAGAAAACTTAAATATTTTGGACACATTAAACGTCATGAGAATTTAGGGAAGACCATCTTGGAAGGGTACATAATGGGAAAAAGAAAGAGAGGAAGACCAAGGCGAAGATGGCTGCAAGACATCGTTGATGACCTGTGAATGGACGCATCAGCAGCAGGCCATCTTGCTTACAACCACAGGCTGTTAGGGAGGCAAAGGTCCGCAAGGGACATGCAATGATTGCCTGACAGTCCCCGCTTTCTGACGTCCCGTTTTACGACGGACTCATTTTTCTGAGCCTCGGTGCAGCGACTTCCTCTTGTAAATTTATAAATAATTTTAGAATCTGCAGTACTTATTTAATGTAAAACTAACCATTTTAAAGTACAAATTATAATGCCACTCTCATTCATTTTTATGTTTTAAAACATGGCTGTCTGTCGACAGTAAAGTATTGTATACTCACCGATATGAAATTCGCTTTACGTCCATTTCGTTTTCCGAGGGGCCCGTCATAACGGAATCTCGATGGTAAACTAGGATTATCTGTAATTTATCTTATCTACGCCGTGTTTTACTTACATATTTAGTTTTTGTATATTACTTTTACCTATAGATTACCTTCTTTATAAAAGCTTTACTACATTCCTTCCCCCACAACTACGCAACAGAATTCAGTGACGAAGTTGAAAACATACAAAGAGAATCCAGAACAACTGAAACACGAGAGTGTTGTCAGAGTTTGGCAGAGAAGCTGTGTGAAACCAGCTAGTATTATGGCGTACCTTGGACCTGCGACAATCTGGCGTCTTTCAGCGCCTTATGGCTAATCTCACAATGGGCAACCAACAGTTTTCTTTTCGTGCCACCTTCAATTCAGATTCTCACCCGCGCTGTTTCTTCTTCTGGTGAAAGGAACGCCCTTCCACTTCATAAATAATTTTCACGTTTTGTGAAGGTACTTCACATCTGAGGCTGGGAAAGCCTGATGAAGAGAAAGGGGCTATTAGTGCCAAATTATTGTGAAGAGCCATATCAAAGACGCTGTCCCATTTGCCAGCCAGCGACCCATAGCTGACATGCTAGCGTCTGGGGTTGGCGAACCATAACTGACCAAGACCCTGTCCTACCTCTCCGCTGGAAAACCAGTAACAGGCCTATCCTAGCCAACGGGGCGGGGATCGCCATAAGTCTCCATGGTGGTGGAGTCTGCTAAAGAAGTACTGCACATCCCCTGGACCCTGAGATGCACTCAGGGACTTAAAAAAAACAGCTACCAATACCCGTTCGCAAGCCGATACGATGGTGTATCTTAACATCCTCACCACAGCTGTGGCAAAGAACACCAGCTCTGTGGAAGCACGTACATAAAACATCACTAGGCATAGTCTACCTCGTACTTACTTACCCGAGAAATGAATGAATTCTAAAACATGAAATTAACGTCAACAGAAAACAAGTTATACAAACTAGCGGACGTTAAACACCCATTCTGTCCATGTTTTAACGCCTCCACAGCACCGGCTGCACAGAACACCAGCTCGCAGTTACAGGGAGATTGTACAAGTACAATTTACAAGCAGTTCCGTGTTATAATTCAATTTACGCATTGTTTTACATACGAGAACTCAGTTTAAGCACAACTTTGCTTAATCTACGTACTGGTGTACCTGTAGAATCCGGCTTACGGATATCTCTATTTAATTTTCTTTACAACTTGACAGAGAAAACTTAACTATTTTGGACACATTAACTGTCATGATAATTTAGAGAATGAATACATACATACATACACACATACATACATACATACACACATACGTACATACATACATAAATAAGTACATACATACGTACATACGTACGTACATACATACATACATACACACATACATACATACGCTCATATCTACGTACATACACACATACATACACACATATATACATACATACATACATACATACACACAAACATACATACATACACACATACATACATACACACATACATACATACATACACACATACATACACACATACATACATACATACGTTCATATCTACGTACATACGTACATACACACATACATACACACATACATACATACACACATATATACATACATACACATACACACATACATACATACACATACACACGTACATACACACATACATACATAAACTCACACATACATACATACATACACACTCACACATACATACATACATACATACATACATACATACATACATACATACATACATACATACATACATACATATGAACAAATAAGCAAGGAGTGCCCATAATGACAAAGTCGAGATACCAAAGGAAAAAACATCAAATTTTAAAACAAAAAAAAAACATTATTCGTATACTCTTATATTAAATATAAAATTACTTTTGAAAAAAATGACCCCTTTTCGAAATGAAATCTCAGACTTATCTGTCATTTTCTTAACCCAAATAATCTTCCAAAAGACCTTTCCTTTCGGAATATACAAGTCATGATCTTTCTGCCCGGAATGCATTGTTTAAAAAAAAAAAGTAATCTAACATGTCAGAGATTCAGTTTCTACCACATACATTCTGAATCCCACGGTACTGAATTCTGAGTTCTGAATCCTTGTTTCCATTTCACACACACACACACACACAAACAAATCCCACTGAAACGCGAAGCTGTCAACACTACTTCATGCAAGAAACAGGTTTATCTATATCCCCCCCCCCCCCCCAGATAATGCTCTAGCTATTGTGAGCCGTGACTTTTGGTATTCTGATATCTGACATTTATTGAGCCATGAACTGTGTGCACGAAATTGAGTGGCTTAAGTGTAAGCTTACACCGGGACTCGATACATAAACATGAGGACCTATCCTCCAAAAACTCTGTTGCAAACAACAGAAAAAAAAACACAGAGGGAGTTCTATCAGACAGTAATATTTACCCGAAGACTGTCAGCTGTGGACAGTGTGATAAAACCGATCTTGTACAGGTGTGACAACACAGATAAACCAGGTCTCGTCTGTAAGCATACTCTCGTAGAAACAACTGGAAAACTCAAAGGGGAAAAAGGAGAAGAGGAAGACAAAGAAGAAAATACTGGCAAAACTCAAAGAAAAAAAAGAGATGAAGGCAAGAAGGAAAATATTAGGAAAACTCAAAGGAAAAAAAAAAGAATGAGATAAAAGCAAGGAGAAATATAATGGGAAAGCTCAAAATAGAAAAAAAAAAGAATGAGAGGAAGGCCAGCAGGAAAATACTGGGAAAACTCAAATGAAAAAAAAAAGAAGGAGAAGAGGGCAAAGAGGAAAATATAGGGAAAATTCAAAGGAAAAAAAAAAGGAGAGGAATGCATGGAGAGAAATATTCAGAACACTCAAAGAAAAAAAAAAAGAAAGAGGAAGGCAAATAGGAAAAAAAAATATCTCTGCGGGGTTATCAATTGGCTGAGAAAAAGAACAATACAAGACTGACTGGGAACAGCTAGGACCGTGCAAGATGGAGAAGCATGATCTCCAACGCTGAAAAATTCTGCTTGTATGATTAAGATTAAGATTCGCTTCGCCAGGTAACATTAGAGGCACGGCGGAAGATTATATAACAAGCAACATGTTTCTATGACAAGATTTTTATGTTTTTTTTTTTATCAAAGCTAGAAGTCGCATTCCTACTTCAAAGATGTGACATGATATATGATACGACATATGATATGATATACGATATAACGTATATGGTTGACAGATAGACAGAGATAGATAGATAGATAGATAGATAGATAGATAGATAGATAGATAGATAGATAGATAGATAGATAGATTAGATAGATAGATAGATAGATAGATAGATAGATAGATAGATAGATAGATAGATAGATGGATGGATGGATGGATGGATGGATGGATGGATGGATGGATGGATGGATAGATAGATAATAAAGAAAAAATCAAACAGCTGATGATGAATAAAAGAAGCAGATGGAAGTGACGAGAGAACGAACTAACACCGAAGAAGAAAGCTGGAGACAAGAAAGTAAACGAAGAATTTAAAATACAGAGAAAAGAAAACAAAAACAGAAATGAACGAGAGATGAAAAGACAGTATGAGCGAGTAAATTAAGAATAAGAGAAAGGCTACAAGAAAGAAAAACATAAGAAGAATCAACGAAAAGGGAAGATGAGAATCTGGGATAATCAAGGATGGAAAAATTTTAACAGAGGAAAAGAGGATATGATGCAGTCAACGAAAAGGAAAGGGATATGCTTTAAGGTTGAAAATGTTAACAAAAAGAAGATTATGACATTTAATGGAAAAAGACGAAGTGAATAAGAAAAACAAAGTTGACAGCGAAAGATAATGTCACTGCGCATATCTGGAGCGGTGCTCTTCCCGGCCAATGAAGAAATATGCAAATGAGGTTGCCGCGCAGCATCACTGCGGAAAAGGTGGTTGAAAGGATAAATCGAAGCAAACAGTCAAATCACGGCACCTCTGGTCTGGAGGTCGGCCACGTCCTGAGTGCAGTCATATCGGGTGAAATGCATGAACCGGCTTGTCCCAGAGGTTAAGTCACTGCTGGCTTGACTCTTCAAATGCCGCGCGTGGAGTGAAGCTCCTCCCGGTTAAGGAAGTAAATGCGGAAATAAAGGCTGCTGTGCGGCGCCAATGGGAAAAGGTGGTGGAAAGTGAAGTTTAACCTGGTATGTCCAGTAGTATCGCTACGAGAGCTATACCACGGCGCCTCTGCTCTAGAGGCCGCCTACGTCCGAAATACACCTACACTGGTGAAATATGCCTAAACCGGCACACACCAGGGGTGGAGCTCGATGGCTAGACATGTCATGCCACCTCCGCTCTAGAGGTCGGTAACGCCTGATAAACACCCATACTGGTGAATTTTGCCTAAACCGGCTCATACCAGGGGTGAATCTTGAAGGCTATGAATGTCACAGTACCTCTGCCCCAGAGGTCGGTCCCGTCCCAAACACGCCCATACTGGGAAATGCCTAAACCGGCTCAACCCAGGGGTAGAAGTCACTAGTGGCGAGGATTCATCCTCCTGGACAAAAGCTCCATCCTGGTCACAACTAGGAAGGGTAGCGGCCACGACCGCAAAATGCTGAAGTCGGAGACACTGGACCAGGGAAGTCTAGATAGGCAACCACCTCTCACCCGGCGGGGATGTCTGCGTATCCTAATCACGCTGAGGTTTTCCGGTGAGAAAGTCCAACCCTGGACTGGATGGGCAACCACCTCTCACCCGGCGGTGATACACGGGTATCTCAAACACGTCGAGGTTTTCCGGTGAGAAAGTCCAACTCTGGCCTGGGTGGGCTTACGCCTCTCACCCAGCGGGGATGCACTGATATTCCAAACACGTCGAGGTCTTCCGGTGAGAAAGTCCAACCCTAGACCAAACTGGTGCAATGAAAACCACGGTGTCACGCAATCCCGCTTCCGAGACCCACCAAGAATACAGGCTAAAGCACTGTGATACTCTGAACCCCTTGTGGTCCTTTCGTGGAACTCGTGTGGTCTATTTTGGACCACACGTGGGACCACGGGACCTAACGAGGACCACATGTGTGAATTCAGTAGGTTCACAGTGCGGTTTTTGGTGGTAGAAGTGAACGAAGAAGAAGAAGAAGAATTGGCTGAGAAAAAGAACAATACAAGACTGACTGGGGACAGCTAGGGCCGTGCAAGATGGAGAAGCATGATCTCCAACGCTGAAAAATTCTGCTTGTATGATTAAGATTAAGATCCGCTTCGCCAGGTAACATTAGAGGCACGGCGGAAGATTATATAACAAGCAACATGTTTCTATGACAAGATTTTTATGTTTTTTTTTTAATCAAAGCTAGAAGTCGCATTCCTACTTCAAAGATGTGACATGATATATGATACGACATATGATATGATATACGATATAACGTATATGGTTGACAGATAGACAGAGACAGACATAGATAGATAGATAGATAGATAGATAGATAGATAGATAGATAGATAGATGGATGGATGGATGGATGGATGGATGGATGGATGATGGATGGATGGATGGATAGATAGATAATAAAGAAAAAATCAAACAGCTGATGATGAAGAAAAGAAGCAGATGGAAGTGACGAGAGAACGAACTAACACCGAAGAAGAAAGCTGGAGACAAGAAAGTAAACGAAGAATTTAAAATACAGAGAAAAGAAAACAAAAACAGAAATGAACGAGAGATGAAAAGACAGTATGAGCGAGTAAATTAAGAATAAGAGAAAGGCTACAAGAAAGAAAAACATAAGAAGAATCAACGAAAAGGGAAGATGAGAATCTGGGATAATCAAGGATGGAAAAATTTTAACAGAGGAAAAGAGGATATGATGCAGTCAACGAAAAGGAAAGGGATATGTTTTAAGGTTGAAAATGTTAAAAAAAAGAAGATTATGACATTTAATGGAAAAAGACGAAGTGAATAAGAAAAACAAAGTTGACAGCGAAAGATAATGTCACTGCGCATGTCTGGAGACACAACAGTAGCTGCACCACATCCAAGGCTAATTGGGCATGGCTGCAGTTTTAAATAGATGCCTTTTCATACCGCAGGCCTGCACTAGGCACGGACTGGAATGTCGTATTCTATAAATAGACACTAATTTGGGTTACGGCTGCAGCACCCAACCTTTCTTGTGCACGACCCTAAAACCAGTAATGGTTCGTTACCCGCGACATAAGTAAAGTACGTACCAAATATCGAAACTGAACAAAAATGATTTCAGTGTTAGTAGTGAGTACTCGTTCATTCATTTGTTCGTTCATCTTTCCGAGCCATTGCAGTTCATGGCTGCAGACAAGACCTGTCTCCCTTTCTCTCTGTTCCTAGTCTTCTCCTGTAAGTTGTCTCCCTTCCTCTCTGCTCTTAGTCTTCTCCTGTCAGTTGTCTCCCTTCCTCTCTGCTCTTAGTCTTCTCCTGTCAGTTGTCTCCCTTCCTCTCTGCTCTTAGTCTTCTCCTGTCAGTTGTCTCCCTTCCTCTCTGCTCCTAGTCTTCTCCTGTCAGTTGTCTCCCTTCCTCTCTGCTCTTAGTCTTCTCCTGTTAGTTGTCTCCCTTCCTCTCTGTTCCTAGTCTTCTCCTGTAAGTTGTCTCCCTTCCTCTCTGTTCCTAGTCTTCTCATGTAAGTTGTCTCCCTTCCTCTCTGTTCCTAGTCTTCTCATGTAAGTTGTCTCCCTTCCTCTCTGTTCCTAGTCTTCTCCTGTAAGTTGTCTCCCTTCCTCTCTGTTCCTAGTCTTCTCCTGTAAGTTGTCTCCCTTCCTCTCTGTTCCTAGTCTTCTCCTGTAAGTTGTCTCCCTTCCTCTCTGTTCCTAGTCTTCTCCTGTCAGTTGTCTCCCTTCCTCTCTGTTCCTAGTCTTCTCCTGTCAGCTGTCTCCCTTCCTCTCTGTTCCTAGTCTTCTCCTGTAAGTTGTCTCCCTTCCTCTCTGTTCCTAGTCTTCTCCTGTAAGTTGTCTCCCTTCCTCTCTGTTCCTAGTCTTCTCCTGTAAGCTATCTCCCTTCCTCTCTGTTCCTAGTCTTCTCCTGTAAGTTATCTCCCTTCCTCTCTGTTCCTAGTCTTCTCCTGTAAGTTATCTCCCTTCGTCTCTGTTCCTAGTCTTCTCCTGTAAGTTGTCTCCCTTCCTCTCTGTTCCTAGTCTTCTCCTGTCAGTTATCTCCCTTCCTCTCTGTTCCTAGTCTTCTCCTGTCAGCTGTCCACTCCGAGGACGTGTAGGTCTTCCTCCAGGTTGTACCGCCATCATTGTCCCCTGTCTGCCTCTTGGTCTGTCTCCGTTTATCACTTCTGTATAAGCCATTTTTGTCTGTCTATTCTCGTCCATCCTCTCCAAGTGTCAGAGCCATTTCAATATGTTGTTTTTCGTAATAGTTATAAGTGAAGCAGTAATTATAGTTATTTTTTTTAATATTTGTGCTTGAAAACATAAAGTGGAAGGATTTCCCTTAAAATCTTGTATTTTTCAAACTTGTTTCTTCTTTTTTCTTTCGTATTTTTAGTAATCTATTCTCATGACAAAGACGCTGGCGATGGTTGGGACATGTGCTCCGAATGACTGACAACTCGCTACCAAAAATAGCATTAAGATGGACACCACAGGGGAACAGAAGTAAGGGTAGACCAAAGGAGACATGGAGAAGAACAACAGAGAGGATGTTGAGCAATAGAGGGCTCACATGGGCAAGAGCAGAAAAAAAAGGCAAAGGACAGGCATTTGTGGAAAACCATTGCGGAAGCCCCATGTGCCTTAGGCACTTAAGGTTCAGAGAGAGAGATTCTCATGACCCCAATATGGGTTGCGATGTGAGGTTGGGACTCACTAGGAGAAGGCATAGGAACAGTATTTGCGACAGGGATTCTCAGAGTGATACGTTTAGGGCTCCATACTGTTTAGTTTGTCTGATGTTTAGTTTGTTTGATGTTTAGTTTGTTTGATGTTTAGTTTGTTTGATGTTTAGTTTGTTTGATGTTTAGTTTGAAACAAAGAAGACTCCGGTTCTGTAAACTGGTTAGCCAGTTTCTGGTGTTTAAGATCATCTATGGGGTTTTTATATTAGTTATGATGGATGGATGGATGGATGGATGGATGGATGGACGGACGGACGGACGGATGGATGAATGGATGGATGGATGGACGGACGGATGGATGGATGGATGGATGGATGGATGGACGGACGGATGGATGGATGGATGGATGGATGGACGGATGGATGGATGGATGGATGGATGGATGGATGGACGGATGGCATACCACGGCACTATAGCTGTAATTGTAGCATTATGGAAATAACATATAGCGAGGATGACCAACTGACGACCTACGAGACCTTTTGCGGCCCGCGAACTTGTTAAGAAAATGTAATATATTTAATTAAAAATTGTTCGCCAGTACAATTTCTTTAAAACATTTAAAACCATTTTTAAACACCCGAAAAACTAACTAAAAACAATCAAGTCATCTTTAATTCTAACACTTTTCCTCCCTCATTTTTATATAAGTTGGTAAAAACTAGTTGATTTAGATGTGGCCCGCCATTCGATATCCACATAAAGTTGTGGCCCTTGTGGCCAATGAAGTTGGACACATCAGACAAAGAGTTGTCTTTCTTTTTGAATCTTCCGTGGAACTCTTCCCTTTCTGAAGTTGCCGTTTATTATCTGGGAAAAAGGGGGGGGGGGGTTGCTCTTTGTTTACTCTTATGACAACAGGAAAAAATAGAGGGAAGAAGAGCCAGGGGAAGACCAAGAGAAATGATACTGGACAGTCTGACGGGATGGTGTGAGAGGAGATCACCAAATGAACCAATGGCCTGCATGAAGGATCGTGTACTCTGGAGAAGCATGATAGCCAACGCCAGTCGGCACGATACATGATGATGATGATGATGATGAAGAATCTTTGCCAGCTCTCCTAAGCTTCTCAACATAAAGTTTCTGAGTACAAGTATGGACAGTCATCGCTTTCCGGAAAGGTTCTGTTATGACGGCCTCGTCGTAAAACGAAATGAACATAAACCGAATTGCTTACGCGCTAGTGTACAGTGCTTTACGGCCATGTTTTGAAACATAAAAATAACGTTGTGTTAATGTTTTTTAACTTGAACACAAACTTTAAAATAAATAGTTTTACATTTAAAAAAGTATATTTCAGGACAGGTGTGATTAAACAACCCTATATCCGTAAATATAAAAATAAATGGAGAATTACGTGAACAGGTGAAAAGCTTAAGGTATTTCGGACACATGATAACAGAGGATGGTAAATGTGAAACTTAAATTAACAGAAGAATGGGAATGGCAAAAAATACCTTTAAAACTTAGAAAGATCCTTACGTCAGAGGAAATATTACAGTAACTGAGATTATGTAACGTAAAAATGGTACTCATCATCATCATCATCGCCTTTCACTCCCTTGAGAGCATAGTCCACGGATAAAGTCTCTCCAGTCATCCCTGTTCTTGGAACTATTCTCTGCTTCCTTCCATGTGCATCCCTTGTCTCTGAGCACTGTCATCATTTTTCTTCTCCAAGTAAGTCTAGGTCTTCCTCGTTTTCTGTTTACTTGAGGATTCTATGTCAGTGCCTGTCTTGCTATGTTGGTGTCGGGTTTCCTCAGAGTGTGGCCAATCCAGCTCCACTTCCTAGACATGATTTGTAGGTTCATAGGTTCTTGGCCTGCCATTTCCCAGACCTCCTCGTTCATGGTCTTGTCCTGCCATTTAATGTTTAAAATCCTCCTCAAGCAGTAGTTCATGAACGTTTGTATCCTCTATTGTATTGTCTTGGTCATAACCCATGTCTCTGAACCATATACCAGGACAGTCTTCACGTTTGTATTGAAACAAAATGCTACATATGCGTACTCAATATTCCTTTATGGCATAGAAGCCAGGACCTTGAATAAGACAGCAAAAAAGAAAACTGAGTTTCTTGAAATGTGGGTATATATAAGAATGGGGTACATCCCGTGGACAGAAAAGAAAATAAACGAAGAAGTGATAAACCAGCTCATTCATGTTTGCATGTCCCTTAGGGAACTTTGCCTCCCTAACTGCACTCCTATAGGCCTCCCGGTTGCAAGCAAGATGGCCTGCTGCTGATGCATCCATCTTCGCCTTGGTTTTCCTCTCTTTCTTTTACCCATTATGTACCCTTCCAAGACGGTCTTCTCTAGATTATCATGACGTTTAATGTGTCCAAAATATTTAAGTTTTCTCTGTTTAATCCTCTTTACTTGCCAGCCTTCTTCAATATTAAGTTCTTGTAATATGGATATATTTGTTCTTTTTTGTGTGTCCATTATATCTGAAGAACTCTTCTGTAGCATTTACATTCAAAGGCATTTATGTGTTTCTCAGCTGTTTTGTTAAGTGTCCAGGTCTCACAGGCATATGTTGCCATGGGAAAGATGCATGCCCTTAAAAATCTTATCTTTATAGTTCTGTCTGTTCCTCTCTGCGGCTTCTTTAGTTGTTTTACTTACTGGCTAAACCAGCTAGAAGTGAAAAAAAGAAACAATGAAAATCATTAAAAGAAGACAACTAAGACACCTTGGTCAACCAAGACACCTTGGTCAACTAAGACACCTTGGTCAACGTCAGAAGACATAATGTTATATTTAAAACCCTTCCTGAGGAGACAAAAGGGGATGAAGACCCTGTCCGATGAGTCAAACAGCGACACATAGCTGACCAAGACCATGTCCGATGAGGCAAACAGCGACACATAGCTGACCAAGACCATGTCCGATGAGGCAAACAGCGACACATAGCTGACCAAGACCCTGTCCGATGAGGCAATCAGCGACCCATAGCTGACCAAGACCCTGTCCGATGAGGCAATCAGCGACACATAGATGACCAAGACCCTGTCCGATGAGGCTCCTTTGGAGCATGTCTTCACTTTCATATGCGTAATGACAGAGATGCTGCAATGACAAACAAAATCGGTTCATTTTGTGTTCATTATTCAGATCTCTGGGTACCCAACGTGAGCAAACTTTCAGAAAATTCAATTGCTCATGCATTATTCTGTAGGCTAAGCCATGTGAACATCCGATTGCACTTGCTACACTGTCTATCGTTACGCTTCTATCAGCTCGGATAATCTCATTCGCACATTGCACAGTCGCTTCTGTTGCAATCTGAACAGGACGGCCAAGTCGGACTTTGTCAACAGTTTCGGTGCGTCCCTGAGAAAATTCTTTTACCCAATTATAGACCGCTTTACGTGATAAACACTTTTCAGCATAAACTGTAATCAATTCCTTATGAATGTCCTTGCTCACAAAAATCGCACTACATTTCTCTGTTCTTCTTTGGTACACACCAACAGTTGGGTAGCCATTTTGTTATTGCTTTGCCCATGCGCACGTAACTCCCAGCGCCCCCAACATACAACTATTATAAAATTGGATGATGGTACTATCTAAGGATATATTTAAATACTACCTGATAACTGCCACTGATAAAATATTTCAATTTGTGAGTTACTTAGTGACTTCCCCTCATAGTTACATAAGGCAGAATGTGGAGAGTATGGAAAGAAAGGTTTTATTAATTATTTGCTTTTTTTTTTTTTTTTTGCTTTTTCATGCATATTATGTTCAATAACAAATGCTGAATATATGTGACTGAATGAAAGCTGCAAGATGATGGGCAGAATGGTAGACGGGCCTGCGTGCCCAAATCTTAACCCTTTGAAAATAAAGTCTGTTCGTTCGTTAAGTATTGCTCTCTCTCTCTCTCACTCATTCACTATTAACAACAAAGGTAAAGGTTCAAATCTTCCAGACCCACGTGCTTACAGCACTTTTATACTGCTGGAAATGATGACATTACATTCACGACATGAAAAAGTAACAGAATAGTTTCATTCTTCGTCGCCTTAGCAGAATAATTAACTCCAAATGGAAATGAAAGACCAAACAGTCAACCATGTTTGCATGTCCCTTGGGGAACTTTGCCTCCCTAACAGCACTCCTATAGGCCTCTCGGTTGCAAGCAAGATGGCCTGCTGCTGATGCATCCATTTGCAGATCATCATCGATGTCTTGCAGCCATCTTCGCCTTGGTTTTGGTCTCTTTCTTTTACCTATTATGTACCCTTCCAAGACGGTTTTCTCTAGATTATCATGACGTTTAATGTGTCCAAAATATTTAAGTTTTCTCTCTTTAATCCTCTTTACTTGCCAGCCTTCTTCAATATTAAGTTCTTGTAATATGGATATATTTGTTCTTTTTTGTGTGTCCATGATAGCTGAAGAACTCTTCTGTAGCATCTACATTCAAAGGCATTTATGTGTTTCTCAGCTGTTTTGTTATGTGTCCAGGTCTCACAGGCATATATTGCGATGAGAAAGATGCGTGCCCTTAAAAATCTTATCTTTATAGTTCTGTCTGTTCCTCTCTGCGGCTTCTTTAGTTGTTTTACTTACTGGCTAAATCAGCTAGAAGTGAAAAAAAGAAACAATGAAAACCATTAAAAGAAGACAACTAAGACACCTTGGTCAACCAAGACACCTTGGTCAACGTCAGAATACATAATGTTATATTTAAGACCCTTCCTGAGGAGACAAAAGGGGATGAAGACCCTGTCCGATGAGTCAAACAGCGACACATAGCTGACCAAGACCATGTCCGATGAGGCAAACAGCGACACATAGCTGACCAAGACCATGTCCGATGAGGCAAACAGCGACACATAGCTGACCAAGACCCTGTCCAATGAGGCAAACAGCGACCCATAGCTGACCAAGACCCTGTCCGATGAGGCAATCAGCGACACATAGATGACCAAGACCCTGTCCGATGAGGCTCCTTTGGAGCATGTCTTCACTTTCATATGCGTAATGACAGAGATGCTGCAATGACAAACAAAATCGGTTCATTTGTGTTCATTATTCAGATCTCTGGGTACCCAACGTGAGCAAACTTTCAGAAAATTCAATTGCTCATGCATTATTCTGTAGGCTAAGCCATGTGAACATCCGATTGCACTTGCTACACTGTCTATCGTTACGCTTCTATCAGCTCGGATAATCTCATTCGCACATTGCACAGTCGCTTCTGTTGCAATCTGAACAGGACGGCCAAGTCGGACTTTGTCAACAGTTTCGGTGCGTCCCTGAGAAAATTCTTTTACCCAATTATAGACCGCTTTACGTGATAAACACTTTTCAGCATAAACTGTAATCAATTCCTTATGAATGTCCTTGCTCACAAAAATCGCACTACATTTCTCTGTTCTTCTTTGGTACACACCAACAGTTGGGTAGCCATTTTGTTATTGCTTTGCCCATGCGCACGTAACTCCCAGCGCCCCCAACATACAACTATTATAAAATTGGATGATGGTACTATCTAAGGATATATTTAAATACTACCTGATAACTGCCACTGATAAAATATTTCAATTTGTGAGTTACTTAGTGACTTCCCCTCATAGTTACATAAGGCAGAATGTGGAGAGTATGGAAAGAAAGGTTTTATTAATTATTTGCTTTTTTTTTTTTTTTTTGCTTTTTCATGCATATTATGTTCAATAACAAATGCTGAATATATGTGACTGAATGAAAGCTGCAAGATGATGGGCAGAATGGTAGACGGGCCTGCGTGCCCAAATCTTAACCCTTTGAAAATAAAGTCTGTTCGTTCGTTAAGTATTGCTCTCTCTCTCTCTCACTCATTCACTATTAACAACAAAGGTAAAGGTTCAAATCTTCCAGACCCACGTGCTTACAGCACTTTTATACTGCTGGAAATGATGACATTACATTCACGACATGAAAAAGTAACAGAATAGTTTCATTCTTCGTCGCCTTAGCAGAATAATTAACTCCAAATGGAAATGAAAGACCAAACAGTCAACCATGTTGAAATGTGCAAATGCACCATCCAAGATGGTGAACTTAGAAATTGGTTACCTGGCAACAAATTTACAACTGTTGACACTTGTGTCTCTACCATACGACGGACGTTTCAAAGGAATGAGGCCTCTGATTGTATCAGTACTGAGATACAAGTATCAAAACTGAGATACAAGTATCAAAGTTAAGACGCTAATACCAAAACTGAGATACAAGTATCAAAGTTAAAACGCTAATATCAAAACTGAGATACAGGTATCAAAGTTAAGACGCTAACATCAAAACTGAGATACAAGTATCAAAGTTAAGACGCTAACATCAAAACTGAGATACAAGTGTCAAAGTTAAGACGCTAACATCAAAACTGAGATACAAGTATCAAAGTTAAGACGCTAACATCAAAACTGAGATACAAGTATCAAAGTTAAGACGCTAACATCAAAACTGAGATACAGGTATCAAAGTTAAGACGCTAACATCAAAACTGAGATACAAGTGTCAAAATTAAGATGCTAACATCGAAACTGAGATACAGGTGTCAAAGTTAAGACGCTAACATCAAAACTGAGATACAAGTATCAAAGTTAAGACGCTAATATCAAAACTGAGATACAGGTGTCAAAGTTAAGACGCTAACATCAAAACTGAGATACAAGTATCAAAGTTAAGACGCCAATATCAAAACTGAGATACAAGTGTCAAAATTAAGATGCTAACATAGAAACTGAGATACAGGTGTCAAAGTTAAGACGCTAACATCAAAACTGAGATACAAGTATCAAAGTTAAGACGCTAATATCAAAACTGAGATACAAATGTCAAAGTTAAGACGCTAATATCAAAACTGAGATACAAGTATCAAATCCGACATACAAGTAATGTAAGGCATTATTGAAATATTTTTTAGCAGTCACTAGAACTGGAATGAACTGGCCAAAGTTCGTGTCATACGGAGAGAAACTCTGTCCAGAGACGATGCGTCACGTAACTGGGCAAGATGTCCTGAACAAAGAGGACAAGAGACGGGAGCAGACGGACACTGATCTCATAACACAAACATGATCCGCTGCCAATGTGGCACGTGACCGATTCAACCAATCAAATGTTGACTTAGTCGGCTATGAGACATGTCCTTCAGCAATATCATGCTCCGAAGTTTCAACTACTAACTGATATCTACTTGCTTCATGACAAAAAGTCGATATTTTGTTTTAAATGAGCGTACAGATTTGGATCGTTGGAAGCAATAGGAATGTAGTTTATCAGAAGAATGTTGCGAATTCCATGGACAGCAAAAATAACTAATGGAGAATGTACGAGAAGAGCTGGAGGGAAAAAAAAATCTTGCCAAAAAAATAAGGGAGAGAGAGACAGTGTACATTCATAGGACAAGCAATGAGAAGAGGGGGCATTGAAAATGTTATAACAACAGGAAAAACAGAGGGAAAAGAGCCAGGGAATGGCCAAGAGAAATGATACTGGAAAGTCTGACGAGATGGTGTGAGAGGAACTGTTCAACTGAATTGGCGGTCTGCGTGAAGGATCGGGTACAATGGAGAAAATAGAAATAATAGCCAACGCCAGTCGGCATAAACATGATGATGATGTACAGATTTGTAGCTAATGTAATACCGAAAATTTGTTCCAGTTTTGTAAATCATTATTGCGTAACATTTACGAAGTTAAAGACGGTAAGGACACTGTGCGATGAGGCTATCAGCGACCCATAGCTGATATGCCAGCGTCAGGGTTAGCGACCCATAGCTGATATGCCAGCGTCAGGGTTAGTGAACCATAGCTGACCAAGACCCTGTCCCACCTCTCCGTTGGTACCTGCAGTAACATGCCTAGCCTGGCTAACGGGACAGGGATTGCCATAGTCTCCATGGTGGTGGAGTCTGCTAAAGAAGCAATGCACACTCCCCTCCCCCCCCCCTTTCCTGCTTTTTAGCTGAACCCCAGGACTGAAAAAGTAGCTGCGATAACCCGCCCCCACATCGATACGATGCTGTAACTCAACACCTCCACAGCATCGACTGCAAAGAACACCAGGGTGACAGCACAAGTGAAGACAAGTTTATGAAGTGAAAAGATATCAAGATCATGAGAAACTGAAACACGTAGCAGAGTCTGGACCAAACTTACAAGTTTTAAGTAGTACCATAACAGTTCTCCGCCTCTTGCTAGAAAATAAACATTGCCCCGTGGTGAATGGTAAATGTTTACAAAAACATTTAAAAAAAAACATTGCAAGGTTATAGTGACTTACCTCCCTGCGTGACTCTACTCTTCACACGGTGTCTGTTAACACCCGTAAAACAGGTTGTCCCTCACGTAATGTTGCATCCCGGTTTTGTGTTCGTGATATTCACCGTAAGGGGCAAGACAGTACAGAGACTGCTACACTCTCCATTGTGTGAACACGCTACACGTTACAGGTTGTCCGGCTGGAAAACAATGTAATTTCCGCGTTCCTCCAGCAACGGGACTGGAGGAAACATTTTGATCGGAATTCATATCTTGTGTTTTGTAAACTATGAGACGGAGAGCGAGAACAGAAGAACGCTGGCTCGTTGGGACGCTGCTGGTGTCGCGAATATTTCGGTTATACAATCTCTTGTTTCAGCATGGATATATTTGTTCTTTTTTTTTGTGTCCATGATATCTGAAGAACTCTTCTGTAGCATTTACATTCAAAGGCATTTATGTGTTTCTCAGCTGTTTTGTTAAGTGTCCAGGTCTCACAGGCATATGTTGCTATGGGAAAGTGCATGCCCTTTAAAATCTTATTATTTTTTTTTGTAGTTCTGTCTGTTCCTCTCTACATCTTATGTTGACTTAGTCGGCTATGAGACATGTCCTTCAGCAATATCATGCTCCGAAGTTTCAACTACTAACTGATATCTACTTGCTTCATGACAAAAAGTCGATATTTTGTTTTAAATGAGCGTACAGATTTGGATCGTTGGAAGCAATAGGAATGTAGTTTATCAGAAGAATGTTGCGAATTCCATGGACAGCAAAAATAACTAATGGAGAATGTACGAGAAGAGCTGGAGGGAAAAAAAATCTTGCCAAAAAAATAAGGGAGAGAGAGACAGTGTACATTCATAGGACAAGCAATGAGAAGAGGGGGCATTGAAAATGTTATAACAACAGGAAAAACAGAGGGAAAAGAGCCAGGGAATGGCCAAGAGAAATGATACTGGAAAGTCTGACGAGATGGTGTGAGAGGAACTGTTCAACTGAATTGGCGGTCTGCGTGAAGGATCGGGTACAATGGAGAAAATAGAAATAATAGCCAACGCCAGTCGGCATAAACATGATGATGATGTACAGATTTGTAGCTAATGTAATACCGAAAATTTGTTCCAGTTTTGTAAATCATTATTGCGTAACATTTACGAAGTTAAAGACGGTAAGGACACTGTGCGATGAGGCTATCAGCGACCCATAGCTGATATGCCAGCGTCAGGGTTAGCGACCCATAGCTGATATGCCAGCGTCAGGGTTAGTGAACCATAGCTGACCAAGACCCTGTCCCACCTCTCCGTTGGTACCTGCAGTAACATGCCTAGCCTGGCTAACGGGACAGGGATTGCCATAGTCTCCATGGTGGTGGAGTCTGCTAAAGAAGCAATGCACACTCCCCTCCCCCCCCCCTTTCCTGCTTTTTAGCTGAACCCCAGGACTGAAAAAGTAGCTGCGATAACCCGCCCCCACATCGATACGATGCTGTAACTCAACACCTCCACAGCATCGACTGCAAAGAACACCAGGGTGACAGCACAAGTGAAGACAAGTTTATGAAGTGAAAAGATATCAAGATCATGAGAAACTGAAACACGTAGCAGAGTCTGGACCAAACTTACAAGTTTTAAGTAGTACCATAACAGTTCTCCGCCTCTTGCTAGAAAATAAACATTGCCCCGTGGTGAATGGTAAATGTTTACAAAAACATTTAAAAAAAAACATTGCAAGGTTATAGTGACTTACCTCCCTGCGTGACTCTACTCTTCACACGGTGTCTGTTAACACCCGTAAAACAGGTTGTCCCTCACGTAATGTTGCATCCCGGTTTTGTGTTCGTGATATTCACCGTAAGGGGCAAGACAGTACAGAGACTGCTACACTCTCCATTGTGTGAACACGCTACACGTTACAGGTTGTCCGGCTGGAAAACAATGTAATTTCCGCGTTCCTCCAGCAACGGGACTGGAGGAAACATTTTGATCGGAATTCATATCTTGTGTTTTGTAAACTATGAGACGGAGAGCGAGAACAGAAGAACGCTGGCTCGTTGGGACGCTGCTGGTGTCGCGAATATTTCGGTTATACAATCTCTTGTTTCAGCATGGATATATTTGTTCTTTTTTTTTGTGTCCATGATATCTGAAGAACTCTTCTGTAGCATTTACATTCAAAGGCATTTATGTGTTTCTCAGCTGTTTTGTTAAGTGTCCAGGTCTCACAGGCATATGTTGCTATGGGAAAGTGCATGCCCTTTAAAATCTTATTATTTTTTTTTGTAGTTCTGTCTGTTCCTCTCTACATCTTATTTAGTTGTTTTACTTTCTGAAGAGCGATAGATGTCCTCCTTTTAGTATCCCTTATTGTATCTCTATTATTAGTAATGATCCAAGATATTCAAAACTCTCCACCTCTTCCAATTTTTCATCATTGATGTATATTTCAGCTGCCTTTTTTGTATTGTCAGTTGTCATCAATTTAATTTTCTTCGCATTAATATCGAGGTTTTGCTCTTCACTGTTCTTACGGACTGAAATAATTAGTTCTTCCACTCCTTTTTGTGTTGTGAACAGTAATACTGTGTCATCAGCAGATCTAATCTCTAATCCAAAGATCTATATTAGGGTATTCCCATTAAAATACAAACAATTCACATGAAATCACATCACAAACAGGTAATGCACAAGCAGCTTTTTATAGCATGAAGAAGATATTAACACATAAGAGCATGTCCCTAAAAGTGAGGAGAAGAATATTACAATGCTATATAGAACCAGTAATGCTATATGGCTGTGAAACTTGGACAGTCAACAAAAAAGACGATAAAGAAAATGAAGCATAAGAGAAGTGGTTTCGGAGAAAGATGCAGCAGATACCCAGGACAGACAGACAAAAACAAACGAAGAGGTCCTCAAAGAAGCTTCAGAACAACGAAAACTAGCTAACAAGATAAGAAAAAAGACAGTCAAAATTTCTCGGACATCTCATGAGAGGACAGATAAGAAAAAGACAGTCAAAATTTCTCATGAGAGGACAGATAAGAAAAAAGACAGTCAAAAGTTCTCGAACATCTCATGAGAGGACAGAAAGCTGGAGAACCTGCTAATCACTGGAAAAGTCGAGGAGAGGAAGGCCAAGAGACAAATATCTCAGTGGACGTGGCAGGGAAAGAACAAGAAAAGCAGCTTAATTTACCGGAAACACCAAGGACCGAACAAGATGGAGAACCAAGATCGTCAACTCTATCCTGCAGGATACATGATAATAATGTTTAGGTTGTATGGTCCGTGATATTAACATATAACACGACAGAAGATTTACAGTGTGGGTCTACACTGACTGTTCCGCCAGTACATTAGAAGGAAAATAAAAGCTAAAGGCGGTCGATAAATAAAACTAGAGAGTAACAAGGAAGTCGAAAAATAAAACTAGAGAGTAACAAGACGATCGACAAATAAAACTAGAGAGTAACGAGGAGGTAGAAAAATAAAACTAAAGAGTAACAAGGAAGTCGAAAAATAAAACTAGAGAGTAACAAGACGGTCGACAAATAAAACTAGAGAGTAACGAGGAGGCTGACAAATAAAACTAGAGAGTAACAAGGAAGTCGAAAAATAAAAGTAGAGAGTAACAAGGAGGTAGAAAAATAAAACTAGAGAGTAACAAGACAGTTGAAAAATAAAATTAGAGAGTAACAAGGAGGTCGAAAAATAAAACTGGAGAGTAACAAGGTAGTCTAAAAATAAAACTGGAGAGTAACAAGGCAGTCTAAAAATAAAACTGGAAATAGGAAAAACAAAAATATAGCACTCAGTGGTCCATATCTTGCCCGCTTTTGCCAACTTTGAGAACCATCGCCGATCAAGACCATGTCCTCCCACCTCTTCGCTGGTACCACTCCGCAACAGGATCAGCCTGACAACACAGAACAAGGGTCCCATGGGTGTGGAGTCTGCTAAAGAAGCACTGTACTTCCCTGGGCTTTTTAAAGCTGCACTGCAGGCCTGCAGTGGTAGCGGCAGTAACCAGGCTCCCAGACGGCACGAAGCATGCACATCAACACCTTCACCACATCGGCGACAAGGACCACCCTCCTCGCAGTTCCAGAAAGACCGTTAAAAAAAAACAACATCATCCCATACAGCAACAACAACATTATCCCATATCGAAGACCGAAAACAGTCATCTCGTATAGTCTATAAATCGATACTCTAAGAAGCCAAGCGAAAGACTAATGGCCTGCGTCTGTAACAGTATGTTCTATGGATGGGAGGTAACCGATTATGGAAAGAACCGTTGGAATGCAAAAATCCTCGGTATTTTGATTTGTTTGGGCACCACGCAGATCAATTTTTTTTTTTCTGGGGTTGTAACTCTCATTTCTTATGATCTCCCAAGCCAGTCTGCAATGCGGCTTTAACCCTTCTCTTTATATTCTTAGTTTCCTATAAACCGATTAGCGAATAAAGTGGCTTTCCATAAGCATTGCTAACCATCATCTTGGAGTTTACTGGCTTCAAGAGTGGAACAAACGTCTGTCACACTTGTAGCCTAATCTCGTTTGGAACTGACAAGGTTAAGCTTTCGGGAATTCGATCAAAAAATACTAAACAAATATGTGACATGATCGATTTTTTTCAGTGATCAAACTACGCGCATATAATAAACTTTGGGGACATTTGTTTACTGTGACTCAATACATATAATGTAAGAGTAGCAGTTTTATTATTTCTGAGAGACAGAACACAAGATCAGTTTTACTATTTCTAAGAGACATAACTCAATATCAGTTTTACTATTTCTGAGAGACAGAACTCAATATCAGTTTTATTATTTCTGAGAGACAGAATATAAGATCAGTTTTACTATTTCTGAGAGACAGAACACAAGATCAGTTTTACTATTTCTGAGAGACAGAATACAAGATCAGTTTTACTACTACTCGTATTTCTGAGAGACAGAATACAAGATTAGTTTTACTACTACTTGTATTTCTGAGAGACAGAACATAAGATTAGTTTTACTACTACTTGTATTTCTGAGAGACAGAACATAAGATTAGTTTTACTACTACTTGTATTTCTGAGAGACAGAACATAAGATTAGTTTTACTACTACTTGTATTTCTGAGAGACAGAACATAAGATTAGTTTTACTACTACTTGTATTTCTGAGAGACAGAACATAAGATTAGTTTTACTACTACTTGTATTTCTGAGAGACAGAACATAAGATTAGTTTTACTACTACTTGTATTTCTGAGAGACAGAACATAAGATTAGTTTTACTACTACTTGTATTTCTGAGAGACAGAACATAAGATTAGTTTTACTACTACTCGTATTTCTGAGAGACAGAACACAATCTGCTTCAGTGGAACCAGTAGTTTTATGTAAAGTTGTAAGATATTATGTGTTTTGCAGGTTTTTAACAATAACTAGTACCAACAAGTAACTAGCGAGTTCGGCGTAAATTTGACGTGCATTTCGTATTGTTTTTACCCCCCCCCCCCCCCCCGGAACAGCCGTGTTAAGAACACACTTATCTTAACATAGTCTTTGTGAGGGAACATAGATCTGATTGCTTAAAAACTCTGACCTACTTCTGTAGCCCAGAAACCTGCAGCAATCAACACTAATGTCAGGATGGTGATGGATAGGGACATGAGGATCACCGGCAGGAATGAGGAAAATCTGGTGTGAAACCAATGAATCCAGGACGTGACAAGCCTACGGGTCTCTACAACAATGACTACCAGAATGAGGTAAACAAAACAGAGCCAGCAGACTATAGGTGGTGGGGAAAGGATATCGTTGAATCACTCATCAGATTTCTCATCCCAAAGTTGGAGGGTCTTTGTGGAATTGTCTCAAAGCCGTTGGGCCTGATGTGAAGAAGGGGCTTAAGTACAGCCACCAGAGGCTGGAAAAACAAACAGGCCAGCCTAAACCACTGTCTTCATGGCAATGAGAGCAAGACCACAGTCTGCCCTAGCAAGGAAAGGTGCTGAAGTCGGATGTACCCAGCCAAAAGGCGCATCGCAAAAATCAGGGTAACACGCATTATCGCTAAATGCATAGGAAGAAAAAGAAGTATCGTTTTTACGACTGTACGAGACTGCATAAGATTTTCTGGAGTCAATTTTCAAGATAAAAGTAGAATTTTCCACCTGGAAACTGTTGATTTCGAAAATGTACTAACTTTTAAAAGGCACTTGAAATAACCCATGTTGGTGAGGAAAGAGAGAGAAGATGAACGAGAATGGAGGACAAGAATGACGAAGGTAATTAGAAGTGTTCAGGTAAAATGTCTTATATTAAGGTCTAGCGGTTTCAGACATCCGCTATCATACATGAGGTGTCTCCGTGGGCAAAGCTATAGCAGTGCGTAGTTTACAATGTATATCATAACTGTTCAGGCCTTACGATAATACACTTTTAAACAAGTGACAATGTGTTAGTCATTTTGGTCATCTGACTGAGCTGTTATTTAACTTGGTCACGAGAGCCGTTTTTGGCTGGACCCCTGGAAGGAGAACGGGTTTGTGGAGGCTAGGGGAAGGACGTATGTACGTTAGTAAGGGCTTTATCCGTGTACATGGGCTCTGAGAAAGTGATTAAACACGGAATGTATAGGTATGCGATCTTGCACGTGGACTTATGCTTGGGCCTGTTCTTTAATGTAGAGGTCGTTCGTGAGTGGCGGTTAGAGTCAGAGTGAAGTGTTCGATGTTGTTGTATGTGAAGCTGTGGCTGCTTACAACATGGGCCACCACACGTAGACTTATACACCGCCAGATAACGCAGCACATATACGAGGGGCAAAAGTGGTCAAAGGGACTTTTGTTGCTAGAAAGACTTGTTTCTTGACAACAGATACATTTTTCTGTGTATTTTGAATCATATAAATGGTTTATGCCCCCCGTGTGGTACCCGGGATCTGCAAAGAATAGGACCACTGTACCCTACCATGCATGATCGTGAAAGGCGACTAAGGAGGGTTCAGCATAGGGCCAGCAACCCTATCTGGTAAAAAAACTATCAGACTGCTACAGAAACGGAAGCAAGGGAAAAAGCAAATGCAGGTGGAAGGAGAAATGCGTATCAGGAAACTGAGCCCACGAAGGTTGTGGATGAAAGCCAGCCACTGGAAGTCCCCAGCCCGACTGCAGACCTCCTGGAACCTAAACATAAGATGCAAATAGGCAGCTGGAATGTAAGAACACTAAACCAGACTGGAAAACCAGCACAAACCATCAAGGAAATGCACAGATACAAACTAGACATACTAGGAATACAAGAAGCAAGATGGACAGGACAAGGCAGAAGGAAATTAACAACACAGCACACAGAAGATACAATAATATGGTCAGGTAAAGAAGATCTTCATGAAGGAGGAGTAGCATTGATTATAACAAAAGAAGCATCAAGAGCATTGCTGAAATGGACCCCAATAAATGAGAGATTATTATATGCACGGTTCAACTCAAGATTCACGAAGCTGTCTATTATAGTTTGTTATGCACCAACAGAAGCAGCTGAAGAGGAATTAAAAGAAGATTTTTACAACAGCCTCCAAGCAACAGTACAAACAATACCCAAGCATGATATGCTACTCATCTTGGGCGACTTCAATGCAAAAGTAGGTGAAGGAAATGAAGATAGAAGAAGAATCATGGGAAGAGAAGGAATTGGAGAAATAAATGAAAATGGAGAAAGACTGTGCAGTTTCTGTGAAGAAAACATGATGACCATCGGAGGGACAATTTTCCAACACAAAAACATCCATAAGGTGACTTGGAGGTCACCAGATAAAACCACAGAAAACCAAATCGATCACATACTAATAAACAACAAGTGGAAACGGTCACTACAAGATGTACGAGCAAGGAAAGGAGCAGATATAGGAAGTGATCACAACCTTCTGGTAGCAAAAATAAAACTAAAATTAAGGAAAGCCAAAATCGGAGAACACAGAAGATACATTTTGATACAAGAAAACTGATAGACCAGCAAACAAGAAATGAATTCTCAGTAGTACTTAAGAACCGCTTCAGTGTCCTACAAGACGAAGCAGAAATGTCCATATTAGAGTTCAATAAAACACTACAGGAAACAGCAAAAGAGGTGCTGGGATATCGGAAAAGGAGAAAAGAGGAATGGATAAGCGAGACCACATGGGAAAAGATAGAGCAAAGAAAAGAAATCAAGGGAAAATTACTGAACACCAAATCACAACGGCTTAAAGAACGAGTTTTAAGTAATTATGCACAAAAAGACAAAGAAGTGAAGGAATCATGCCGTCAAGATAAACGTCAATATTATGACAACTTAGCAGAAACAGCAGAGAAAGCAGCATATACAAATGACATGAAAATCATATGTAAAATCACAAAGCAGATGACAGGTAACTTCAACACAAGATGTGAAAGTGCAGTAAGAACACAAAATGGACAACTGGTCAGTGGAGAAAGAGAAAAAATTGAAAGATGGAGGGAACACTTTAACACCCTACTAAACAGAACACAAGCAGCACAAACAATAGACATACCTGAAGCAAAAACGGAACTAAACATCAATACAGGACCAATAACAATAAATGAAGTAAAGGAGGCGATAAAGAAGCTAAAATCAGACAGGGCACCAGGTGAAGATGAAGTGACTGCGGAGATGT
The DNA here is from genome assembly GCA_009760885.1 of Achatina immaculata. Taxonomy (NCBI): domain Eukaryota; kingdom Metazoa; phylum Mollusca; class Gastropoda; order Stylommatophora; family Achatinidae; genus Lissachatina; species Lissachatina immaculata. The sequence goes on from CM019700.1 coordinate 12,413,982, forward strand.
TGAAAGCAGAAGAAACAGAAACACCAAAACAACTTTGCCGGATATTACAACAAATTTGGGATTTAGAAAAAGCCCCAGAGGAGTGAAAAACTGGTCTTATAATAAAACTACCAAAGAAGGGTGACCTCAGAGATTGCGGGAACTGGAGAGGCATTACCCTACTGCCTCTCACCAGTAAAGTATTTTGCAGAATAATCATCAACAGAATTGTACCAACACTTGAGGAAAAACTTCGGAAAGAGCAGGCAGGATTTAGGAAAGGAAGATCATGCATAGACCACATATTTGTACTTAGACAAATATTAGAACAGGCAAATGAGTGGCATAGCACAACATATGCATTATTCATAGATTTTGAGAAAGCCTTTGACAGTGTCAACAGAGATGCACTGTGGAAAATCCTAAGATGGCATGGCCTCCCCCATAAAATAGTTAATGTAATCGAGGGTTTTCAGTGCAAAGTTATCTGTGGAGAACATACCTCCAGCAGCTTTAGGGTACAAACAGGAGTGAAACAGGGATGTGTACTATCACCAACATTATTTATCTTGGCAGTAGACTGGTTAATGAAGGAGGCAACATCAGACAAACGCAGAGGATTACAATGGACCCTTGACACAGTGCTGGAGGACCTTGACTTTGCGGACGACATTTGTCTATTATCAAGCAGTCACAAAGATATGCAAGATAAAATAAACAAGCTAACTCACAATGCAAACAACATAGGACTAAAGATCAACGTAGGAAAGACAAAGTTAATGAAGCAAAATGTGAACAACAGAAATGTACTCAGAGTAGATAACAAGTTAGTGGAGGAGGTCAACGAATTTGTATACCTTGGCAGCAGAGTAGTAGAAAATGGAGACAGCACAGAGGACATCAACAGCAGACTTACTAGAGCAAACCAGGCTTTTGCAATGCTGCAGAATATATGGAAATCAAAAAAACTAAGCATAAATATGAAAATCAGGATATTTAAGAGTAATGTTCTAAGTGTACTACTCTATGGAAGCGAATGCTGGAAAATCACCAAAACCGTAGAAAACAAGTTGAATTCTTTCCAGACTAAATGTTTACGAAGAATTAGAAAAATATTTTGGCCAAACACTATAAGAAATAACATCTTATTAGCAGAAATGCAGATGAAACCACTGACAACAATTATTGAGGAAAGACGCTGGCGATGGTTGGGACATGTGCTCCGAATTACTGACAACTCACTACCAAAAATAGCACTAAGATGGACACCATAGGGGAGCAGAAGTAAGGGTAGACCAAAAGAGACATGGAGAAGAACAACAGAAAGGATGTTGAGCAATAGAGGGCTCACCTGGGCAAGAGCAGAAAAAAAGGCGAAGGACAGGCATTTGTGGAAAACCCTTGCGGAAGCCCCATGTGCCCTGGACACTTAAGGTTCAGAGAGAGAGAGAAATGGTTTATGCGCGTTGTGTGAATCATATAAGTGGTTTATGCGCGTTGTGTGAATCATGTAAGTGGTTTATGCGCGTTTTCTGAATCATATAAATGGTTTATGCGTATTTTCTGAATCATATCACTGGCTCGAGTAGTCGAAGTGGCTTGAGACTAGCCTGCAAAAAGGACAACATATTGTGCCGCCTCTCGAAGAAAGGACAGCATATTGTGCCATCTCTCAAAGGAAGGACAACATATTGTGCCGTGTCTTAAAGAAAGGACAACGTATTATACCGTCTCTCAAAGAAATGACAACATATTATGCCGTCTCTCGAAGAAAGGACAACATATTGTGTCGTCTCTCTAAGAAAAGACAACATATTGTGACATCTCTCAAAGAAAGGACAACATATTGTGCTGTCTCACAAAGAAATGACTACATGTTGTGCCGTTTCTCAAAGAAGGGACAAACATATTGTGCCGTGTGTCAAAGAAAGGACAACGTATTATGCCGTCTCTCAAAGAAAGGACAACATATTGTGCCGTCTCTCAAAGAAAGGACAACATATTGTGCCGTCTCTCAAAGAAAGAACAACATATTGTGCCGTGTGTCAAAGAAAGGGCTACGTATTATGCCGTCTCTCAAAGAAAGGACAACGTATTGTGCCATCTCTCAAAGAAATGACAACATATTGTGCTGTCTCTCAAAGAAATGACAATGTATTATGGCGTCTCTCAAAGAAATTACAACATATTGTGACATCTCTCAAAGAAAGGACAACATATTGTGCTGTTTCACAAAGAAAAGACTACGTGTTGTGCCGTCTCTCAAAGAAAGGACAACATATTGTGCCGTGTGTCAGAGAAAGGACAACGTATTATGCCGTCTCTCAAAGAAAGGACAACGTATTGTGTCGTCTCTCAAAGAAAGAAAAACGTATTGTGCTGTCTCTCAAAGAAATGACAATGTATTATGGCGTCTCTCAAAGAAATTACAATATATTGTGCCGTCTCTGAAAGAAAGGACAACATATTGTGCCGTGTGTTAAAGAAAGGACAACGTATTGTGTCTCTCTCAAAGAAAGGACAACGTATTGTTGCGTCTCTCAAAGAAAGGACAACATATTGTGCCGTCTGTCAAAGAAAGGACAACGTATTATGCCGTCTCTCCAAGGAAGGACAACGTATTGTGCCGTCTCTCAAAGAAAAGGCAACATATTTTGTCGTCTCTCAAAGAAAGGATAACATATTGCGCCGCCTCTCAAAGAGAGTTAGTGTGCACTTTTTAAAAATGTGAGTGCAATTAAAAATAATGAACTCATTTAAAAAAAAATTCAAGGACAAAATGTGGTGAACTAAACCGTGCAAGAAAATTACAAGAAGATGACAAGAAGATGACAAGAAAATGACAAGAAGATGACAAGAAAATGACAAGAAGATGACAAGAAAATGACAAGAGAAGAAGTTTAACGTTATTTTTCTCCGCGCTGAGGTGCCAGATAGACTTATTCTCAATGATCCAGGCATTCCCATACGTGTTCCTCCTTCTCTTCCAACACTCACTGAAGCGTGCGCTTGCGGATGGAGCCAGTCACCCATTGGTTGTGGGTAACGTGCGCTAAACCACTTCGTTCCGAGAAACGTCCACTTCCCATTTCATCCTCCACCAACTCGATCATCCTCCACCAACTCGATCATCCTTCATCAACTCGATCATCCTCCACCAACTCGATCATCCTCCATCAACTCGATCATCCTCCACCAACTCGATCATCCTCCACCAACTCGATCATCCTCCATCAACTCGATCATCCTCCACCAACTCGATCATCCTCCACCAACTCGATCATCCTCCTGGTGTGATTGTTGTCTTTCAACCCGATGTCGTCTTCCATTCGCAGCCTGTACAAAAAGCGGCTCTCGCGATCTCTTCCTTGCTCATTCTTACGGTACCCGTCCCTGCTAGCTTGTTCACTTTGGCCTTTGACCCAGGGGAGTAGATCCACGTAAAACTGGATAGCCGAGAGCCCTCTACAAGCTGGGCCCTCTCCCTAGTAAAGAAGTACCTCTCGGTTCTCCTTAATAGACTTCCCTTTACGATGACCTCAAATGCGAGTCGTCCTGCTCCACCAACCAGGAACCTGCTTCTGATGCTGCCTGCACCTCCATTCTCACGCTTGAAGTGATGGCTGCATGATCTCCCAGTTTCTTCGTTGCGGTAGAGGACATAGCCCCATCCACTTTTTTAGGCCTCGTGCCAGGTCTACCTCAAAGACAGACAGCAGTTTCGATGTATAATCGCCTGGCATGAAAGCACAAACAACGCAGCTTGTCCTAAAGGATAAATGTAGGACTTCGCATAATTTTGTCGCATAATCCTGTAACCGGGGAAGTTTTCAAAGGAAAGAATGTCTGAACCGCCTGCAGCGAGTCATTAAAGTATTCACATGTAGGCACAATTTATCCAAGGATAGAAGAGCTAAAGACGGTGTCGGATTTGGCAAATCAGGGGCTCATAGTTGACGTGCTGGCGTCAGGGTTGCTGGCGTCAGGGTTGCTGGCGTCAGGGCTGGTGAACCACAGCCGACCAAGACCCTGTTGCACCTTTTCCTTGATACCCCCCCCCCCTCTCCCTAGCTTTAAACGAGGAAGGGATCGTCATAGTCCCCGTGGCCATAGAGTCTGACAAAGAAACACTGCACACTCCCCTCCCTCCTCCTGCTTCTTAGCTCCATTCAGAGACTGAAAGGACAACGTATTGTGCCTCTCTGAAAGAAAGGACAACATATTGTGCCGTCTGTCAAAGAAAGGACAACGTATTATGCCGTCTCTCCAAGGAAGGACAACGTATTGTGCCGTCTCTCAAAGAAAAGGCAACATATTTTGTCGTCTCTCAAAGAAAGGACAACATGTTGTGCCACCTCTCAAAGAGAGTTAGTGTGCACTTTTTAAAAATGTGAGTGCAATTAAAAATAATGAACTCATTTTTTAAAAAAAATTCAAGGACAAAATGTGGTGAACTAAACCGCGCAAGAAAATTACAAGAAGATGACAAGAAGATGACAAGAAAATGACAAGAAGATGACAAGAAAATGACAAGAAGATGACAAGAAAATGACAAGAGAAGAAGTTTAACGTTATTTTTCTCCGCGCTGAGGTGCCAGATAGACTTATTCTCAATGATCCAGGCATTCCCATACGTGTTCCTCCTTCTCTTCCAACACTCACTGAAGCGTGCGCTTGCGGATGGAGCCAGTCACCCATTGGTTGTGGGTAACGTGTGCTAAACCACTTCGTTCCGAGAAACGTCCACTTCCCATTTCATCCTCCACCAACTCGATCATCCTCCACCAACTCGATCATCCTCCACCAACTCGATCATCCTCCACCAACTCGATCATCCTCCATCAACTCGATCATCCTCCACCAACTCGATCATCCTCCACCAACTCGATCATCCTCCATCAACTCGATCATCCTCCACCAACTCGATCATCCTCCACCAACTCGATCATCCTCCTGGTGTGATTGTTGTCTTTCAACCCGATGTCGTCTTCCATTCGCAGCCTGTACAAAAAGCGGCTCTCGCGATCTCTTCCTTGCTCATTCTTACGGTACCCGTCCCTGCTAGCTTGTTCACTTTGGCCTTTGACCCAGGGGAGTAGATCCACGTAAAACTGGATAGCCGACAGCCCTCTACAAGCTGGGCCCTCTCCCTAGTAAAGAAGTACCTCTCGGTTCTCCTTAATAGACTTCCCTTTACGATGACCTCAAATGCGAGTCGTCCTGCTCCACCAACCAGGAACCTGCTTCTGATGCTGCCTGCACCTCCATTCTCACGCTTGAAGTGATGGCTGCATGATCTCCCAGTTTCTTCGTTGCGGTAGAGGACATAGCCCCATCCACTTTTTTAGGCCTCGTGCCAGGTCTACCTCAAAGACAGACAGCAGTTTCGATGTATAATCGCCTGGCATGAAAGCACAAACAACGCAGCTTGTCCTAAAGGATAAATGTAGGACTTCGCATAATTTTGTCGCATAATCCTGTAACCGGGGAAGTTTTCAAAGGAAAGAATGTCTGAACCGCCTGCAGCGAGTCATTAAAGTATTCACATGTAGGCACAATTTATCCAAGGATAGAAGAGCTAAAGACGGTGTCGGATTTGGCAAATCAGGGGCTCATAGTTGACGTGCTGGCGTCAGGGTTGCTGGCGTCAGGGTTGCTGGCGTCAGGGCTGGTGAACCACAGCCGACCAAGACCCTGTTGCACCTTTTCCTTGATACCCCCCCCCCCTCTCCCTAGCTTTAAACGAGGAAGGGATCGTCATAGTCCCCGTGGCCATAGAGTCTGACAAAGAAACACTGCACACTCCCCTCCCTCCTCCTGCTTCTTAGCTCCATTCAGAGACTGAAAAAAATGGCCGCAACTCGCTCCCAATCCGATACGATGATGTGTCTCAACATTTTAACTGCATCGACTGTAAATAACATCACGCTCGCAGTTCTGGTGGCGTAGAAGAAGAAGAAGAAGAAGAAAGAAAGGAAGAAGAAGAAGAAGACGAAGAAGAAGAAGAAGAAGAAGAAGAAAGAAGGAAGAAGAAGAAGAAGAAAGAAGAAGAAGAAAGAAGGAAGAAGAAGAAGATTTGCACATATGTTTGAATGTAATAGTTTTCCGTCCATACTGTTAGCTTTCGAAAAATCGTAGACAAAAAGTACTTTAAACGCAAGAGAAAGAAAAACGACAAGAGAATCATACGAGACTCGAAAGACAGACTCAGGTAGGGGGACAAACAGCCGCACAGACTCAGGTAGGGGGACAAACAGCCGCACAGACTCAGGTAGGGGAACAAACAGCCCCACAGACTCAGGTAGGGGGACAAACAGCCGCACAAACTCAGGTAGGGGGACAAACAGCCGCACAGACTCAGGTAGGGGGACAAACAGCCCCACAGACTCAGGTAGGGGGGGGGGCAAACAGCCCCACAGACTCAGGTAGGGGGACAAACAGCCCCACAGACTCAGGTAGGGGGACAAACAGCCGCACAGACTCAGGTAGGGGGACAAACAGCCGCACAGACTCAGGTAGGGGGACAAACAGCCGCACAGACTCAGGTAGGGGAACAAACAGCCGCACAGACTCAGGTAGGGGAACAAACAGCCGCACAGACTCAGGTAGGGGAACAAACAGCCGCACAGACATGTGAAACATCGCACCCTCCGCTTGGCATCCAACAACAACAACACAACGCAAACAAAAAAGGTGCTTGAGAAGCTGAGCCTATTCCAGTGTTCCCACTAAGCTGCGCAGCCGCGCATATAAAGAAGTAATCTCCCTCTCTCTCTCCCTCTCTCTCTCCCTCTCTGAGGCTTTTAAAACTGCTAAGGTGTATCCTCGCTTTAAATCTGGCTCATCTAACAATCTTACCAACTATAGACCAATATCCATATTATCGTCATTATCAAAACCACTCGAAAAACACATACACAAAATAACTCTACGACACATGCAAGAGAACAATTTACTCATAGACAGTCAGTCAGGCTTTAGACCCAATCATTCCTGCCACACAGCTCTTACCAAAATGACAGAAAACTGGTTAGTAAACATAAATGACGACAGACTATGTGGTGCCATTTTTGTCGACTTTAAAAAGGCATTTGATATGATTGACCACGATATTCTTGTAAGAAAAATAAAGACTTATAGACTGCACCCTGACCTAATAAAATTAATTGCATCGTTTCTGTCAGACAGACAACAGGTAGTATTCTTCAACAATTCTCTATCAAATTCTGCTAAAGTTGACACTGGTGTTCCGCAAGGTTCTATTCTAGGCCCGTTGCTCTTTGCTATCTATATCAATGATCTTCCACTTCATCTTAAACACTCTTCTTGTGACCTTTTTGCCGATGATTGCACAATCTACACCAGTGACTACGATTGTGTTAATCTAGAATCAACTCTTCAGATCGAGTTATACAATTTAATTGGATGGAGCAAAAATAATGGCATGATTATAAACACCGATAAAACAAAATCAATGCTCATAACAACAAGACAGAAACTACAAAACGCAACAAAAACAACACTTCGGCTCTGTACAGAAACATCACAGATAGAAAACGTTAGCGAGCACAAAACACTAGGTCTTATTATTGACCAACATCTGACCTGGAACTCTCATGTGCAATGTCTAACAAAACTCATCGCACAAAAAGTATACCAATTAGCTAAAATTAAGCACTTCATAGATCAAGACACTAGGAAGACATACTACATAGCTCATATACAAACACATTTAGACTACTGCTCAACAGTTTGGGATGGTTGCTCAGTGTCAAATACAAAAAGGCTTTGCTCTCTCCAAAAGCGAGCAGTAAAGCTTATTAGTGACAAAGATCAAGCACAATCAACTAATCATCACAAACGTATCAAAATACTACCTCTTAAGAACAGGTTCCTCTTCAACAAGGCCAAGTTAGTACATCAAATTCTTTCACGGCATGCCCCGCCTTATCTATGGAACCTGTTTAAATCTAACCCAAAGTGCAGCCAACGCTTGAACAACATATGTCTTCCAAAACCTAGACTTGATCTTTACAAGAAAAGCTTTAGTTATTCTGCTGCTCATCTTTGGAATACCCTCCCATCCTATATAAAAAATATAAATTATACTCCTTCCTACAACTACAAGCTTTCCCAATATCTATTTGATGTCGACTACATGCCTCCATGAATTATAAAACTTAAAAGTTATCTTAAGCTGCTCTTACAGGCACCGAATACAATTAATTGTTTTCTGAATAGTCCCGAAAATTTTGTTTAGTAGATAGTCATTTATAATGGATGTAGTTACTTCTGTACTGAGTGAATGTGTAAGAGCGAAACGTAAATGTTATATTTTATTTTATGTCTCTCAGCTTCAATGTTAGTTATGTTTGTTATATGAACAGCATATTTGTAGAATGTCTGGAATAGAGTGAAAGATGTATGATAAAGGGCAGAATGTCAGACGGGCCTGCGTGCCCAATTCTTAACCCTTTTGAAATAAAGATCAATCAATCAATCAATCTCTCTCTCTCCCTCTCTCTCCCCCTTTCTCTCCCTATTTCTCTCTCTCTTTCTCTGAACTTTAAATGTTCGAGGCACATGAGGCTTCTGCAATGGTTTTCCACAAATGCCTGTCCTTTGCCTTTTTTTCCCCTCTCTTGCCCAAGTGAGCCTTCTATTGCTCAACATCCTCTCTGTTGTTCTTCTCCATGTCTCTTTTGGTCTACCCTTACTTCTGTTCCCCTGTAGTGTCCATCTTAGTGCTATTTTTTTGGTAGTGAGTTGTCAGTCATCCGGAGCACATGTCCCAACCACAGCCAGCGTCTTTCCTCAATAATTGCTGTCAGGGGCTTCTTCTGTATTTCTGCCAACAAGATGTTATTTCTTATGGTGTTTGGCCAAAATATTTTTCTAATTCTTCGTAAACATTTAGTCTGGAAAGAATTCAGCTTGTTTTCTATGGTTTTGGTGAAATAATACTGACAACAAAATATTTATATGCGCTGTAAGTGAATAACTACACAATAGTTACAAGTGCCGCTTTATTTTTCTTTCTAGTTTTTTATGTTATATCAGCGCTTAAGAGAAGGATGACAGCACTACATGAGTTAGTTTTTATTGATTTCTTTGGATTTCAGGCAAAGTTCCAAAAGGGACGTGCAAATGATTAACTGAGTGTTGTTATTTGACGCTATGAGGTACAACTGTGCACAAATTTTTTTTGTTTTTGTTGGGGAGGGGGGGGGGAACACCTTTGCACACGGTTTCGAAGTGTTGCACACGAGCCGTAAAACTTTAGACAGAGTACATTGCTCCATTCTTATGCAGTAGTGCCTTTCGTATGTTTGTAGCACTACTACTACGCAAGATGTTAAGCACTGCTACTACACTGATCTTGAATGACTGAGTTTGAATGAAAGCTTGAGAGATGAAGGTCAGAATGTCAGACGGGCCTGCGTGCCCAATTCTTAACCCTTTTGAAATAAAGATCAATCAATCAATCAATCTCTCTCTCTCCCTCTCTCTCCCCCTTTCTCTCCCTATTTCTCTCTCTCTTTCTCTGAACTTTAAATGTTCGAGGCACATGAGGCTTCTGCAATGGTTTTCCACAAATGCCTGTCCTTTGCCTTTTTTTCCCCTCTCTTGCCCAAGTGAGCCTTCTATTGCTCAACATCCTCTCTGTTGTTCTTCTCCATGTCTTTTTGGTCTACCCTTACTTCTGTTCCCCTGTAGTGTCCATCTTAGTGCTATTTTTTTGGTAGTGAGTTGTCAGTCATCCGGAGCACATGTCCCAACCACAGCCAGCGTCTTTCCTCAATAATTGCTGTCAGGGGCTTCTTCTGTATTTCTGCCAACAAGATGTTATTTCTTATGGTGTTTGGCCAAAATATTTTTCTAATTCTTCGTAAACATTTAGTCTGGAAAGAATTCAGCTTGTTTTCTATGGTTTTGGTGAAATAATACTGACAACAAAATATTTATATGCGCTGTAAGTGAATAACTACACAATAGTTACAAGTGCCGCTTTATTTTTCTTTCTAGTTTTTTATGTTATATCAGCGCTTAAGAGAAGGATGACAGCACTACATGAGTTAGTTTTTATTGATTTCTTTGGATTTCAGGCAAAGTTCCAAAAGGGACGTGCAAATGATTAACTGAGTGTTGTTATTTGACGCTATGAGGTACAACTGTGCACAAATTTTTTTTGTTTTTGTTGGGGAGGGGGGGGGGAACACCTTTGCACACGGTTTCGAAGTGTTGCACACGAGCCGTAAAACTTTAGACAGAGTACATTGCTCCATTCTTATGCAGTAGTGCCTTTCGTATGTTTGTAGCACTACTACTACGCAAGATGTTAAGCACTGCTACTACACTGATCTTGAATGACTGAGTTTGAATGAAAGCTTGAGAGATGAAGGTCAGAATGTTACAAGAGCCTCCGCGTCCAGTTCTTCACTTCTTGAAAATAAAAGCTCGTTCTCTTCATCATCACAAACAGCGGTTCACATTTCCCATGATGTTTTTAATATGTAACAAAATGTATATTCCCGCTTGCAGAAATGGCCGCCTTGTTGTAGTGGTTTTCTGGATTATTTTCCGAAATTATAAACTGTTCAGGAAAACTGGATTCTTCTACAAGACGTAGTTATCAGTTGACATGTTCTGCTCGTGTAAGCATTTTCTGTCTAATTCTGTGATTCTGAAAACGAGGGATAACGCCCCACCCCTTCCCTACCCCCCCCCCACCCCGGGGGGGGGGGAGCCGACAACAGGAGGACCTAAAAGTCGGTGAGGATTTCTCAGAACATTTCACATAATCACAGCTGTCTCAGAACATTTCACATGACCACAGCTGTCTCACAACATTTCACAGGACTACAGCTGTCTCAGAACATTTCACACGACCACAGCTGTCTCACAACATTTCACAGGACTACAGCTGTCTCAGAACATTCCACATGACCACAGCTGTCTCACAACATTTCAAATGACCATAACTGTGTCAGAACATTTCACATGACCACAGCTGTCTCAGAACATTTCACATGACCACAGCTGTCTCACAACATTTCACATGACCACAGCTGTCTCACAACATTTCACAGGACCACAGCTGTCTCACAACATTTCACAGGACCACAGCTGTCTCAGAAGATTTCACATTGACCACAGTTGTCTCAGAACATTCCACATGACCACAACTGTCTCAGAACATTTTACAGGATCACAGCTGTCTCAGGGCATTTTACAAGACCACAGCTGTGTAAAAAACATTTCACAGGACCACAGCTGTCTCAGAATATTTTACAGGATCACAGCTGTCTCGGAGCATTTTACAAGACCACAGCTGTTTAATTACATTTCACAGGACCACAGATTTCTCGAAACAATATGTTAGAGCCTTGCGAAGTCAAGTCTGAAAGAAATCTATAGCAGCCCACAGCTAAGGTGTTAAACATCTGTTTAACCAGATCGCAACTCATTCCTAAGGTGTTAAAACATCTATTTAACAGATCATACCTCGTCTCTAAGGTGTTAAACATATGTTTAACGAGATCATAACTCGTCCTTAAGGTACTAAACATCTGTTTAACCAGATCGTGACTCGTCCCTAAAGTGTTAAAACATCTGCTTAATTAGATTGTAACTCGTCTCTAAGGTGTTAAAACATCTGTTTAACCAGATCGCAACCCATCGCTAACGTTTTTAAAACATCTGTTTAACCAGATAGCAACCCATCGCTAAGGTGTTAAAACATCTGTTTAACCAGATCGCAACCCATTCCTAAGGTGTTAAAACATCTATTTAACAGATCATACCTCGTCTCTAAGGTGTTAAACATATGTTTAACGAGATCATAACTCGTCCTTAAGGTACTAAACATCTGTTTAACCAGATCGTGACTCGTCCCTAAAGTGTTAAAACATCTGCTTAATTAGATTGTAACTCGTCTCTAAGGTGTTAAAACATCTGTTTAACCAGATCGCAACCCATCGCTAACGTTTTTAAAACATCTGTTTAACCAGATAGCAACCCATCGCTAAGGTGTTAAAACATCTGTTTAACCAGATCGCAACCCATCGCATAGGTGTTAAAACATATGTTTAACCAGATAGCAATCCATCGCTAAGGTGTTAAAACACCTTTTTAACCGAACTATAACTCACTGCTAAAGTGTTAAATCTGTTTAACAATCTGAAAAACACCTTTCTTGTATTTCAGTGAAAACATGTGAAAAAATATGTGAAAAACACGCGAAAACAGTCATAGATGAAAAACAACTGTTTGACACCAGTATTACTTCTTAATCATTAATGTTTAATTAATTTATAACACGATAAAGTGTTATTTCAAGCTATTGTCCTCCAATTATTGATGACAATCACTCGATGTACTAAAAGCTGATTTTTCAATACATTGTTTATGGCACATGTTGATGTCAAAGTTCTTACATAGATCTTACCTGAAGTCCAGAAACCTTCCTTGCCAAAGGTGTCCATTATAGAACTGGTCAGAAGAGTTCTGATGTTCTAGGAAAGTTGATAGGAAATCATCGCATCCTTTCGTAGAAGGGCCCGAATCCGGCGATAAACTTCGAATACCTTCAAAGTTGCGGAATTGTAAACAGTCGGCTTGTATGTTTACTACATAAACTGCTTGCCTGGTTTGTGTTGATGCTCAGTGGGACACGTATGTAGAGGTGGGCCGCAGATGGAGAGCTTCTTACATGCATAAGAACGCAGTAAATGTTCCTTTGTGTGTGTGTTGTTTTTCCGTTTGCATAAGAAAGACACCGAAATAATGGCGGCAGTTTGGGCTGACTGACTTATCGGCTACAGACAGGCTTAATATGCATGTCCTTGGGGTGGGAATAGAGACGCTGGGAGGGTCTTTAATTACTACTGCTTTGTGGGGGGGGGGGGGGTGTAGCAAGCGCGTCTTCCAGTTACTCCTCTGTCTCTTTTATATTAATAAAAATGTATTATCTATGCGGAAGAGGATAAATGCGAAATTTATTACCAAACATTCCTAGCAGGTGGCGGGAGTTGAGCTTAGGAAAAAGAGGCGGAAGAGAGATAGGGAGTGAGAGGAGGGGAGGAAGAGACAGACAGAGAGTGAGAGAAAGAGCGGGAGAGAGAGAAATTTAGAAAGTGAGAGAATGCGCGCGCGAGAGAGAGAGAGCCAGAGAGAGAGAGAGAAAAGAAACAGAACAAGAAAAAGCGAGAGAGAAAGGGAAAAGACAGACAGAAAGAAGAGAGAGCCAGAGAGAGAGATAGAGAGAAAAGAAACAGAGAACAAGAAAAAGCGAGAGAGAAAGGGAAAAGACAGACAGAAAGAAGAGAGAGAGCCAGAGAGAGAGATAGAGAGAGAGAGAGAGAGAAAAGAAACAGAGAACAAGAAAAAGCGAGAGAGAAAGGGAAAAGACAGATAGAAAGAAGAGAGAGAACAGCGGGAGAAAAACATACAGAGAGTTTGAGAAAGAGAGCGGATGAAAGATGGAGAGCGAGAGAGAGAGAGAGAGAGAGAGAGAGAAAAGAAACAGAGAACAAGAAAAAGCGAGAGAGAGAGAAAAGAAACAGAGAACAAGAAAAAGCGAGAGAGAGAGAGAGAGAGAAAGAGAAAAGAAACAGAGAACAAGAAAAAGCGAGAGAGAAAGGGAAAAGACAGACAGAATGAAGAGAGAGAACAGCGGGAGAAAAACATAGAGAGAATTAGAGAAAGAGAGTGGATGAAAGACAGAGAGAGAGAAAGAGAGCCAGAGAGAGAGAGAGAGAAAAGAAACAGAGAACAAGAAAAAGCGAGAGAGAAAGGGAAAAGACAGACAGAAAGAAGAGAGAGAAAGAGAGAGTGATAGAAAGTGAGAGACAGGAAGGAAGGGAGAGAGGAAGACAGCGAGAGAAAGCTAGAAAGAGGAAAAAGACATATTGAGAAAGAGAGACAGACAGAGAGAAAGTGTGTCTGCAGAAAAATGGAGTCTACAAACGAAAGAAGTAGATGCTAAACATTATAATAAAAAACAGAAAATATCCAAGAAGTTAGAACACTGAGAGTAAGATTATAGTTAAGACAACTATTAAACATGCAATAGATTAGAGTTAAGACAGTCGTTAAATATGCAATAGATTAGAGTTAAGACAGCTATTAAACATGCACTATATTAAAGTTAAGACAGGTATTAAACATGGAATAGATAAGAGTTAAAACAGCTATTAAAGATGCAATAGGTTAGAATTAAGACAGATATTAAACATGCAATATTAACAAGCTAAAGCTCAGGTTACAGAAAGCTGTGAAGGGAGGTTAGAAGGGTGATACACTATTACCAGGTGATATCTGTTTACGACATGGAAGACCGAGAATTGGTAGACAGGTGACATCTGACTACGGCATGAAAAGCCGAGAATTGGATTACAGATGATACCTGTTTACGGCATTACACCTGTTTGCGTCATGGAAAGCCGAGAAGTGGTAGGCAGATGACACCTGTTTATGGTATAGAAAGGCGAGAATTGGTAGGCAGATGACACCTGTTTATGGTATAGAAAGGCGAGAATTGGTAGGCAGATGAAAACTGGTTATGGTACGGAAAGCCGAGAAATGGTAGGCAGATGACACCTGTATTTGGTACGGAATGCCGAGAACTAGTAGGCAGATGACACCCTTAAAACAAGCCTTAAAGCAATACCCAGGATGTGAAGATCGGATGCTGCATAACCCAGTGAGGCCCAACACTCAAGAACTGACAGATCTACAACAAGGAATGAGTTTAAGAAGAAATAAGAGCCTATAACCACAACAAACAGCCAGGCTAAAAGGTTTGGCATTACTAAACAAACATAATAATTAAACAGACCTTACTGACTGCAAGAGGAAGATTAATTAAACAGACAGACTTGACTGTAAAAAAAAACAGAGTAATTAAAATTCTGACCGAAATGGAAGCTGCGGATAGCGGGGTCAGAACCCGCTATCCCAGTCCATGCAGATTGAAATATACTGTAAGCAAAGATGGCTATGTTAGAGAATAGAATGTACGAACCAGAGCTGATCAAGACCCTATCATTCCTCGTTATGGCTGCTCTGAAAACAGTTAGTGCCCTACATTTACCAGGTTGAAATGATGACTCTTTATGACAGTTAAGTCTGCCGAGAAACTTTTTTTTTAGTCTGGAAATTCAAGCGAGTTACGACCCACTCCCTAACCGGGTTCAAGTATGTTTCAAAATCTTCGTGACGTCAACTGCGAAGAACCCAAGTTCACAGGTACAAGGACGTTCTACCAGAGAATAACTGAAGCATGGAATGTTTCAGTGTTCTCCGTTTTTTTTTTTTTTATAAACGTGTCAAATCTTAGTGCCATTCAAAAGCGCGCCCGTGAATGCACTGTAGATAAATTCCTAGATAAATACGGCTTTAGCTAGTCTGTGCAGGAGGTCTTCGAAGACAAGCGCTGCATAACCTTATCTCCTGCTGCGGTTCTGAGACCAAGTAGGGGAGAGAACAGCAGTACAACCCACCACCCCAACCCCCAACCCCCGGGCATGACATTTAAAGCAGTTTGCGTTCATAAAACATCGCAGTATAGTAGTCAGGATGATAGTAATAACGATAATGATGCTAATGATAAAAACAGCAATGACGGATTTAATGTTTCAAGGATTTTTGTTAGATCCAACAGGTAAAAGAATCCAATTATCCTGGATGCGTGCTTTTGAAAAGCAGAAATCATTAATACTGAACTTCATAGATTTTTTAAAAGGCATTTGATAGCATACACAGAGATTCATTATGGAGAATTTTATGTCTATATGGAATACCATCTAAAATTGTCAACATCATTAAGGACTTATACAATGGATATGTTTGTGCAGTCAAGACAGAAGAAGGGATGAGTGAATGGTTCCAGATTGAAACAGGTGTGAAACAAGGATGTGTACTGTCTCCTTTACTTTTTGGGATTACAATAGACTTCATAATGAAAAAATGGTGCACAGGTAACACAGGTATTGGCTTGGTACATGGGACCCAACTAGAAGACCTTGATTTTGCTGATGACATAACTCTTATCAATAATAATGTGAACTCCATGCAAGAAAAAACAGATAGCCTGTCTTCACTGGCTAGCAAAATAGGACTTGAAATTAACAAGGTCAAAACAAAAATAATGAAAATTCCTCTCAATTAAAAGAAGGGACAGATATTGAAGAAGTCAATCAATTTGCATACCTTGGCAGCTACATAGACAAGGATGGTGACACTAGAAAGGAAGTTAGGATCAGAATTGCAAAAGCAGCATCAATCTTCAAGAATCTTGAGAACATATGGAATTCAAAAGTTATAAGCACACAAACCAAGTTAAGACTATTCAATTCAAATGTAATATCCACCCTTATTTATGCATGCGAAAGCTGGAAAACAACTAAAGAAATAGAAAAGAAATTAGACTCTTTTGAAAACAAATGCTTAAGGAAAATACTCGACATCAAGTGGAACGAATTCAAGAACAATGCAGAGATAAGACAGATAACTGAACAACAACCAGTCTCACAGGTGATCAGGAAAAGGAGATGGACATATGTTGGTCACTTGATGAGAAGAAATGATCAGAGAATCCCAAAACAAGCTATCAAGTGGAACACAACAGGCCGAAGAAAAAGAGGCAGACCTCGTGAAACTCGGAAGAGGACATTATTAAGAGAGGCCAAATTAACAAGCATAAAATCCTTTGATGAGGCTGAAAGACCCGCCGAAGACAGGAAAAATTGGCGAACTACTTTGCGAGCCCTATGTGACGTTTAACGGCACGGGAAGGATATAAGATAAGATGCTCAGAGAAGATGGGAAACTTGATAAAGAAACTGATGTTAGAACACAAAGAGCAAGTGCTGTTACATACCAGATATCCCCGCTGCTTACACACCCCAGCATCCCACTTGAAACTAAGAGAAAACTAATTAATAACATATTCCTACCAACGCTGTGTTATCAGCGCCAGACATGGGCACTTACTAAGAAACAACATAATAAAATAACCACCCGTGAAATGAGATGTCTTAGGAAATCAGCAAAACGTCACCAGGTCTGATAATCTAAGAAAATGACACCATAAGACAGATGGTAGGAACTACACCATGTCTATGACACTTAATGAGAATGACACACTCACAGCCAGCCACGAGAGCATTCAACCAAAGAACTACAGGACACATGTCACAAGGAAGACCCAGAAAGAGATGGATAGATATCTGAGAGACACTTGCTAATTATAGCATGACCTTCACCGTGGCCATCCTTGGACACTTCACAGTACAAAAGGACAGATCTTCTTCTTCTTTTTTTTCTTCTTCTTCTTCGTTCGCTTCTACCACCAAGACTGTCCCGTGATCCTACTGAATTTACTCCTGTGGTCCTCGATAGGTCCCGTGGTCCCCATGTGGTTCCCGAAAGGACCACACGAGATCCACGAGAGGACCACAAGAGGTTCAGAGTATCGCAGGGCTTGAGCCTGTATTCTCGATGGGTCTCAGAAGCGGGATTGCGTGACACCGTGGTTTTCGTTGCACCAGTTTAGTCTAGAGTTGGACTTTCTCACCGGAAAACCTCGACGTGTTTTGGGATACATGTGTATCCTCGCCGGGTGAGAGGTGGTTGCCCAACCAGTCAAAAGGACAGATAAAGTCAAGTAAATAAAAATGACTGTTCTATATCGAATTCTTATTGTGATTGTTATAATTCATTCATTCATGTGACGTGTCCTTTCCAGAACCTTGTCCCTCTCACAGCCTCCCTGAATGTAATACGGTCTTGTGCACTTTGACCGATGTCTTTCAGGGACACATTCAGACTTTCCTTGATGTCCCGAGTCCACCTACGGTGAGGTCGTCCCTTTTCTCTTTTGTCCAGGCACTTATGCCTTCTACTATGAACCTCCCCAAGCTATTGTGTCTCTTGATGCGGTCAAAGTATCTCAGCTTTCTAAGTTTTATGGTGTTAATGAGCCAATTTTCTGCGACACCTAATCCCATCAATATCTCTTTATTTGATTTTCGTTCTATCCATTATATTCTAAGCGCCCTTCTGTGACATTTCATTTCAAATGCTGTTATAACGCTTATATTAAATTATAATGCAGGGTATTTCATAATGATGAGACACGTTTTCAACGCAAATACCCAGGACTGGAAAACACACACACACCACACATTTAATATAGAATGTCTGTATGTTACAAACTGACATGGGATAGTTGAAAATCCCATCGCAACATATGCCTGTGAGACCTGGACACTTAACAAAACAGCTGAGAAACACATAAATGCCTTTGAATGTAAATGTTACAGAAAAAAGAACAAATATATCTATTCTACAAGAGCTTGATATTGAAGAAGACTGGCTAGTAAAGAGGATTAAAGAGAGAAAACTTAAATATTTTGGACACTTTAAACGTCATGATAATTTAGAGAAGACCGTATTGGAAGGATACATAATGGGAAAAAGAAAGAGAGGAAGACCAAAACGAAGATGGCTGCAAGACATCGTTGACGATCTGCAAATGGATGCAGCAGCGGCAGCCCATCTTGCTCACAATCGAGAGGCCTACAGGAGAGCTGTTAGGGAGGCAAAGTTTCGCAAGGGACATGCAAATGAATGAATGAGTTGAAATAGTAGTTTCTAAAGGCGTCTTCGGACGTCATTAAAATTAGACGCAGAAAAACAAAGGCGACTGTTCTCGGGCGGAGAGTGTCATGTTTGGAGAACGGCTGGGGCGGGGCTTGTTGCCAAGGATATTTACAAGGAAATGGTGGGTTTTTTCGCGACAAGCGACACACAATTTAATGGATAAATTCCTTCAGGGACGCTCAAAAGTTGTTTCTGAAGACCGACCTGGTTGTCCTTGTTTAGTCTGCCACAGAAGGAACTACTGGAACTAGTCGACGAGGCTGTTCAGACTGACAGACAAGTAAGAATAGGCAGTGTAGCAACTGCAGCGGGATGTTCTCGTTGTTTTAGCCTATAGCATCATGCATGACCGGTCCAACTTTCGCAGTGTACTCGCGGTGGCTGCATAGATATGTGACTGAAGAACACAGAATGATCCGAAAGGACCTGTCCTTGCGAACATCTCTCAGTACGCAGATGAAGGAGAAGACGTGCTTTACAGAACTGTTACATGGGATGAATCATGGGTGCATCACTGTCAACCTGAAACAAAGCGAACTTCAATGTTTTGGAAATGCTTCACCTACTACGAGAACTTAATCCGGAAGAAGGTTGGGTAGTAAAAATGAGGATTAAACAGAGAAAACTGAAATATTTTGGACACATTACACGTCATGATTATTTAGAGAAGACAGTCTTGGAAGGGTACATAATAGGAAAAAGAAAGAGAGGAAGACCAAGGCGAAGACGGCTGCAAGACATCGGTGATGATCTGCAAATGGATGCATCAGCTGCAGGTCATCTTGCTTACAACCGAGGGGCCAACAGGAGAGCTGTTATGGAGGCAAAGTTCCGCAAAGGACATGCAAATGACTGACTGAACTTCATAAAACGATAAGAGAAATGACGACAGCGTAAAACTGATTCTAGTAATGAAGGTAAATAAATACGCGTGTATGATTCAGCTTTACAAAAACAAAAAAAAACAAAAATAAAGAGAGAGAGAGAGAGAGAGAGAGAGAGTGCGTGTGCGTGTGTGCGTGTGCGTGTGTTTACAAGGATGTTACCAAAAGCTGTCTTTAATTTTTCATCTACATTTCGTGTTTCTTTTAAAGTATATATTGTATTGATTTTAGTTTCTTTGAAAAAAAAAAGCCTTTTGCCGAAAAATTGGACTATTGTATGTTTTTCATATATGTACTCATCTTACTTTCTGCCATTCGTTTTTCTACCTACTTTCCTCACTCTCTCTCTCTATCTTTCTGTAAACTGAAACACACAAATAACAGTAAAGAAGTTCAAGGTTACGCCATGAGCAGGGAAGGTTATGCGTATAGTATTTTGGGATTCCCAAGGAGTGCTGCTAGCGCCGATTCCAGGAGAAAGGCGACAATGTGAATGCTGTATCGTAATGTGAAGTATTGTTAATGCTTGTGATACATTTCGAAGAAAACTTCTCAGGCCTATTAACTAGATGAGTAACGCTCCTTCAAGACAATGCCAGCCCACACCCGACTCGATTAATCCGGGAGACAACTGACAGCTGGGGTGGAAACATCTACCTTTACAGCCCTGACTTCCCGAGGGATATCCACTCGTTTGGTCCACTAAGCACATCTTGGGTGGCAGACGTTTTGCGGATGACGAAGAAGAGGAACATGACTTGCGAATATGGCTAAGACAGTAAACCAGAGACTTATATGCTGAAGGTTTTGTGACACTGATAAATCTAAGGGATCAGAGACTTCTGTGTTGACGGCTTTGTGGCACTGATAAATCGACGGGATAAATGTATCAATGTTTTTTGGAGGTTATGTCGAGACATAGAGGGAAATGTGGATGAAATAACACACGGCTTTCAAGTTCCTGTCTCTTTTAAATAGACATTTACAGCTTACTTTCTGACTTATCTTGGTAGATAGGGAAAGAAACAAAGGATTTTAATGTGGTTAACTGTTTTGCCGCCCCTTGTGGGTAGGGCGGAGAAATGAGATATTGTGATGTAACTGTTTTGCCGCCCCTTGTGGGTAGGGCGGAGAAATGAGATATTGTGATGTAACTGTTTTGCCGCCCCTTATGGATAGGGCGGAAAAATGTGGTATTTTGATGTAACTGTTTTGCCGCCCCTTGTGGATAGGGCGGAGAAAGGACTTTTTGAGATGTATAACGTTCCTTGACTTTGCCACCAGAACTTGTGTGTGTGTGTGGGGGGGGGGGGGTATGTTTGTGACTCATGCTGGATATCTTGTTTTGTTTGCGATGTTCGAACCACTGTCTTTTCTATTCATTCAATTACTAACCCAGGATGAAAGATGTACCCGTGAAAGTGAATCCCAGATCCCAAATATAAGAGTGACTGTGACAGGGTAGTCACGATGCCAAATGAGATTATTACTTCGTCAGACGTTGTTTGCATTTTGCATGCCTTGTTATCACGTGTAGTGTTGATGGGGCGGCCAGAAAACTTACAGTCGAATCACGGACCTGAACGACCGAAGGTAAAATGTAAACATTTACATCGAGACGTCGCAGTAAGGACTTTCGAAGGAGCTAGAGACATGACACACTGATTCTCAGTACTGCTGTTAAGTAGAGAGAAATTAGTGAGAAATTAGCTGAATCCTTGTTTGCACACGCGAGGGTAATCTTACATCTTACATGCTTCCCGTATATGCAGGAAACTCTACTATAGAGAGCGGAACAACAACACAACTCCTTCAGATAATCAGAGGAAGTACCCCCCCCCCTCCCTCAGACAAGTGTTTCGGCCCTATTAAACTCCTGACACTCTAAGGGGGGTGGGCCCCTCTGAGTATTGACACCCAGAGGTCTTGTGAGTTGTTGCTTTTTTTTTTTTTGTCCCGGGATTGAGTTGGCACTGCACTTTTGAAGTGCGTCTTTAGCGATTGAGCCACGGAGGGACTGGTTGTCACACAGGACTGACAGCGTATCTCACCACGAATCTTTATTCTCCGCGAGCTTCTCAGTCTCATCCAGGGATTTGATGTCAGTCATTTTAGCCTTTCTTGCCAATCAGGCCTCTCGAAGTTCATCTCTTTTCTTTCTTTTTTTTTCCAAATGTTTCCCCATTTGATGGCTTGTTTTGTGATTCTTTGATTGTTTCTTCTCATCACGGATGCCCTACATATGCCCATCCAGAGAAAAGTAATAATAAAAAGATAACACATCAACAATATACATGCACTGAATCTGCGCATACATATCTCAAAATCTACAGCATTCTCGACATCACAAACGTCCTCAGAAGACGTTTGTGGGCCTTTTGTACTTGGGCAAACACGGATCACTGGAGCCTCGAAAACGCAAATAGCTCGAGGGTGATGTTCAAAAGGTCGAAGTTCCGTGTGCAAAACTTCTTGGTCTAGTGCAAAAATATGTGACAACTTTGCACAAAATTACGTAAGGAAGGGAAGAAATCTGTGTGGAAATGGCAAGTGACAATTTTGTACAAAATTAACGAATAAACTTACGCAACATACTCCCCCCCCCCCAACCCTTCTTGCAACAATGGGAGGTTATTTTTAAAGTTTTATTATTGCAGTGCTGAATGTAACATTTCAAAATGTTTTACACGAGGAAGATAGTGTTCATCACATCACATAAGCCAGCTACTCTGATGTCTTTTCTCGTCTTCTGTCTTCCAAGAACTGGGAGTTGGGTGTTCTTTGCAGTAGGTTCTGTGAAGATGTTGAGGCACAACATGGTGTAGGATTGGGAGCTGGTTATCAGTCCCTGAGTCAGTCATTTGCATGACCCTTGCGGAACTTTGCCACCTTAACAGCTCTCCTGTAGGCCTCTCGGTTGTAAGCAGGATGCCCTGATGCTGATGCATCCAATTTGCAGATTATCAACAATGTCTTACTCTCTTTCTTTTCCTCATTATGTAACCTTCCAAGACGGTCTTCTCTAGATTATCATGACGTTTAATATGTCAAAAATATTTCAGTTTTCTCTGTCGAATCCTCTTTACTGGTCACTCAGTGCAGCTAAAAAAAAGCAGGCGATGTACAGTACTTCTTTAGCAGACTCCACCACCATGGGGGGGGGGGGTCTATGCCATCCCTGCCCCGTTAGTAGTCAGGCTAGGCCTGTTACTGACTGAGAGTACCAACGGAGAGATAGGACAGGGTCTTGATCAGCTATGGTTCGCCAACCCTAACTCCAGCGTGTTAACTATAGATCGCTGATTGCCAAAACGGATAGCGTCTCTGCTGCCACCCCCTCCCCCCACACCCAAAGCAACTCTGATATCACATTGCCAAGTTTTTCTGTTTTTGGCGAGTTTTTCGACCTCATCAAGGGATTTTATGCCTACTAATTTGGCCACTCTTACAATGTCCTCTTTAGAGTTTCACGTGGTCAACCTCTTTTTCTTTGGCCTGTTGTGTTCCACTTGACGGCTTATTTTGGGATTCTCTGACTGTTTTTATTCTCTGATATCACAGGAATATAATAATTTGTGTATCTGTTCTGTTAGGATTATGCCACCTACCAGTACTGACATGCGGACATTTCGTTCAAAACTTTCCCCCGGCTTAGAATGTATCTTCTGGAGACGCGACTTATCTCCGGCTTGGAGATCCTCTTGGTTTGTTGTGTTTGACCTTTAAAAAAAAAATGCCTTGTTTGCGGTCGCGTACCACAGGTTGCGCCTGCGACATTTGCGTCTTTCGGCTCTGCACATTCGACTTCAGCCTGACTTACTTTGAGGATTGGGGATTACCTTCCCACTTCAGTTCACCCCTTTTCTTTCGACTAAATTTTAATGTTTGTTACCAGTGACGCCTTGACCACGTGGGGGTATAAAAAAAAGATTCTCGGTCGACTGAAATTCTCTCAGCCTGGCGCAAGCTGTCCGATATGGTTGGCTAACTTTATCTTATTCAGCTTGGATACTGGGTCTTCCCCTCCCCCCTCTTCCCCTACTCCCCGACCAAGATCGACCTCTGTTATTATCCAGACATGAAGTCGGTCAAGATGTTATGTATACGCTTCAAAGACACAACCAGATGCGAAAAATTAACGAGAACTCTTTTTTTTTAATTAAATTTTATTTTCACTCCCTGCTTTGAAGGGAGTGGATCAACCTACTCACAAATTCCCGGGTCGCAGACCTCACACAGACTCACTGTCCTAGACATGTACAATAGTTCATGTTAATGAGGGGGACGAAAAGCTGTCTGGAGAGGCCCCCCCCCCCCAGGGAAGTTGTGGCGAGTGTAGACAAGTTGGACATCCCAAACGCTTCTTCTTTGAACAAGTTCTGTCGGAAAGAAGAGCTGGAGTGGGAAAATAAATATCCCCTATGATTAAAAAAAAAAGAAGGAATTTGGGGATGGGGCAAGAACAAGCTCCCTCCGTGAGTGGAAGCCACACGATCAGTACACACATACCTTACACTGGCTACTGGAATAGGCAAGGGAGCAGGCATGGGCATGTCCTGAATGCAGTGACGTAACCCCCTGAGATCAATTACCTCCATTCACCGGGCCAGAGTACTGTCTGCTACCAGAGGACCAGAATGAAGGTAGAAAAGGGTCTTGGTCAGTTATGATCTACCAATTCTGGCGCAAGTTGTCAGCTATGGCTCGTTGATCATTATCTCATTCGGCCTGAGTACTGCACATCCCCCCCCCCCCCCACCACCAAAAAAAAAAAAAATACGAAGAAAATAAAAATTCAGTATCGGCTGTATACATCGTCTCTTTCCATATCAAAGAGGTAGGAGCGCGCCTTGGTTCCTCTGACTGAAAACAGTATGTTCCAATCTTGCCGCCCTTGTCCAACAGTAGCCCCAGTTATAAAAATAATCACTCCGTGTGCTGTGTTGAGGCAAATGTATGGAAGGCCATGCTGGCAGTTATTCTATTCAAAGGCAAAGGTGTACAAGGCCACGCTGATAGTATTCTAGCCAAAGACAAAGGTAAGCCATACCATGCTAGCAGATTTTTTTGCTAAAGACAGACTGTGCTAATAGATGATGTCGCCAGTCTAATACAACTTATACCGACTGTCTAAGCACTGTCTGAGCATGAAGTTATATGAAATAATATCTTTTGTAACCTATTTCAACCATTCCTGCTTCAGGATTCATCTCTTCTTCAAAACACAGCTTTACCACAGATTTCATTTCTCCAGTTTTCAAATCTTTTAACTTTACCACAGCTTTCATCTTTACTGACTTCAGAACCCCACTTCAAAATGGCGAACAAAAACTCCTTATCTCGAAGCCTTTTTACAAGTCTACACCCACCGTAGATCTAGGTTTCATGTGCCCTTCCTTCTCGCTTCCTTTAAAGAAACACCCCATTATCATACGTAAACCACATCACAATGGCATTCCTTGAATGCCTATCATGAATATGTATCGCCTACGTAAGTAAACAGATACCCTTTAACAACAGTGTTATACTCCTGTGGGGGATGTACGGCGATCATAGTAAGTTTGGTAGCTCCGGATAGTTCAAGAAGGATAACTGTACAAATAAATTGTTTTCCTGTGCAGGGAGTGTTCAGTGAATACTTCGATACAACCGCCCGCAAGGGACGAAGGGATAAAATCCTATGTTTGACCTTTAAAAAAAAATGCCTTGTTTGCGGTCGCGTACCACAGGTTGCGCCTGCGACATTTGCGTCTTTCGGCTCTGCACATTCGACTTCAGCCTGACTTACTTTGAGGATTGGGGATTACCTTCCCACTTCAGTTCACCCCTTTTCTTTCGACTAAATTTTAATGTTTGTTACCAGTGACGCCTTGACCACGTGGGGGTATAAAAAAAAGATTCTCGGTCGACTGAAATTCTCTCAGCCTGGCGCAAGCTGTCCGATATGGTTGGCTAACTTTATCTTATTCAGCTTGGATACTGGGTCTTCCCCTCCCCCCTCTTCCCCTACTCCCCGACCAAGATCGACCTCTGTTATTATCCAGACATGAAGTCGGTCAAGATGTTATGTATACGCTTCAAAGACACAACCAGATGCGAAAAATTAACGAGAACTCTTTTTTTTTAATTAAATTTTATTTTCACTCCCTGCTTTGAAGGGAGTGGATCAACCTACTCACAAATTCCCGGGTCGCAGACCTCACACAGACTCACTGTCCTAGACATGTACAATAGTTCATGTTAATGAGGGGGACGAAAAGCTGTCTGGAGAGGCCCCCCCCCCCAGGGAAGTTGTGGCGAGTGTAGACAAGTTGGACATCCCAAACGCTTCTTCTTTGAACAAGTTCTGTCGGAAAGAAGAGCTGGAGTGGGAAAATAAATATCCCCTATGATTAAAAAAAAAAGAAGGAATTTGGGGATGGGGCAAGAACAAGCTCCCTCCGTGAGTGGAAGCCACACGATCAGTACACACATACCTTACACTGGCTACTGGAATAGGCAAGGGAGCAGGCATGGGCATGTCCTGAATGCAGTGACGTAACCCCCTGAGATCAATTACCTCCATTCACCGGGCCAGAGTACTGTCTGCTACCAGAGGACCAGAATGAAGGTAGAAAAGGGTCTTGGTCAGTTATGATCTACCAATTCTGGCGCAAGTTGTCAGCTATGGCTCGTTGATCATTATCTCATTCGGCCTGAGTACTGCACATCCCCCCCCCCCCCCACCACCAAAAAAAAAAAAAAATACGAAGAAAAAAAAATTCAGTATCGGCTGTATACATCGTCTCTTTCCATATCAAAGAGGTAGGAGCGCGCCTTGGTTCCTCTGACTGAAAACAGTATGTTCCAATCTTGCCGCCCTTGTCCAACAGTAGCCCCAGTTATAAAAATAATCACTCCGTGTGCTGTGTTGAGGCAAATGTATGGAAGGCCATGCTGGCAGTTATTCTATTCAAAGGCAAAGGTGTACAAGGCCACGCTGATAGTATTCTAGCCAAAGACAAAGGTAAGCCATACCATGCTAGCAGATTTTTTTGCTAAAGACAGACTGTGCTAATAGATGATGTCGCCAGTCTAATACAACTTATACCGACTGTCTAAGCACTGTCTGAGCATGAAGTTATATGAAATAATATCTTTTGTAACCTATTTCAACCATTCCTGCTTCAGGATTCATCTCTTCTTCAAAACACAGCTTTACCACAGATTTCATTTCTCCAGTTTTCAAATATTTTAACTTTACCACAGCTTTCGTCTTTACTGACTTCAGAACCCCACTTCAAAATGGCGAACAAAAACTCCTTATCTCGAAGCCTTTTTACAAGTCTACACCCACCGTA
Organism: Achatina immaculata; assembly: GCA_009760885.1. Taxonomy (NCBI): domain Eukaryota; kingdom Metazoa; phylum Mollusca; class Gastropoda; order Stylommatophora; family Achatinidae; genus Lissachatina; species Lissachatina immaculata. The sequence continues at coordinate 12,440,851 of CM019700.1, forward strand.
GATCTAGGTTTCATGTGCCCTTCCTTCTCGCTTCCTTTAAAGACACACCCCATTATCATACGTAAACCACATCACAATGGCATTCCTTGAATGCCTATCATGAATATGTATCGCCTACGTAAGTAAACAGATACCCTTTAACAACAGTGTTATACTCCTGTGGGGGATGTACGGCGATCATAGTAGGAGTATGTTTGGTAGCTCCGGATAGTTCAAGAAGGATAACTGTACAAATAAATTGTTTTCCTGTGCAGGGAGTGTTCAGTGAATACTTCGATACAACCGCCCGCAAGGGACGAAGGGATAAAATCCTAGGAAGTTACCCCCCCCCCCCCACTCCAGCGATAATCAACGTCATCACGTGCTTTCTCCCCATGGAAGTTTGGCTGTAATGATCCCCCTCCCCCAAACATTTTGTGACTAGGGATCGGGGGAAAGGGGAGGTAAACGAGAAAAAGGAACGTAACATTAAAATGCGTTTATTACTTGCTAGTTAGTCGACAGATCATCCCCACGGCACACTGACCAACAGCCCTATAACATACATAATCAACAATTCTCTGACCCACTAGAAGTCATATAACTTAACATAACCAACAACCCTCTGACCTACTACAAGTCATATAACTTAACATAACCAACAACCCTCTGACCTACTACAAGTCATATAACTTAACATAACCAACAACCCTCTGACCTACTACAAGTCATATAACTTAACATAACCAACAACCCTCTGACCTACTACAAGTCATATAACTTAACATAACCAACAACCCTCTGACCTACTACAAGTCATATAACTTAACATAATCAACAATTCTCTGACCTACTAGAAGTCATATAACTTAACATAATCAACAATTCTCTGACCTACTACAAGTCATATAACTTAACATAATCAACAATTCTCTGACCCACTAGAAGTCATATAACTTAACATAACCAACAACCCTCTGACCTACTACAAGTCATATAACTTAACATAATCAACAATTCTCTGACCCACTAGAAGTCGTATAACTTAACATAATCAACAATTCTCTGACCCACTAGAAGTCATATAACTTAACATAACCAACAACCCTCTGACCTACTACAAGTCATATAACTTAACATAATCAACAATTCTCTGACCCACTAGAAGTCGTATAACTTAACATAATCAACAATTCTCTGACCCACTAGAAGTCATATAACTTAACATAATCTCTGATCCACCAACCTAAAGCCCTATAACTTACATAACCAACAACCCTCTGATCCACCAACCAACAACCCTCTGATCCACCAACCTACAGCCCTATAACCAAGAACCCTTTGACCCACCAACCTAAAGTTCTATAACTTACACAACCAACAACCCTCTGACCCACCAACCTGCAGCCCTATAACTTACATAACCAACAACCATCTGACCCACCAACCTAAAGTTCTATAACTTACATAACCAACAACCTTCTGACCCATCAACCTAAAGTTCTATAACTTACATAACCAACAACCTTCTGACCCACCAACCAACAGCCCTATAACTTAACATAACCAACAACCCTTTGACTCACCAACCTACAGCTCTATAATTTACATAACCAACAACCTTCTGACCCACCAACCAACAGCCCTATAACTTAACATAACCAACAACCCTTTTACTCACCAACCAACAGCCCTATAACTTACATAACCAATAACCCTTTGACTCACCAACCAACAGCCCTATAATTTACATAACCAACAACCCTCTGACTCACCAACCAACAGTCTATAACTTACATAACCAACAACCCTTTGACTCACCAATCAACAGCCCTATAACTTACATAACCAACAACCCTCTGATCCACCAACCTACAGCCCTATAACCAATAACCCTTTGACCCACCAACCTAAAGTTCTATAACTTACATAACCAACAACCCTTTGACTCACCAACCTACAGCCCTATAACTTACATAACCAACAACCCTTTGACTCACCAACCTACAGCCCTATAACTTACATAACCAACAACCCTTTGACTCACCAACCTACAGCCCTATAACTTACATAACCAACAACCCTTTGACTCACCAACCAACAGCTCTCTAACAAGTACTAAATTTAAAAAAAATTTCATCACCAGATTTAGTTTTCCAGTTCAGTGCATGCCACTCAAAGTCAAAACTTCACCAGAAAACATCTGAGCAACTGACCAAATCTATCAACTTTATGAAATGCCACAAAAAGTCCGAGTGATCAAACAAGGGCAATGAGGCTAACAGGGTCATCAGCATTTCTTCAAAGGGGATGAGACTGCTTGCTCAGATCAGCATTTCTTCAAAGGGGATGAGACTGCTATGCTCAGATCAGCATTTCTTCAAAGGGGATGAGACTGCTATGCTCAGATCAGCATTTCTTCAAAGGGGATGAGACTGCTATGCCCAGATCAGGCTGAAAATCCAGCCAATATCTGCAGTCTTGTCTTCCTGCTGCCACAGTGCTGTCCTAAAACTGTCACAGATGACAGATTCTGAATCTTCACATTTAAAAATGTGTACCTTTATGTAAAAACAAGTGGATCATGACAGGTGTATTCCACATGTCTAGAAAGGTGTACAGACAGTACTTCAATATATAAAGTCTTCATATTTTCCTATTGTAAAGTACTTCACGTAGTTCAATACATAAAGTCTTCACATATTCCTGTTGTAGAGCACTTCACATAGTTCAATACATAAAGTCTTCACATATTCCTGTTGTAGAGCACTTCACATAGTTCAATACATAGTCTTCACATATTCCTGTTGTAGAGCACTTCACATAGTTCAATACATAAACAGTCTCCACTTTCTCCTCTTGTAGAGTACACTAAACAAACGATGAGACACAATACATTACTGGTAAAGCGAAACAAAACAAAAAACCAAAGGTCTTACAGTAACATATTACACAGAAAATGAAAAGTGTTAAGATATTACTGAAACACAGAAGAGTTCCAGGTTTTTTTAATGGCGGGAACTAAATTAACTCTGCATGATCGGAGATCTCGATAAAGACAAGAACCCTTTGACCCACCAACCTAAAGTTCTATAACTTACACAACCAACAACCCTCTGACCCACCAACCTGCAGCCCTATAACTTACATAACCAACAACCATCTGACCCACCAACCTAAAGTTCTATAACTTACATAACCAACAACCTTCTGACCCATCAACCTAAAGTTCTATAACTTACATAACCAACAACCTTCTGACCCATCAACCTAAAGTTCTATAACTTACATAACCAACAACCATCTGACCCACCAACCTAAAGTTCTATAACTTACATAACCAACAACCTTCTGACCCATCAACCTAAAGTTCTATAATTTACATAACCAACAACCTTCTGACCCACCAACCAACAGCCCTATAACTTAACATAACCAACAACCCTTTTACTCACCAACCAACAGCCCTATAACTTACATAACCAATAACCCTTTGACTCACCAACCAACAGCCCTATAATTTACATAACCAACAACCCTCTGACTCACCAACCAACAGTCTATAACTTACATAACCAACAACCCTCTGATCCACCAACCTACAGCCCTATAACTTACATAACCAACAACCCTCTGATCCACCAACCTACAGCCCTATAACCAATAACCCTTTGACCCACCAACCTAAAGTTCTATAACTTACATAACCAACAACCCTTTGACTCACCAACCTACAGCCCTATAACTTACATAACCAACAACCCTTTGACCCACCAACCTACAGCCCTATAACTTACATAACCAACAACCCTTTGACCCACCAACCAACAGCTCTATAACTTACATAACCAACAACCCTTTGACCCACCAACCAACAGCTCTCTAACAAGTACTAAATTTAAAAAAAATTTCATCACCAGATTTAGTTTTCCAGTTCAGTGCATGCCACTCAAAGTCAAAACTTCACCAGAAAACATCTGAGCAACTGACCAAATCTATCAACTTTATGAAATGCCACAAAAAGTCCGAGTGATCAAACAAGGGCAATGAGGCTAACAGGGTCATCAGCATTTCTTCAAAGGGGATGAGACTGCTTGCTCAGATCAGCATTTCTTCAAAGGGGATGAGACTGCTATGCCCAGATCAGGCTGAAAATCCAGCCAATATCTGCAGTCTTGTCTTCCTGCTGCCACAGTGCTGTCCTAAAACTGTCACAGATGACAGGTTCTGAATCTTCACATTTAAAAATGTATACTTTTATGTAAAAACAAGTGGATCATGATAGGTGTATTCCACATGTACAGAAAGGTGTACAGACAGTACTTCAATATATAAAGTCTTCATATTTTCCTATTGTAAAGTACTTCACTTAGTTCAATACATAAACAGTCTTCACATTTTCCTGTTGTAGTTTACTTCACTTAGTTCAATACATAAAGTCTTCACATATTCCTGTTGTAGAGCACTTCACATAGTTCAATACATAAACAGTCTTCACATTTTCCTGTTGTAGTGCACTTCACATAGTTCAATACATAAAGTCTTCACATATTCCTGTTGTAGAGCACTTCACATAGTTCAATACATAAAGTCTTCACATATTCCTGTTGTAGAGCACTTCACATAGTTCAATACATAAACAGTCTCCACTTTCTCCTCTTGTAGAGTACACTAAACAAACGATGAGACACAAAACATTACTGCTAAAGCGAAACAAAACAAAAAACCAAAGGTCTTACAGTAACATATTACACAGAAAATGAAAAGTGTTAAGATATTACTGAAACACAGAAGAGTTCCAGGTTTTTTTAATGGCGGGAACTAAATTAACTCTGCATGATCGGAGATCTCGATAAAAGACAAGAAAATATTAAAAAACAATTTATATTAACTTTATAAACTTGGGTACCGATGGATGACTAAATTAAATTATAAATATACAAAAAATAAAATAAATGTAAAAACTTAGACTGACTAGCACAATGATTTCACATTTTTGCCGTCACTTATACTGTTGTGGTTACCCCATGGCTGTGCTGAAAGATCGGTCCGCATAACTCTGTTAATGCAGACTGTAGACTGTTATCAATCACTTTACTGTGCAAAAGCTTCGTTGTTTCTAATCGGAAAGATCATCGAAGATAATCATATCCATATCTTCTTCCTCAGCATTCAGTTTTGTACGCTCAGTTTTCTAAATAGGGAGCTGAGTTGCCTCCATGAATCCTGCTGTCAGCAGGAGGTCTTCACAACTGGACTCTGAGGTCTCTACATATGGTGCAGATCTGTCTGGTGTGTTCAGGAGTCTGGGGGGTCATTTTGACACATATTTTGGCGCAGTCTTTATCTAGTGAAGACTCATGTCCATGTTCTTCTTGGCACGGCTTCACTCCACATTTAGTGGACAAATCTGGTGGAGAGGAAGAGCTGAGTGGGAGAATAACCCCCACGTCAGCAGAAAGAAGGAAGCTGGGGAAAGACAATGTGAGGCAAGAATAACCAACAACCCTCTGACCCACCTACCTAAAGCCCTATAACTTACATAACCAGCAACCATCTGACCCACCAACCTACAGCTCTATAACTTACAATACCAACAACCATCTGACCCACCAACCTAAAGCCCTATAACTTACATAACCAACAACCTTCTGACTCACCAACCTACAGCTCTATACCTTACATAACCAACAACCTTCTGACCCACCAACCAACAGCCCTATACCTTACATAAACAACAACCATCTGACCCACCAACCTAAAGCCCTATAACTTACATAACCAGCAACCATCTGACCCACCAACCTACAGCTTTATAACTTACAATACCAACAACCAACTGATGGGAGCTACAAACCTACAGTCAACACGTAACAGGAGCAGTCAGTGCACGTATCTTACACTGATCAGCGATAACTGTCAGTGGAACAGGTATGGGAATGTCTTAATTACAATGATGCTACCTTCTGAGATCAATCAACCAACCACCTCACATAACTGAGCATAACTTCTGCTTGTGCTATACAGAGAGTCCTGGGTTACGGAGCGTTCCGTTTCTAAGTCTATTTGAAGTCGAATTTGTATGTATGTCAGAATAGTTAGGTACAGTTTGTATCTAATGTCATTTATATGTACCTTTCTATATATATATATATAAAAAACATAGAAATTGATGAACAACATTTTGATGCAGACCGCAAAGCAGCACTCATTTGTAGCACCATTCTAAGTAACTCAAATTTTTAATACAACAGGCTATACTTGGGGCTATTTGTAACTATAAGTTGTAAGTAAGTCAGATGTTCATATCTCGGGGAACGCCCGTACTCTGACTATTTAAAGAGTTTGGATTTCCTTGGTTTCTTTTCTGACACAACCCTCCAGTTTTTTTTTACTGCACTTCCAGTACTTGCAGAAACCCACAATTTCATTTCATGGAAGAAAGCCACAAAACCCATTAAATTTTGTTAAGCGAATTTTCATATACTTGTATTTAAATGAAACTACTGCAGTGGTTATTAATTAATTATTCTATTAATGCGGTGGTTCAGTCATTAAATGAGATAAAAATGGAAGTCTATATGGAGGGGGGGTGGGGGAATTTCTGAAAATAAACGAGATTTTTCCTTTGCTATATCAGTCCTCAACCTAGAGTTTGCTAAAGAGCATGTAGGGGTCAATACAGTGGTTTTGTGGGGGGGTCAATACAGTGGTTTTGTGTGGGGTCAATACAGTGGTTTTGTGGGGGGGTCAATACAGTGGTTTTAAAATTAGTTTTTTTTTATTTTCATAAACAACAATGAACCCAAGCCAGAAGGCATAAAGGGATTTGAATGCATTAATTATTATACGCTGATTGGGGTCACATTATGTTTTAAAATGTAAAACCAAAATCCCACACACACAGATAATAAGTGTTATGTAAAAATGGTCTTTGACTTTCATGAAAATTTCAACTATTTCATATTGTGACTGTAAAATTATGCAAAATATAAAATTGTTGAGGATATCATGATTCGGGGATGCACAAAATACAACCAAGAAAGGAGCAAATATTGTATACTTAAAAAAAAAACAACAACAAAAAACCAACATACATGATGACAAAAATACGGAAAATGCCAGATTTTTCTTGTCAGTTTATTCTGGCATAAGATTATTCTATCAGGCATTTAAAAAAATTTTTTTTTATAAAATTTTAATTTTAAATAAGCTGAAACGATATTGTCTTTTAATTTAATTTTGTCAAAGAAAAACAGTTATCCACTCGAACTTTGAAAATGAAAAACAGTTTTCTACTTGAACTCTGACAAAGAAAAACAGTTCTCCACTTGAACTTCGACAATGAGAAAAAGTTCTCCTCTTGAACTTTGACAAAGAAAAACAGTTCTCCACTTGAACTCTGGTTTTATAAGTCCGATGTCCATACGAGCTAAGACAGTTAGCTCTCATATACACTTCTAGTGACTTTATACCAGCATCGCTGTGATAAACACGTCTGCCTCTGGTCTCCTTCCCTTCAGGCTTATCAGGCTACAGCCTCTTAAAAGCATTTTTCAACACTGCTCATATGTGTTGTGCGTTATATCAGCAGGGGCGAACACGCGAACAAGTCGGCAAAGACCCTATGCTACCTCCCAGAAGCCCCCCTGGAAACAGTGGTTTGGCCAAGCGAATAAGAGTCTCAGTGGGAAGACGAACTCGCCACCAAAAATGTGTTGTGCTGAAGTTCGATGCACTGGACCGATAGGCTCATAACTGCAATACAACACAACCAATGTCCTTTTGAAAGCGAACAATGAAGAAGATATGTCAGGTCATGGAAAAGAGAACAGTATCTACCAGTGCAGAGCAGCTGACAGATTATAAATACGGCAGCCTTGATGGAACTGGAGATCTTCGTCTGGGATACGGAAGTCTATCGGGGTATCTACAGGGTCAAAGCTGGAACAAGCATAACAATGCGCAGTGAATTCTTGTTGTGATAGATGCCGTGAGTGGATATGATCACGTACTCGACGTGATCTGGCTTATGGGAACAAATCTGCCAGAGATCCTTCTAGACTGCGATGGTGGGTGCGGTGGTGGATATATTGGTCCATTTGGGTCCTGAAAATGTAAAATTTTGATGATTAAAATCTGCACATCTGTATATCATGTCTCAATTATAATCCGATGAATCATGATTTTAATGAAGTAAAGCAGTTTCCCTATATGTCCCAGTGCACTCTACCTCGTGTCCTCCCCTGCCCTTTTTTTTCAAAACTCAACCCCGCAGGGAAGTGGCACAGCACCTAATGAATGAACTGAATACAAATCATGATTAAATGAAATAATATGAATATATATATATATATATATATATATATCATCATTGCCTTTCACTCCCTTGAGAGCACAGGCCACAGATAAAGTCTCTCCAGCCATCCCTGTTCTTGGAATTATTCTCTACTTCCTTCCATGTGCATCCCTTGTCTCTGAGCACTGTCATAATTTCTCTTCTCTATGTAACTCTAGGTCTTCCTCGTTTTCCGTTTACTTGAGAATTCCACGTCAGTGCCTGTCTTACTATGCTGGTGTTGTTAGGTTTCCCCAGAGAGTGGCCAATCCACCTCCATTTCCTAGACATGATTTGCAGGTTCATAGGTTCTTACCTGCCCTTTCTCAGACCTCCTCGTTCCTGATCTTGTCCTGCCATTTAATGATTAAAATCCTCTTCAAGCAGTAGTTCATGAATGTTTGTATCCTATGTTGTATTGTCTTGGTCATAACCCATGTCTCTGAATCATATAGCAGGATAGTCTTTACGTTTGTATTGAAAAGCTTAAGTTTGGTTCTTGTTTTGATGTTCTTAGAGGACCATATTTTGTTAAGTTGGATAAATGCTGGCCTGGCCTTGGTTATTCTAGTTTTAACATCCTTTTCTGTTCCATCCGTATTTATCCATTATGCTGCTTAAATATGTGAAACATTCTACTTCCTCAATTGGCACTCCTTTGATTACCATGAGGCTATTGCTTGCACTATTACTTTTCATTATTTTTTGTTTTTCTGTATATATATATATATAACATCATGCCTGTGCCGCTAAACATCACATAAGGCCCGCATGATAGTTGGCCAAGATTTCTTGTCCTCTGCGAGATTTTCAACCTCATCAAGGAATGAACTGGCCTCTCTTAACATTATCTTCTTTACAGTTTCACGTGACTGACCTCTTTTTCTTCGCCCTGCTGTGTTCCACTTGATAGTTTGTTTGGAGATCCTCTGATTGTTTCTTCTCATCACATGACCGACATATGTCCATCTTTTTCTGATCACCCATGAGACAGGTTGTTGTTTGCTTATCTGTCTTATCTCTGCGTTGTGCTTGAATTCGTTCCACTTTATACTGAGTATTTTCCTCTATACACTTACTAAAAATAAACTCTGTTATGCAAGTTGTTATGGATGCAAAGGATTCAGTGTCTCAATGCCCACATATAATGAGACCAAGATCCCATAATTCCGCTGCCACAATGCATCAATTCAGTACATCATGTGATCCATGAATACTCTTTTGGGGGGAGAGGGGGTGTAATGTAGGCTTTTGAAAAAAAAAAGAATTTACATCCATACACTGGTGGGTCTCAACCTCAAGTTGTGACCCAAAGTAGACTCACAAGAAGATCTGAAAAGTGTACGAAGAAAAAAGATGCCACTGTGGTGTACTGGTTAGTGCAATGGCCCGCCAATCGGAAGATCCCGAATTTGATTCTGCACTTTGGGGAAATTTTTTCGCACTGATGGTAGCAGACCCAACCTAGCCTCAAACAAAAAAAAAAAAGAGGGTTCCTGGGGTTCTCCAGGAAAACAAAGCCAGCGAGAACAGATACTCACACCCCCCTAGAGCATGTAAATTTCTACGAGAAGAAACAAGAAGACAAAAAAATAAATAAATAAATTAAAAAAAAACAATTACAGGATTTTATGAAAAATGTAACACACTGTGTTTTCAAACCTAAATATTAAATATTTACATTCGCTACTGTTTGTCGACATGTTGTATTTTACACGAATCGAAAAACATGCAACAGCTGGGTCTTTTGAGTATTTCATAAAATCTTCAAAAATCTTCAGTGTCTTCAAAAGTGACATTACACATAATTTTTTTGTAACATCAGGTTTAAGGCATTGAAATAGCATCAATTAATTTTTGTAAAATCATGTTTACGGTAATGAAACAGCATCGGTTAATTTTTATTGAATTTCAATGTTAAAAAAAAAAAAATGTATCCACGAGTCATGTACAATTGTTGATGAAGGGTCTTGCTAAAAAAAAAAAAAAAGTTTGGGAACCAATGTGGTACGTTCTCTCCTTCCTTGCTTTCTTTACCCCCCCCCCCCCCGAGACACAAACAAAGGCCTTCCATTTATTTCTATCCCCGGCTGTTTCTTCCATCAATCTTCGGGATATGATCTATGTTTCAAGACTCCTTCATCAGGAGTTTCTAGGTGTCTTCCTGAATTTCTCTTTCCCTGGGGATTCCAGGTGACGGCTTGTCTGATTATGTTTGTGGTGACGCAATACATCATAAACTCAAAAACGTAATTCAAACAACATTCACTTATACATCGAAAACTTACCAAGGGGAAGTATACGACAGTTCCTCCAGATCTTCTCTGAAAAAAAAAAAAAAGGAAATGAAAGTGATAAATACTTCATTTTTGGATATTTTTACCAACACAGCACTTGAGCAGAAATGTCTTTATTCTTCCGAAATAACTGCTGGCCTAACAAATACTTACAACGAAGGTAAGGTAAAATCTCTGTTTCCATGCCATTACATGGGATACGGTGTTAGGCCCGCATTTCCAAGACTGTCAGCACATGAAAGTGTGATGTGGTCAGTATCACGCCTGGCCACATTTAGCTTCCCAGATTTCCCTGGTACACATTTTCAGAGGCTGGGTGAATCCTGGGGCCTTTTTGGTGTGCTGGTACCAGACAAAAAAAATCCCCACTGCTAGGACTTGAACCAGGTACCAATGGATTAGCAGATTGAGCACCTAACCACTCAGCCAATCAGGCCACCTTAATATCAAAAGACGATTAAAAAAAAAAAAAGGCAACGAAAGTTCTCTAGACACAACATGAGAAGACAAAAAGAAAATACAGGCATGTAACACAGGGAGAAAATCTGCTGTCGTCCAAGTTGTAGAGACTTTGTAGTACAGTTAATATGGCACTTAACCTTTTCCCAAAATACCTTGACGTGAAAGATACAGACATTCATTATACTCTATTTGATAAAATTTGGGGTGGGGGGTAGAAGAGATGTTTGTGTGTGTGTGTGTGTATGTGAGGACAAGTCCGATGTACTGACTGGCGATCAATACCTGAACAAAACCATGTCTTACCCGTCAGCACCTCAGTAACAGGCTCAGCCTGATTAGCAAGAGAAGAGATCACTAATCCTCATACCATTGTACCTCCCTGCTTTGTCTTTTTTTAGCTACATTCAGGGTCTGAAAAAATCAGCCATCATAAGCTAGTCCCCATATGATGTAAAGTGGAAACATCTTCACCACATTCAGATCAGATAGTGCCATATCAATAAGAATAAGCGATCATCTCTCTCCATCTCGCTCAATTCTCCATGTCTCAAATCAAGTCAACTGCCATTTTCTCTCTCCATCTCGCTCAATTCTCCATGTCTTAAATCAAGTCAACTGCCATTTTCTCTCTCCATCTCACTCAATTCTCCATGTCTCAAATCAAGACAACTGCCATTTTCCTGCCAGACTATGCAATCTGGCCATCCAGGTATTTCTGTCTTCTTTGCCGTTTATCTTTCCCAACATGACCAATTTATCGAGACCTTCACATCTGCTGATGTGTCCAAGAAACTTCAACCATCTTTTTTCATCTGTACAGTTTTCGTCACTTCCGCTGCAAGAATATCCTGCTTGCAGTTCCGTTCACACAAACATTTAACAAAACTAAATTCAAACAAACTGCTCTATTTCACAGAATTCTGTAATTAAAATACTTGTATTTATATTACCCAACAAGAATGGCCTAGTTTATACATTTTTAATACTCATTATTTCTTCCCAGATTTTCAAAGCATTTGAAATTTTTTTTTTTTTTTTACATTCAGCAATGAGAGAAGAACAAGCAGGATTTCGAAAAGGGAGAAGCTGTCTCGACCAAATCTTTACTCTAAGAATAATACTTGAAGAACATATTGAAAAGCAGAAACCATTAATACTGAACTTCATAGACTTTAAAAAGGCATACACAGAGATTTATTATGGAGAATTTTAAGTCTATATGAAATACCATCTAAAACTGTCAACATCATTAAGAACTTCTACAATGGATATGTTTGTGCAGTCAAGACAGAAGAAGGGATGAGTGAATGGTTCCAGATTGAAACAGGTGTGAAACAAGGATGTATACTGTCTCCTTTACTTTTTGGAATTACAATAAACTTCATAATGAAAAAATGCTGCACAGGCAACACAGGTATTGACTGGGTACATGGGACCCAACTAGAAGATCTTGATTTTGCTGATGACATAACTCTTATCAGTAACAATGTGAATTCCATGCAAGAAAAAACAGATAGCCTGTCTTCACTGGCTAGCAAAATAAGACTTGAAATTAACAAGGACAAAACAAAAATAATGAAAATTCTCCTTAATCAAAATGGAAAAATACACATAGAAGGGATAGATATTGAAGAAGTCAATCAATTTGCATACCTTGGCAGCTATACAGACCAGGATGATGACACTAGAAAGGAAGTTAGAATCAAAATTGCAAAAGCAGCATCAATCTTCAAGAATCCTGAGAACTTATGGAATTCAAAAGTTATAAGCACAAAAACTAAGTTAAGACTATTCAATTCAAATGTAATATCCACCCTCATTTATGCATGTGAAAGCTGGAAAACAACTAAAGAAATAGACAAGAAATTAGACTCTTTTGAAAACAAATGCCTAAAGAAAATACTCGGCATCAAGTGGAACGAATTTAAGAATAATGCAGAGATAAGATAGATGACTGAACAACAACCAGTATCATGGGTGATCAGGAAAAGGAGATGGACGTATGTTGGTCACTTGATGAGAAGAAATGATCAGAGAATCCCAAAACAAGCTATCAATTGGATAGGCCAACAGAACAACAGGCCAAAGAAAAAGAGGCAGACTGCGTGAAACTCTGAAGAGGTCATTGTTAAGGCCAAATTAACAGGCATAAAATCCCTTGATGAGGTTGAAAGACTCGCCGAAGACAGGAAAAATTGGCGAACTACTTTGCAAGCCCTATGTGACGTTTAACGGCACGGGAAGAATATAAGATATATATATAAGATGTGCATACAAACCTGTTTGGCTGGACCACTCATACTGTTCCTGGCCCCGGACTCACGATTCATGGGGATGTTCTCTACTGCAGACTTGAAAGAACAAGTCTCTAAAGAACTTCTCAAAGGAAGCAACCCTGGCTGGTGAAAGAACAGTCCATCAAATGATGGTTTATAAATAACAGAAGTTAGCTATAAAATGTTGACCTAAATAGATATATTCTTCTGCTTATATGCTACTGACTTCTGATCTTAGTTTCTGACATTATATTTTTTTAGGTTTTTTTTCTTAAAAACTCTTCGATTTTTGATCCTCTTTTCCAATTGTGTAAATATTCATGATTTTATGACATCTTCCAAAGAACTTAAAACATTCACATGCCAGCCTGCACTGACAAAAACTGACTATCAATCCCTCATATGAATATACAGAATATATCATGTCACCATATTTTTTACACATTTACACATTTTAAAAAAGATTTTGAATTTCATACAAGAAGTTGCTGAAAGTGACAGAATTGTCCATGTCAGGAAATAAACTTTATGATGAAGCATTAAATCAATGACATATACAGGATTCACACAATCTTTAAGCTAAGTGCACAAATTAATGTCATACACCAACTGATGTGGGTCTGATTTTAACAACAACAAAACATGCCAAAAACATGGCTTTGACGCTGTGACACCCATTCATTAATATTAATTAAGGAGTTCCTATAATTACTTTTAGAAGCTTGACCTCATTTCATTCACTACATGACAGCACCGTACTACCCCTAAAGTTATTCAGGCGTAACTCTTTCTGTGCCTTTGGACATTATAATGACGCTTCCGGTTTCCCGTTGCTTACCAATGGTCATTATAATGATCATTGGTTTGTTTCAATAAAACAACCGGTGTAACATTTAGATTGTACATATTTCATCCGCGATTCCGGTGACACTTTTCAAAATGGCGAAAAAGTGCCTAGTTACGAGCGATGCCGAGCGAGAAAAAGGACGAGAAGCATGGAAATTTTTCAATTTTTGACAATGTAGATAGGGTTATGGACATAGCCTATGGCCACCCCGCTGCTCTTGAATGTATTCCAAGTAGATTTAAACATATTTAGACGACTGGAGAAGTAGTTAGGAGCAGTTAGGAGGTTAGTTCAGACATTCATTCAGCGAGAATGCAACATAGAATCACAATACGAGATCGACAAGTGGATCTACACATCTCAGATGGTAAGTAGTGCAGATCTAGACCTAGCCGATGGTGAGCTGGCCACAATCAGTGCCTAAAAACATCACATTACTTCTTTTTTTCTTAAAAACTCTGCATTTATGAAATTTTCATTCATTTAGCTATACTTTGAAACATATTAAGTATACGGAAGTACATGGAAATACTGTTTTCCATTCCATTTTATAACTATACCCCCTAACATATCAAGACCTGTACTTTTACTCTGGTTAGCAACTGAACGTCCGCTTTTCTTACTGTGGCACGGAAAGAGTTAATGCTGTGTTTGGGTCAAATCCAGGTTTGCCCATATAATGTATGGAGCTAAAGATTTTAGCATGGAAAACTTGGCCCATCAGTGACTTATACAGGATTCACACAATCTTTAACCCTTTGTATCCTGGCAGTTCTCACAAGTACCACTTTGTTTAAATTGTAATATTTCATAAATGCAAACATCATTCTTGATGATACTCGAAGGAATATGTATAACAGCCTTCTGTCAAACAACCAGTAAAGGGCCAGCACTCTGAAATTTTGCTCTTTATTGTGCGGAGTGTACTTTTTTCTGTCCTGTCACACAAAACTGGCCAGTTTTTCAGAAAACTTGAATTTCTTCCTATTTGTACTTGTAAATTCCATCCTTTAAAAAAAAACATGAAAATGTTTATAAAAATTAATTTCCTTCTTTCTATGTTCATTGGTCACCAAAAACTATCTTATGACATACAAAAATAATGCAAAAGTTACAGGAAAATTAATTCAGGATGCAAAGGGTTAAGGTAAGTGCACAAATTAATATCATACACCAGCTGATGTGGGGCTGAATTTAACAAAAAAAAAAAAAAAAGCATGCCAAAAACATGGCTTTGACATGGCTTCTTACAGGGTTAATGGAAAGAAGCTGCTAGGGTTATATTTTAATAAACAAGACCAAAATCCTGCACACACAAACAATGAGTGTTAATTTGATCTTCAACTGCCACTAAGATTTCAATATTGTACAGTAATGCTGCGATTATAAAACCACGTAGAACATTTCAATTCAGACATATTAAAAACTACACCCAAGAAATGAAACAAATATTTTACATTAAAAAAAAAAAAATATCTACAGCAACAAAAATACAGAACATACCAGACTCTTCTTATCTGCCTCCTCTGGATTTTTACTTAATCTGTCATGCTCGAAATTCTCGTGTCTGGTCTCACTGGTACATGAAAAGGCATCAGGCCTCATATCACCTGAGAACACAAAGTTGGCAAATACTAAGTGACCCATTTAGCTTTATATTTTAATTGTTTCTATACACTGCTGGCGAGATTCTTCGGACGCCACGCATGGATTGAAACTCCTCCTGGCCAAGGAAGAACATGTGGAAAAGCAATCAAGGTTGCTGTGTGGCACCGACGTAAAAAGGTGACGGAAAGGATAAAGTGAAGCTTAATCGGTATGTCCAGTAACATCGCGGTGAGAGCTACTCATACCACGGCACCTCTGCTCTAGAGGCCAGTCATGTCTGAAATACACCCATACTGGTGAAATATGCCTAAACTGGCTTACACCAGGGGTGAAATTTGATGGCTGCGCATGTCATGGTACCTCCGCTCTAGAGGTCGGTCACATCCTAAACATGCCTATACTGGGATAATATGCCTAAACCGGCTCAACCCAGAGGTGGAAGTCACTAGTGGCAAGGACTCATCCTCCTGGACAAAAGCTCCGTCCTGGTCACAACTAGGTTACACGACCACAAAATGCTGAAGTCAGGGACACTGGACCAGGGCAGTCTAGAGAGATATTTTGTAACAGAGATCTTTGCCTGAGCTGTCGATATTCTTAAATGACCCACCTCATGTGTTTGGCCCCATCACTTCTCATAACAAACTTGTTCAGACTGCTGCTACAGCCAGCACAGCCAGTGAACAAGTTTGTGAGCTATGAACAGCTATTATGAACATACAGGGTGATTCACAAAAATGTTAACACTGCATGGTAATATTTACTTGTCTTTTGCAGGATTGGAGGTGACAAAATGGCTACCAGACCAAGTCTGGAGCAAAGACGAAGGGAGATATATCAGTCTGCCACGATGTGATAATGTGATAGGTTTCAGAAATGTGATGACACCCATGGTGAACAAGTGAAGACTCCATGAATTATGTGAATAATGCAAGGTAGAGAAACTTCAAGTCTTAAGCAAGAATTCAGCTAAACTGGGACTATATATTAACAGACAAAAAAAACAAAGATAATGAAAAGTAATAGTGCAAGCAATAGCCTCATGGTGTGCCAAATGAGGAAGTAGAGTGTTTCACATAATTAGGCCAGCATTTATCCAACTTAACAAAATATGGTCATCTAAGAATATCAAAACAAGAACCAAACTTAAGCTTTTCAATACAAACGTAAAGACTGTCCTGCTATATGGTTCAGAGACATGGGTTATGACCAAGACAACACGACAGAGGATACAAACATTCATGAACTACTGCTTGAGGAGGATTTTAAACATTAAATGGCAGGACAAGATCAGGAACGAGGAGGTCTGAGAAAGGGCAGGACAAGAACCTATGAACCTACAAATCATGTCTAGGAAGTGGAGCTGGATTGGCCACACTCTGAGGAAACCTGATACCAGCATAGCAAGACAGGCACTGACATAGAATCCTCAAGGAAATAGAAAACGAGGAAGACTTAGACTTACTTGGAGAAGAGAAATTATGACAGAACTCAGAGACAATGGATACACATGGAAAAAACAGAATAATTCCAAGAACAGGGATGACTGGAGAATGAATGAACGAATGAACATACTTTATTTTCAAAGGATTAAGAATTGGGCACGCAAGCCCATCTAACAATGTGTCCTTATCTGAGGCCTATGCTCTCAAGGGAATGAAAGGTGATGATGATGATGATGATGATGATGCCATTAATCCTACTTTCTATACTCTCACACAAAGATTTTTGTCTGGCCTCAGGATCATAGCATCATAACCATGTGTCATCAATAGTGAAGTGTAGTTCCAAATAGGGAGGTGTAGTTCCAAACAGGGAGGTGTAGTTCCAAACAGGGAGGTGTAGTTCCAAACAGGGAGGTGTAGTTCCAAACAGGGAGGTGTAGTTCCAAACAGGGAGGTGTAGTTCCAAACAGGGAGGTGTAGTTCCAAACAGGGAGGTGTAGTTCCAAACAGGGAGGTGTAATTCCAAACAGTTATCACCAGATTGCTCAGAATCAACTTGAAGGTGTCCGCTTGATTTCATTTCTCATCGCCTTTCAAACATTTCGCCACTTCCCTGGATATCTGACGTCTTAGCAACTGCTTAGGCCAAAATTCATTAATCTGCCAAAATCAGGTCATGAACATGATCGACAGTTTCTAGAACTGACATTGCTGAAGGCCTTTCAGATCTTGCTGTGTTTTTAGTCTCAAAATCTGCATCATGAAAGTTCGCACATCACCTCTTCAGTTGAGTATGATGGGCACTTGTCACTCAATTTTTTGCAGCATACTCTCACGGATTTCCTTTGGAGTGTCCATCTGCAGGAACTTCATGACAGCCTAGAGTTCCACACTTGAAAACTCCACAACTTTCACTGCCATGGTTCTGTCACAGATCTTAAAAAAAGAGCAAAAAATTAGAGCTTTGATTCTCAGAATCAGCACTTTACATTATAAAATACCACTCTTTCTGGCCACAGTGACAAAATTACTCTTAGTTTTTGGAACATGGGTTGGGGGTGAAGAATGCTGTCTGATTGAGACATCAGTGACTCATATCTGATATGCTAGTATCAGAGTCAGCAAACCATAGCTGACCAAGACCCTGTCCCACTCTCTCTGTTGGTACCCCCAGTAACAGGCTAACAGGGCAGGGATCGCCATAGTCCCATGGTGGTGGAGTCTGTTAAAGAAGCACTGCACGGGCCCCCTTGCTTTTTAGCTGTACTCTTGGGGCTGAAAAAATAGCTGCCATAACCCGCTCCCACGTCGATATGATGCTGTGCCTCAACACCCTCACAGCGTCGGCTGCAAAAGAACAGCAGCTCGCAGTTACAGGGAGATAACACAAGACAAAGAAAATGGGTCAGGCAAGCGACTTTTAACCACACCTTACAAGTGGATAACATCAAGGCATGAACGTATTTAAATGAATAACAAGAGGAGCTGAAGACACACAAACCACCAACAAGAAAAGAAACAAAGTGAGCTGGAAATCTACTGCAAACAGTTTCCAAATGCAGAAGTAGTACATGACGATACTGATGATCTGCTCTAGTAATCTTAAGGGAAAAAAAAAAGGTTACCTATACAGAATAACTTACCAGCATATTCTTTCTCTTTCAGCAAATTCTCTAGCTTCAACTTCACATCCTTATACTTGGACTGCTGCCTCTTCAGATAGTTCTTCATTTTCTCGCTTTTACTGAGTTCAACTGTCAGGGCTCTGGACAAGCTGTTGTTGGTCTCCTCCATTTTCCACAGCTGTTGGCTGCTACGCTCCATCTGCAGTTTAAGGTGGCTTATCTCTTTCTTAGCTGATTCTAACTGATGAGAGACAATGTATTGTATAGTAACAGATGCCAAAAAGGAGATCATAATATCATACAGTAGAAAGCAATTTCCTATAGAAACTTCCAAGACTGGTTGGTCAGTAACACAGAATCATCATTCCTGCACTCCAGACAAGGCCACAATTGCTTTGGTCCTCTCCGTTTGTGTACAGTTTCTGATGATTTCCGAGAACTTGAGGCTCAAAATGAAGAACAAAGAACAAATAAAACTCAGTTTAAGTATAAAAGAATGAAAATTCCTAGTTTCAGTACAAGACAAAAAAAAAATTCAGCTCTCCTGTAGGCCTCTCAGTTGTAAAGCAAGATGCCCTGCTGCTGATGCATCCATTTGCAGATCATCAACGATGTCTTGCGGCCATCTTCGCCTTGGTCTTCCTCTCTTTCTTTTTCCCATTATGTACCCTTCCAATACGGTCTTCTCTAAATTATCATGATGTTTAATGTGTCCAAAATATTTAAGTTTTCTCTGTTTAATCCTCTTTACTAGCCAGCCTTCTTCAATATTAAGTTCTTGTGGTATGGATATATTTGTTCTTTTTTGTGTTCATGATATTTGAAGAACTCTTCTGTAGACTTTACATTCAACGGCATTTATGTGTTTCTCAGCTGTTTTCTTAAGTTCCAGGTCTCACAGGCATATGTAGTAGCAGCAGTAATAGCAGTAGTAACAGAAGTAGTAGTAACAGCAGCAATAGTAGTAACAGTAGTAGAGCAAAAAAAAAAAAAAAGTAAACTCATCTGGTGGGGGACAACAAAAGAAAAGAACAGACATCTCAGTCAACAAAAGAAAAGAACTGACATCTCAGTCAACAAAAGAAAAGAACTGACATCTCAGTCAACAAAAGAAAAGAACTGACATCTCAGTCAACAAAAGAAAAGAACTGACCTGTTTTTCAAGTATGTCCTTGTCTCTACAGACTTCCTTCAGCTGAGTCCTAAGTTCTCCCATCTGTATGTGAATGACTACATCCATATTTTCTCCCACTGATATGTTACCTGTTATATAAAGACAGGAAAGAAATTATGTGTATCATGTCACATGATCTGTTGAGCAAAGATCAGCTGGATACATCAAGAGATGAGGTCAAGGCCTTTTATAAATATAACAGCACCAAATTTGGTCTCTCAGAAAATTTTTCTTTTCCAAGTCTTTCAAAAAACAAACAGGCCATAAACAGCTCAAAATAAATTTGGAAAACAAAAAAACATTCCATGGAAAACTTATTTTTTATGAATCTTGAAGAATAAACGAAAGAAGTAAAAAAAAAAAAAAATCAGATTTTTCACATTGAAAGCTACTAATGATAAGAAGCAGTTGACTGATAAAACTGAAGTGTTTATAAAAATGACAATGAATAAATGAAAAAGAATGAATGAAATTGCAAATATGAAGTTTACATCAAGTGTATTTGACATTTATGAAGTATTAAAAAAAAAAAATACTTTGTAAGACTTGAACGACTGATGCACATTTGCAGATTTATAATAACTGGTCAAAAACCTGTACCGCTTTGCTTGGCTTGAAGTTCCTCCAGTTCATATCTCAGCTGTTCATTCATCTCTCTGGCTGTTGCCAAGTTGTGCTCATATGATATCCTCTCCTCTTCATGTCGAGAATGTGATCTTCTCATCTCCGCAAGTTCTGTTTCCCGAGATCTGGCCTCCGCTTCCAGTTGTGCGACCACTTCCAACAAGTCTGTGTGTCTGTTGCATTCTGCCTTCAAAGACTTCACCTACAGGGTTAGAATAAGTCAATAATAAACACAACATACTACCAGTTTCTTAATTACATTAATTCATTCATTTGCACTTTGCCTCCCTAACAGCACTCCTGTAGGTCTCTCAGTTGTGAGCTTCTCTTGATTACATTTGTTCACTTTTGATATGCACTTCAGCATATGAACACGGCATGGCATTCTTAAATACAGTTACACATACTGCCCTAGCCACTGTTAATAACAGAGCTTTTCTTCTTATTTTTCTTCAATGTCCTTCCTCTTGTACTATGGAGTTGGCAATTTTTAGACCAAACTGGTGGTCTCAGTGACAGTACAGCTTTTATTTACCCGAGGAAAAATGAACTCAAGAACAGGTGACACATGGTATTTCATTTTATAATCATAATACGTTTCAATTGATGCCCCTCGGAAAGGACATACACCTCGAAAGCCTATTACAAACATAACCAGACAGGCTCTCACCTGGAATCCCCAGGGAAAAGAGGAAACAAGGACGAACCTAGAAACATTAGCGAGATAAAAAAAGATCAACTAACCTGGATCTCTTTTTTATCTTGCCAATCTTCGGACTGTAAGAATCTTCGTATTGAAGAAAAGTCTAGAAAAGAAATAAATGGAGAGAGCCCTTGCTGATGCCCTGAGCCCCAGGTAGGCAAGGAAGGAAGGAAAGAAGGAAGGAAGGAAGGAAGGAAAGATACTCATCCAGAAACTTGTAATACGTGGCATGTCATTATACAAGGTAAAAGGTAAAATCCCCATTTCCACACCATTAAGGCATATTGGGAATACGATGTTAGGCCCAAATTTCCAAAACCATCAGCACGTAAAAGTGTGATATGGCCATTATACAGGATGCCATACATAAAACCGGCACCAGCCGCAAAACACAATTTTCATGTTATTATGCAGTTAAATGTGTAAATTTCTAAAGCCCAAACCCTTTTAAGTTACAACTACTGTTTGTTTACAATACCAAATGTAACTCATACGTATAGTACATTATTACAATATTCTCCAGTCGGGCTGGTTATATGTGCACCATTCTGTATAATCATAATACGGCTTAGTCCATGAATCTGTGACATGCTATTAAACAATTATAATATAGTTCAGTAATAATCCATGAATTTGTAAAAGACTGCATGTTATTATATAATCATTATATAACTCAAGCTGGCACTAATCTAAGAACTGATATAATATGGCATATCTTACATCCTTCTTACATCCTTCCCATGCCATTAAATGTCACATAGGGCTTGCATGGTAATTTACCAAGTTTTCCTGTTTTCGGCGAGTTTTTCAACCCCATCAAGGGATGTTACGCCCACAAAACTGGTCTGTCTTAACAATGTTCTCTTTAGAGTTTCACGTGGTCAAGCTCTTTTTCTTCGGTGTTTCACTCGATAGCTTGTTTTGGAATTCTCTGACTGTTTCTTCTCATCATGTGACTGACATATGTACATCTTCTTTTTTTGATCACCCGTGAGACTGGTTGTTGTTTGCTCATCTATCTTGTATCTGCATTGTTCTTGAAGTCATTCCGCTTTATACCAAGTATTTTCCTTAGGCATTTGTTTTCAAAAGAGTCTAATTTTTTGTCTATTTCTTTAGTTGTTTTCCAGCTTTCGCTTGCATAATGAGGGTGGATATTACATTTGAACTGAATAAAACTTGGTTTTTGTGCTTATAACTTTTGAGTGCCATATGTTCTCAAGATTCTTGAAGGTCAATGCTGCTCTTGCAATTCGAATTCTAACTTCCTTTCTGGTGTCACCATCCTTGTCTATGTAGCTGCCAAGGTATGCAAAATGGTTTACTTCTTCAACAACTGTTCTTTATAGGTATATTTTTCCTTCAAATATGGCATGTCATTTTATAATCATAATATCATACAAATGGCACTAATCTAAGAATTTATCAAATAAGACATGTCTGTCACTTTATAATCAAAATATAACTCAGTGAGTACTAATCTAAGAATTGGTAACATATCTCAACCAGTCACTGCTCCTGCTGTCTTCCGAGCACATTTGCTGCCACTTTTCGAACTAGGATACCACAAAGATAAGTTTTCCATTACATTTTTTTAATGTTGCTCTTGTACGTAACCACTGAAAAAAGGCTGACGCTGAAATATTGGATGTTGTATATTTTCCATTTATACACTCTCATCTTATTTTCATATTTTCTACCACTTGTGTTTTTTTCTCACTTTCCTTACTTCCTCTGTCATTTTGTAAAACTGAACCATACACCTCTATCTACTTTTATAACAGATAGCATGTCACTTTATAATCATAATATGCCATCAACTGCCACAAATTTTTCCTCCCTTCCTCTCCACAGCTTCTTTAGTTGTTTTATTTTTGAAGAGTGATAGATGTCTTCCTTTTAATATCCCTTTGTAGTTATATCCCTTTGCAGATAAGAATCTACACGTCTACAAGTATAAGACCAGTTGTCATGTATGGATCAGAAAAACAGAGTCCAAGAAAGATGAACAACAACTTGCAAGTCTCTGAGAACAAAATCCTAAAAAGAAGGATACCAACAGTGGGAAACAGAGAACTGGAAAGAACACTGAGCAGCTTATTTAAATCACACTGGATTATAAATGTCCTGAAACTGAACAAACTACGCTGGTTGGGTCATGTAGAAAAAATGGAAGAGAAAAGGCAAATGAAAATGATGCACATACAAGAGATGAAGGAAACAAGACCGAGAGATAGACCAAGATAGAGAGGGTGAGACGACATAGAAGAGGATATACAGGAAACTGGTGACACCAAATGAAGAGAAATCAAGAATAGGGAGAAATGGAGGCAAACTTTATCTGCGCAGTGAGCCTTGAAGCTCGGAAAGCCGAGGAAGAAGAACAAGAATTGTCTGGTTTCACAGTCTGTAAAAGCCTAAGCTAACTACAAAGTCCACCAGCTAACTACATCCTTGTTACGGGTGATTTTAAGTCTCGTGTATATTCAGTTGGCTCAGTCCATACAGATGCCTGTAACTGTGTCTCTAGCAGATTTGCTAACCAATGTCCACAGCATTAACTAAAAGATGTTTGAGTGCCTCTAGCTGGCTGTCCAGCCAACTTCTCTAAAGCTTCTTTTTGACCCAGATAAAACTGATAACTGAGATTAATTTTGTGACCTAGCACCACTGACACTGCCTTGTCTTCTATATTCCTGGAACTATGAGCTGGTGTTCTCTGCAGCTGATGCTGTGAAGGTGTTGAGGTAGAGCGTCATATCGGTGCGGAAGCGGGTCATGCCAGCTATCCTTTTCAATCCCAGAGTGCAGCTAAAAAAGCTAGGGGTGCGCAATACTTCTTTAGCAGACTCCACCACCGTGGGGACTATGGTGATCCCTGCCCTGTTAGCCAGACCAGGACTGTTACTGGGGGCACCAATGGAGACTTGAGAAAGGGTCTTGATCACCTATGGTTCACCAACCCTGACAATAGCACGTCACCTGTGGGTTGCTGATTGCCAAAATGGACAGTGTCATTGTCTCCCCTCCACCCCCTCCCTGGGTTGAACCAGGAAAACAGATAAATGTTGCACATGATTTCTCTGCATTACAAAAACTCCGAAAGAATGTTTTAAAAAAGCAAGCCAAGCTTGTAGACTATCTGGCGAGTAAAGAGCTTGCATACCTCAAGACACAGTTTGGAAATCACGTCTGCTTGGTTGTGGCTCTCCTTCTCAAGAATCTCTCTGTTCAGCCGAAGATCCTGAACCTTCTTTTTAAATCTACATTGGGAAAGACGACTGGCAGAGTAAGACAACAGAAAAAAAAAAAATCTGGCACAGAGCTTCAAAAGCTGGGTGATGAAGGAAACAGTTAAACAACACAATGTGAATGTCAAAATAAAATGGAATACTGATGATGCAAAAATTAATCTATGTTTGTTCTATTACAAAGATAATAAATTAATCATAAAATATTGACATCAAAACTACCCTACTGGCTGAAACTGAACTCATTGTGACACCCAGTATTTGATGACAAGGAACAATCTGAATACATGAACAACTGTCTTGTCTTGTACTTGTCTTCTATCTCCACACGACACCTATTATTTGATGACAAGGAACAATCTAAACACATGATGAACTGTCTTATCTTGTATCTCCACACGACACCCAGTATCTGATGACAATGAACAATCTGAATACATGAACAACTATCTTGTCTTGTATCTCCACATGACATCCAGTATTTGACTGTCTTGTCTTATCTCCACATGACATCCAATATTTAACTGTCTTGTCTTATCTCCACACAACACCCAATATTTGACTGTCTTGTCTTATCTCCACATGACACCCAATATTTGACTGTCTTGTCTTATCTCCACATGACACCCAATATTTGACTGTCTTGTCTTATCTCCACATGACACCCAATATTTAACTGTCTTGTCTTATCTCCACACAACACCCAATATTTGACTGTCTTGTCTTATCTCCACACAACATCCAATATTTGACTGTCTTGTCTTATCTCCACATGACATCCAATATTTAACTGTCTTGTCTTATCTCCACACAACACCCAATATTTGACTGTCTTGTCTTATCTCCACACAACACCCAATATTTGACTGTCTTGTCTTATCTCCACACAACACCCAATATTTGACTGTCTTATCTCCACATGACACCTAATATCTGACTGTCTTGTCTTATCTCTCTGGAAATGTGAGTTTTCTGCAGCTGATGCTGTGGAAGTGTTGAAGCACAGCACTGTGTGAGCTTGGGAGCTGATTATGACAGCTATTTGACCAGTCCTGGAGTGCTGTTAAAAAGTACGGGGTGTGCAATGCTTCTTTAGCAGACTCCACCACCATAGGGACTATGGCAATCCCTGCCCCGTTAGCCAGGCTAGGCCTGTTACTGGAGGGTACCAACGGAGAAGCGGGACAGGGTCTTGGCCAGCTATGGTTCACTAACCCCGACACTAGAATGTCACCTATGGGTCATGACTGCCAAAGCGGACAGCATCTCTCCCCCCACATGAACGATTAAGATCAGCTCTTCTATTCAGCTTGTGATTATCTTGCATTCTTGGATTAACTTACAATGAGCAACTAATTTAATCTAATCTAGGTGTAGGCGATCACTTCTCTCCACGATTCCCTGTCTTTCATGTTGATTATGAGATCCGCCGGTGACTTTCTTCCTAGCCGCACTGACAGTCCATCCAGTAACTTCTCTCTCTGTCTTCCTCTGTCTCTTCTTCCCTCAATTTTTTTTCAGTTGCCACAGTGTGTTCCAATTTTTCCTCTTCTCAGGAAAAGTCCTATAAATCTCGCTTGTTTGCCTCTGATCTTTGCTATAATTTGCTTTTTAACTCTAGCCTCTCTTAAGACTTCTTCGTTGGTTTTCTTGGCTGTCCATGGTACCTTCAACATCCTTCTTATAAACCGCATCTCCATAGCCTCCATTTCACACTGTACTCTCTTATTCATAGACCATGCTTCACACCCATAAAACAAAATTGGCTCGATGTAACATTTAAGTACTCGGAATCTTGTTTCCATTGATATGGGTCTGTTGCACAAAATGTTTCTCGTTTTCTGGAATGCTGACTTGGCCTGAGCACGTCTGCTTTTTATTTCATTGTGACATTTCCCATCAGCTGTTATAATCGTTCTTAAGTACTCGAATCTATCGGCTTGTTTCAGATTTGTGCCATCGATGGTAAAGTTACATTTTGGTACCACCAATGAGCAACAGAATACTTTTTTTTACCTTACAATTTCAGCTTCCTTCTCATTGTACTTCATCTGCAGCTCTTGCAAATCACTGGATGATTCACTCAAAGTCTCCTGCAACCTTCTCCGCAGGTTAGCTATTTCTACAGCTGAAATATAAAAATGAAAAAAAAAAAACATACACTTTTCCATCACAAGCTTAAAATACAGAACTTGATCATGAATTTTCTTTTAGTTTTCACGTTTCAGTCCACTCAACATTAAATCAAGGAAGACCATCTATTTATGCTTAACTTTGAAAGCCTGTCTTTTAGTGGTACATTTTTTTTTAATAGCAGTAATCTTATTTGATCTTGAACGAGGGATGAATTTGTGAGACATATGCACAACATAATCCATCAAAGATGAAGGGAAAAGAAATTAAAAGAACTGCAAATTTTTCTAACTATGAAATTTCATTTCTTTTTTGTTTTTTAATTTCCTGTATCACAACATTTTCAATTCACTCAAAAGATGAGAACTTGTTTACTGATGTTCTTGCTATCTCTGCTATGAATCAAGACGTTCTTGACCTACATATATCTGTAGCTCTACACCAATATTACGTGTAAAATTGCAAGTTTAATAACTTGTTGTTTTTGTTTATATGTAAGCTTATGTAACAAAGATGGAAACGGCTGGGCCACATATTACAAATGGAAAAATAAGACACCCCTATAATGCCTTGACTTGGGACACCTCAAGAGAAATGAAAGAGGGGCAGGCCATTAGGGACATGGAGATGTACAATACAGGAAGAACTAAAGGAAGCAAGAAAGACATGGTTTGAGGTATCCTGACTTGCTCAAGATAGGATTAGATGGAGAACCTTTTTTGATGCCTTATGCTCCATTGGGAGTACAGAGGACTGAATATGATATATAACTTTTCAAATATTTTTAAAGTGATTATTACATTTTTTTATTTAAAAGCAAACTGAACTATAAAAAGATTAAAATTTCAATGTCAGGGATCTCTCCCTCTCTGAACCTTAAGTGCCCAGGCTACATGAGGCTTCTGGAAGGGTTTTCCACAAATGCCTGTCCTTTGCCTTTTTTTCCGCTCTTGCCCAGTTGAGCCCTCAGAGATAACACATCATTATTTCCAACAAATTTACTAATAAAGAATGGCACAGCTTTCTGGGAATTCCTAGTAAAAGGGTAAAAGTAACACCCCCATTTCCATGTCATTAAGGCACACTGGGGACACAGTGTCATGCCAGTATTTCCAAGACCTTCGGCACATGAAACTGTGATATGGTCAGTTATCAAGCCTGGTTGCATTTACCTTCCCAGATTTAACTGGCACCCATTTTCGGAGGCTGGGTGTACCCCAGGGCCTTTCTGGTGTGGTGGTACCACAAAAAAAAAAAAATCTCTCATGCTGGGACACAAACCTCGTTCCATTGTATCAGGAGACCAAATGCGTAAGTACTCAGCCAACTAGGCAGGCAATTTTCAGTACCGTCCTTCTTTTCAAACTTCCCCTCAACTCTCTCTCTCTCTCTCTGAACCTTAAGTGCCCAGGGCACATGGGGCTTCCGCAAGGGTTTTCCACAAATGCCTGTCCTTCGCCTTTTTTTCTGCTCTTGCCCAGGTGAGCCCTCTATTGCTCAACATCCTTTCTGTTGTTCTTCTCCATGTCTCTTTTGGTCTACCCTTACTTCTGCTCCCCTGTGGTGTCCATCTTAGTGCTATTTTTTGGTAGTGAGTTGTCAGTCATTCGGAGCACATGTCCCCTCAACTACTCAAGAAATATGCAAGATTCTGTCTCTCAGCAATGATTACCTTTATTCAGGCACACATTCTTAACCTCAAAAATGCATGTGTGTCCTTTTTTACCCGGGTACTGTGCTGCAGCCAACACACTCCGTCTTCGTCAGGCCGAGAGGGTCCTGGACAAGAGAGCTACATCGTACACATGCTCGTCACCTGCATCAACTCAAAATGTCTCACACAGATGAGTGTCCATGTGGCAGTGGAGTCCAGACTCCAGAACATATCCTTCAAGAGTGCCCAAACTATGTGGACCTGAGATACAAGACATGGCCAGATGACACAAGCTTGGGACAAAAGCTTTGGGGCTCCTATCAGGATCTGGAGAGGACTGCGAGATCTGCCATGCTGACAGGGATCAGGATCTGATGTGACCAACAACCACGAACGCAGAAGATGAAGATGAAGACACCCATGTTGTCTCACTGCTACTGGTATGTGTGAGGCTTTAGTAGCCCAAAGATTGACTGACAATGGCAAGTTAAATGTGATAAAAATTTTCCGCATTGTTTTTTTTTCGCACTGGTTAACTTTTTACTTTTGTTTCTTTTAATGTGAACCCTAAAGGGCTTTATGAGAAAACCTTCCAGCACAGCTGTCTTAACAGAACTGCAGATCCTGGGAAAAGTAATGCACCAGGACACCTACCCATAGTGCCAATATTTAACCTACACAAAGAAGAGTTACACTGACAATATTAGAACTGTAGGGGTCCCCTGAACAACTGTGTTAAGACAGTACTGGCTTCAATCATACTTTGAATTTGCAAATTTGAAGTACTGCATTAATTCTTCTCACATGTCTAAGTAACGCATTTATTGGGTTCTTTCTGGTGCTATGGAGTGCACGCACTATGCTGAGATCCTCTTTCACATGAAGAGACAGGAGCTCTTATAGATTTGCCCAATATGTGGTGATGATAATCTTTTAACATTAAACCAAAAAAAAAAAAAAAACATTGTCCAAGAAGTACGCAGCGAATTCCGCCTACTAACCTTGACTGGCACACTCAGACATGCTGTCCTGTAGAGCAACTTGAGCTTCTTCTTTCAGCACGGTCTCCGTGCTCAACTGTTCCTGCAGCTTTCGAAGCTCAAGATCTTTTTGTTTCAACACTCCCTATAAACCGAACATATAAACCACTGAATACTGTCTTGTACACGTTTTTAATCAAGAATAAGTATGTTTTTTTTAAATAACGGAATATAAAAGAATCCAGGCCAGATTTTTGCTAAATCGGAACCATGAACACTAACGTATGAGAAACTATTTGTAGGTTCAAAGTAAATATCTCCTTAGGTAGGTTTTTAAATATATTTATATGAGCGCTTCTTTGTCATGTATATTTTGTCCCTCTCACAAACTGCATACTGCCAAAATCTTCATGCTTTTTCTATTTTTACTACCGCCAACAATGCCTCTTAATGATTTTACATGCCTCTTTTTTTTATTAGCATCGATATTATGTTATTTATAATATTTCCTTTATTATTTGTGCGTATATTTATGTTGTCTATGAATATATAACTAAGTTTTATGTGAACATATTTTTATTTGACAGCCACAGCGTACAGTGTATTCTAATGCACTTGTCTTGCAAGAAAATATCTAGTTCTCGTAGTCTGGCATCTGATCTCACTGTGCTAGAGGCAGGGGAAGGCATTATACTCCTGCTGTTGAACCATACGTTCCAGTAGTGTGAACTCACTCCCTGTGGTAAATAGGCAGACGCCTCACCCACTGAACTACCAAAGCTTAGTTTTGTTGCTTCTTTTTTTTTTTTAACCATTTAAGACTTTTTTGCATTTGTATCTCACAGCAAGTTCAATGGTTCAGATTTGGCCAGAGGTTCTCCAGTCATCAGGATTCAGTTCTTTCCAGGGTAATGAAGGTCAGCCAGGTGCATGCTGACATCCCTACGTACCTGTGTTCTTTCAAGTAGTTCTAACTCTCATTTATTTGTCTAATTCTTCTAATTCTTCTTCTGCATTCGAGAAAAGCTGCTCATGCTAAATCTGCAGCCCTGTCACTCAGACAAAGTCTGCCATCTTTTCCAGGCTTTAGAGGGGAGCCCCATGGCTTCCTCTCCCTCAGGCCAGATCTGTGCTCGGAGGTTAGAGAGTGGTCAGATAGGTCAGCAGCATACGTTCTGGTGTCCGGATGCAAAACCACAGGGATATTTTCAAGTGACAGAGGTGGCTTAAAAGTCTGAAATGTCTCATTCTTAGGCGAAATACTGTGGTTTACTGGTATCTCTGTATTTGCCTAGTTTTTTTTTGTCCATGAAATATCATCTTTAGACTATACCTTCCCATCTAAATCACTATTCTACCAATTCATCTGCTGTTCAATACTTCTCAGTCATGCAGTACAAATTCATATATCGAGCATATGATAGCTAGTGACAAATCTAACTTTAACTTTAGCACGAAAGAAATGTTAAAATGTAAAAAAAAAAATAATGAGAAAAAAAAATGTTTACCTTCTGAATCACCTGTGGAGACTGTATAAAATCAACGAGAGGCGATGGAGGTGTCTTAAAGTCAAGGTACTTAAATGATGAATTAACATCAAAATATGAGTCGTTGAGCAGATCAACTCTTGACTGTAAAGGGGTTCGGACTTTAGAACCTGAATTTGTCAAATGGGTATTTTCTGAGCATGGAGTTTTCGGAGTACCCTGCGTGTAATCCACATGAAAATTTTCATTTGTGAGGATATTCAGGACCGGAGAGCTTGGCCTTTTATCTGTAATGGACAAAATTTTATAAATCAAGTTTTAGGTTCTATTTTGATTTCCAGTACCAAGGAAGGTTACTAAAAAAACTCAAGAAAGAAGGGTACTCTGAGACTTGAAAATGGCACCTGTAAAGTTATACTGTCAAGATGTCCACAAAGACCATGATGATACAAACATAGCCATTAAACCACGTTGCTTCAATGGTACTGATAATCAAGAATGTTATTTCTGTACAATAATATATTAGCCTGCCCCAAAAATTTTATTTCTGTACAATAATATATTAGCCTGCCCCAAAAATTTTATTTCTATACAATAATATATTAACCTGTCCCAAGAATGTTATTTCTATACAATAATATATTAGCCTGCCCCAAAAATTTTATTTCTGTACAATAATATATTAGCCTGCCCCAAAAATTTTATTTCTGTACAATAATATATAGCCTGCCCCAAAAATTTTATTTCTGTACAATATATATTAGCCTGCCCCAAAAATTTTATTTCTATACAATAATATATTAGCCTGCCCCAAAAATTTTATTTCTGTACAATAATATATTAGCCTGCCCCAAAAATTTTATTCTGTACAATATATATTAACCTGTCCCAAGAATGTTATTTCTATACAATAATATATTAGCCTGTCCCAAGAATGTTATTTCTATACAATAATATATTAGCCTGTCCCAAGAATGTTATTTCTATACAATAATATATTAGCCTGTCCCAAGAATGTTATTTCTATACAATAATATATTAACCTGTCCCAAGAATGTTATTTCTATACAATAATATATTAGCCTGTCCCAAGAATGTTATTTCTGTACAATAATATTAGCCTGTCCCAAGAATGTTATTTCTATACAATAATATATTAACCATTTAAGACTTTTTTGCATTTGTATCTCACAGCAAGTTCAATGGTTCAGATTTGGCCAGAGGTTCTCCAGTCATCAGGATTCAGTTCTTTCCAGGGTAATGAAGGTCAGCCAGGTGCATGCTGACATCCCTACGTACCTGTGTTCTTTCAAGTAGTTCTAACTCTCATTTATTTGTCTAATTCTTCTAATTCTTCTTCTGCATTCGAGAAAAGCTGCTCATGCTAAATCTGCAGCCCTGTCACTCAGACAAAGTCTGCCATCTTTTCCAGGCTTTAGAGGGGAGCCCCATGGCTTCCTCTCCCTCAGGCCAGATCTGTGCTCGGAGGTTAGAGAGTGGTCAGATAGGTCAGCAGCATACGTTCTGGTGTCCGGATGCAAAACCACAGGGATATTTTCAAGTGACAGAGGTGGCTTAAAAGTCTGAAATGTCTCATTCTTAGGCGAAATACTGTGGTTTACTGGTATCTCTGTATTTGCCTAGTTTTTTTTTTGTCCATGAAATATCATCTTTAGACTATACCTTCCCATCTAAATCACTATTCTACCAATTCATCTGCTGTTCAATACTTCTCAGTCATGCAGTACAAATTCATATATCGAGCATATGATAGCTAGTGACAAATCTAACTTTAACTTTAGCACGAAAGAAATGTTAAAATGTAAAAAAAAAAATAATGAGAAAAAAAAATGTTTACCTTCTGAATCACCTGTGGAGACTGTATAAAATCAACGAGAGGCGATGGAGGTGTCTTAAAGTCAAGGTACTTAAATGATGAATTAACATCAAAATATGAGTCGTTGAGCAGATCAACTCTTGACTGTAAAGGGGTTCGGACTTTAGAACCTGAATTTGTCAAATGGGTATTTTCTGAGCATGGAGTTTTCGGAGTACCCTGCGTGTAATCCACATGAAAATTTTCATTTGTGAGGATATTCAGGACCGGAGAGCTTGGCCTTTTATCTGTAATGGACAAAATTTTATAAATCAAGTTTTAGGTTCTATTTTGATTTCCAGTACCAAGGAAGGTTACTCAAAAAACTCAAGAAAGAAGGGTACTCTGAGACTTGAAAATGGCACCTGTAAAGTTATACTGTCAAGATGTCCACAAAGACCATGATGATACAAACATAGCCATTAAACCATGTTGCTTCATTGGTACTGATAATCAAGAATGTTATTTCTGTACAATAATATATTAGCCTGCCCCAAAAATTTTATTTCTGTACAATAATATATTAGCCTGCCCCAAAAATTTTATTTCTATACAATAATATATTAACCTGTCCCAAGAATGTTATTTCTATACAATAATATATTAGCCTGCCCCAAAAATTTTATTTCTGTACAATAATATATTAGCCTGCCCCAAAAATTTTATTTCTGTACAATAATATATTAGCCTGCCCCAAAAATTTTATTTCTGTACAATAATATATTAGCCTGCCCCAAAAATTTTATTTCTATACAATAATATATTAGCCTGCCCCAAAAATTTTATTTCTGTACAATAATATATTAGCCTGCCCCAAAAATTTTATTTCTGTACAATAATATATTAACCTGTCCCAAGAATGTTATTTCTATACAATAATATATTAGCCTGTCCCAAGAATGTTATTTCTATACAATAATATATTAGCCTGTCCCAAGAATGTTATTTCTATACAATAATATATTAGCCTGTCCCAAGAATGTTATTTCTATACAATAATATATTAACCTGTCCCAAGAATGTTATTTCTATACAATAATATATTAGCCTGTCCCAAGAATGTTATTTCTGTACAATAATATATTAGCCTGTCCCAAGAATGTTATTTCTATACAATAATATATTAACCTATTGTATTTTGCTTTAAGGTCAAAGAAGCGATATGATAATTAAAATATCTGCTCTTAGTCACTGATTTCCAAAGTTGGCACAACTGCCTCCCTAAGGGTGATGTGAGAAAGGTAACAGTAGGGGCATCAAAGCCAAATGACTGAAAAAAAATTTTTTTTGAGGATGCTAGGGGAGTGTCAACCGAGAGGTCTACAGGAGAGCTGTTAGGGAGGCAAAGTTCCGCAAGGGACATGCAAATGAATGACTGACTGTGAAACAATCCACACACAAGCCAGGTCCCACTACCTGGGGTGGGGAAAGAAGAGGAGGAGAATTTTACTGCTGGAGGAAAAATCCCTACCATTTCCAACCACAACTTTCAATGCCCAAGATAAGTATCTAATCTCGAGAACATGCGGCCTCCATAATGGGAAAAAGAAAGAGGAAGACCAAGGCGATGACGGCTGCAAGACATCGTTGATAATCTGGAAATGGATGCATCAGCAGCAGGGCATCTTGCATACAACTGAGAGCCCTACAAGAGTCCTGTTAGGGAGGCAAAGTTCCACAAGGGACATGCAAATGGCTGATTGAGGGAAGTGTCCTGGGAAACAAGGAGGCTGCAGCCAAAAATATTTTGGAAATAACTGTTCAAAGGCAACAAGACAACAAACCCCACCTCAAAAAAAAGTCACTAAACACCAGTCAGAAATCACAGCTGCATTCACTGACACATGGAGAAACTGCTGACTGAGCAATTAGAAACACTGCGAGGAATGTGCCAGAGGAAAAAACCCATATCTTCTTACATCTTACATCCTTCCTGTGCCACTAAACATTCATAGGGCCCGCATGGTAGTTAGCCAAGATTTCTTGTCTTCGGCGAGTTTTTCAATCTCATCAAGGGATGTTATGCCCACTAAACTGGCCTCTCTTAACAAATGTCCTCTTTAGATTTTCACATGGTCAACCTCTTCTTCTTCAGCCTGTTGTGTTCCACTTGATAGCTTGTTTGGAGATCCTCTGACTGTTTCTTCTCATCACATGATCGACATTTGTCCATCTTATTTTTCTAATCACCTATGAGACAGGTTGTATTTTGCTCATCTGTCTTATCTCTGCATTTTTCTTATAGAACAGCCTTATAGGGCTTGTAAAATAAGAAAGGCAACTGGCAGAGAAAACCTGGAACAAACAGAAATGACTGGTCCTGAACTACTCTGAACCGAGAATGGGAAAAAAAATGATCGATATGCTGTGATAAGAATACATACTAACAGGTTTCTATCAAGTTCAGGACTTCTACATCCACATCCATTTTCTCACATATCTCCAATTCTAGAACTAGTTTTTTTAAACCTCTATGTTTCTGTACTAACTTCCCCAGCATAAAGAAACCAACCATTTCGCATTATATGAGACAGTGCCACATTTTAACGATTTCTCCTCAGAATCATATTACTAACTAAATGTCCCATATTTTAAAACATGCGTCTTGTTTTGTCCTGTACGCTCATCACTGATCGCCTTATCCTCGGAAATAGATTTTTAAAACTATGTTAGTGAACATATTGTTATTTTTCTTTACAGAAAATTCATTCTGTAGAGATGCACCACAAGTAGTCTCACTGGCACATTTGTAAGTAAAGTTATAAACCTGGCTTACTGATTACAACTTTGGGTTAAAATTTAAATTTAACCTCTCTCCCGAGTTTGATTGAATGTCTTGTATTTGAACTTTGAAAAAGAAAATGTTAGGTTACCCAGCACTGTTTATAAGCACCTATTAATTCATTAGCGCAAAATGTTCTTGTATTACAGAATTCAGAATTTAGCTAAATGGCTAAACAAGTCCTTTACTATCTTTAGCTAAATGGCTAAACAAGTCCTTTACTATCTCCGTTAAGCTTAGGATAACTTTGTGAAGAAGGCAATGGTCTAAAAAAAGAGAGAGCTATTTAGCTGTATGTGTTTTACCTTCTAAGGCCTGCTAATCTGACTTACATATTATGAGACATTATTGCCAGAGAAGCTATCATCTAATCTGACTTACACATTATGAGACATTAATGCCAACAAAGCTTTCATCTAATCTGACTTACACATTATGAGACATTATTGCCAGAGAATCTTTCATCAATTCTGACTTCTCCAATTTTTTTATGATTGTCCAACATTTTCTGACTCTTTCATAACTCTTAATCACACACATGACAAATGAACATTTAAAAAAAAAAAATCTAGACCACAATGCTTTACCAGGAAATGACATCATGCTTATTTTTAGCATTTACAGTAGTTAAAAAATAACAAACTCCTAACTATGGAACAAAATCACCTGACTGGAGTTATTTCTTCTAAAAAATTATTAGAAAGCCATTTAAACAGGCTATAGTACGTTAAGAGTTAAATGACACATTTATAACAACTTCAACTTCTTTATAAATTAAACATAAAATACTTAATAAAATAAAACGTACTTGCTGTAATGCCCGTTTGCAGGACACTTTCAATTCTGCTAGTCAATATAACTTCAGACGAGTCTGGAAGGACAACACTCTGCAACATTGCAAGGACGTCACCTTGCAATTCCACAGGCAGCAGGAGTGCCGAATCCATAAACAGTTTTCTATTCTTGTCTAGAAGCGCTATACCTAGTAAGACCACTGCCAGCTGCCGATCAGAGGAAAGGTTTTGACAGAATTACGCAAGCCAGTCTGTGATAAATGATACCTTCATATTTTGATGTGCTGGATCGAAGCCTTCACTACATTACAGAATGAAAGCAAAGCAGGTTTGTGCTCTGTGTGTCTCCCTGAACTTGTAGGTTCCCAAGGCACATGGGGCTTCTGAAAGGGTTTTCTGCAAATGCCTGTCCACATTCCCCCCCCCTCCCCACTTTAGCCCAAGTGAGCCCTCTACTACTCAACATCCTCTGTTGTTGTTTTTTTCTCCATATCTCCTTTGGTCTACCCTTATTCCTGTTCCACTGAGATATCCATTTCACTGCCATTTTTAGTATAGATGGAGTCCACACATTTCTACATGGTCTACACCACACGACTAGGCCTGCACGATGCGCAATCACTGACTAACAAACAAATAAAACAGTATGAAAAACCAGCACTAATGTTAAAAAAATGCATTCTTCTTCTTCTGTGTTTGAGGTTATTGGTCACTTCAGATCCTGATCCCAGTCGACATGGCAAAGCCCGCAGTCCTCTCCAGATCCTGATAGGAGCCCCGAAGCTTTTGCCCCAAGCTTGTGTCCTCTGGCCATGTCTCACGCCTCAGGTCTGCATGGTTTGGGCACTCTTGTAGGATATGTTCTGGAGTCTGGACTCCACTGCCACATGAACACTCGTCTGTGTAAGGCATTTTGAGTCGATGCAGGTGGCTCAGTGGTTTGCAGTGGCCTGTCCTTAGGCAGAAGAGGATGGTTTGCTGATGTCTTTGCAGTTGATGTATTGGATCTGGTTCATTGTTGTATTTCAGTTTCTTTTTCCATTCAGATCTGCACTGGTTACGGATTATAGTTTTCGCTTCTTGGTAGTTTACTGGATGATTGGTTTGATCTAGACTGCTGCCAGCTTTGGATGTGGTGTCAGCTATTTCATTGCCAGCTATTCCACAGTGGGATGGTACCCACTGTAGGGTCACGGTTGTTGACAGTGTAAGGTGCTTCAGTTCTGTTGTGATTTCTTGTATGTCTGCCTGTGGGTTCTTTGTTGTTTTTAGAGATTCCAGTCTGTGAAGAAGGTTATTTTGTGGCTGCTGGTTTTCTGTTTTAAGTGTTCTGAGGGCTTCGAGAAGGGCTGTTGTTTCTGCCCTGTAGTTGGAGGAAATCTTTCCCGTCGCGAAGGGCTTTTTGGTTTGTCTCCCATTTGTCTATCTTATGTAAACGCCCCCACCTCCATTTTTTTACTGCTTTTTCTGCAGACCCATCTGCGTACACATGTGTCCAAAACAAATGCATTTAAATCTTATGGGAGTACCCGGTGTTAGTGTCTTCACATTTCTAGTCATCCATCTTGTGAAGGAAGGACAAAAGCCAGGACCTGTCTTCACTGCCTCCATTTTCCCACGGAAGCCCCTGGTACCCATTTCTGAGGCCGGGTCAACCCTTGTGCAGCACAGGCCCCCCCCCTAAAAAATTCTGCCCAAGAAGGAATCAAACCTGGTACATTCTGGTCTGCGGGTAAGCACGCTGCCCCAGCTACTCACCAACATGAAAACAGAAGGAAAAAATAAATATTTATTTCTGAAATGATGTTCTTGGCAGTTAGGAAACGAGTGGCAAACTTTAAAAAACATAAACATGCAAAACAGGATCGTGGAGTCAGTAAGCCAAAGCTTCAGCTCTAATCCAGGCTTCTCTGTTAATCTACTGTCCGACAATTCTGGCACAAAAGGCCGAAGAAAAAGAGGTCGACCACGTGAAACTCTAAAGAGGACACTGTTAAGAAAGGCCAGTTTAGTGGAAATAACATCCCTTGATGAGGTTGAAAAGCTCACCGAAAACAGGAGAACTTAGCAAACTACCATGCCAGCCCTATGTGACGTTTAACAGCACGGGAAGGATGTAAGAAAAACTCTGACTCCTTAAACGATACATTTCTAACAACTCTGAATTCATAAATGATGTATGCCCAACAGAAGTCTGGCACCTTTTTTCCTAACTGTTAACAACAATATTTTAGAAATCAGTATTTCTTTTTTCTTTCTGGTTCATGCTGATGGATAGATGGGGTTGTGTAGTGGTTAGTATCCACACCTGCAAACTAGAAAGTCCTAGATTCAATTCCCCTCTTGGAAAGATTTTTTTCTGGGGCTGAGAGGCACCAAGGGTCCACTAAAATTGCTTCAAGCTCTTCATTTTTCTACTCTCCAACTCAAGCTGTGATTCTTTCATAAATGGTGCATTTCTAATGACGGATTCTTTCATAAACGGTGCATTTCTAATGACTGATTCTTTCGTAAATGGTGCATTTCTAATGACTGATTCTTTCATAAACGGTGCATTTCTAATGACTGATTCTTTCATAAACGGTGCATTTCTAATGACTGGTTCTTTCATAAACATTGCATTTCTAATGACTCTGATTCTTTCATAAATGGTGCATTTCTAATGACTCTGATTCTTTCATAAATAGTGCAATTCCGATGTCTCTGACTCCACCAAAAAATCTTTTAGACTCCGACTTCACAGCCTATGAGTTTCTTCACTCCTTCTTCAACGTTCGAGGAAGTGTGACCATGATATATCCGCAGCTCTGTCGCCCCGACGAAGTCCACCATCTTTTCCAGGCTTTTCTTTCAGTTCCTTCTCCCTCAGGTCGGATCTGTGGTCGGAGGTTTTTGTGGGTTGGACAGGTTCGCAGAATATGTTCTGGTGTCTAGATACCAAAGCCACATACGTGTGTGATATTTTGTGGTGTTTACCCTACATGCAAACTCCAGCTTATTAGAAGACTGCCAAAAAAAAAAAAAGAAGTACCTTAGCAAGTTCCATCTTGGTTTGGTTCAGTTTATAGTCAGAACCACTAAGAATAATCTCGAAGTGTAAATAGTCGTCCAGTTTAACACTGTAGCCATAAAAATCTGGAGACCAAAAAAAAAAAAAAAATTATAAACTTTCTATAAAAGGAAATCTGGCAACAAATTAGTTTATAACTGTGGCTCAATTTTACTCACACTGAAAATGCTTCAATTTCTTTCTTATCTTATATCCTTCCCGTGCCGTTAAACATCACATAGGGCTCGTAAGGTAGTTCACCAATTTTTCCTGTATTCGTTGAGTCTTTCAACTTCATCAAGGGATTTTATGCCTATTAACAACGTCCTCTTCAGAGTTTCACGAGGTCTGCCTCTTTTTCTTTGGCCTGTTGTGTTCCACCTGATAGCTTGTTTTGGGATTCTCTGATCGTTTCTTCTCATCACGTGACCAACATATGTCCATCTCCTTTTCCTGATCACCAATGAGACAGGTTGTTGTTCAATCATCTGTCTTATCTCTGCATTGTTCTTGAATTAGCTCCACTTTATGTCGAGTACTTTCCTTAGGCATTTGTTTTCAAAAGAGTCTAATTTCTTGTCTATTTCTTTAGTTGTTTTCCAGCTTTCGCATGCATAAATGAGGGTAGATATTACATTTGAATTGAATAGTCTTAACTTGGTTTTTCGTGCTTTTAACTTTTGAATGCCATATGTTCTCATGATTCTTGAAGATCAATTTCAAGAGACATAAATGTAAAGGATTAATATATTCAGCAATCAGAGATGTTGCTTGGCAAAATAATGGCTCAAGCTGCCATAAATATCTGTCATCTATCCGTTTTAACATTCGCTGAAAAAAAACCACAAGGTTTTATTCATTTAAATGATATTACACTCTCTCTCTGGTCCATGCCAATCAGGCGTTGGTCATCACTGATTTCCACAACCATCTATCCTTTGCTCCTTCTATAAGATATGTGTTGGATTATGCTCTGTGCTACTCTTTTAGTCCATCAAGTATCTTGTTTCTTTGTCTTTCTCTGTCTTTCCAGTTTTCCTGTTGTCACTAGGTGTTCAAGTCTTCTTCTTCTTCTTCTCAAAACATGTCCTACAAATCTGCGCTGTCGTGTTCTAAATTTTTTCGCCATAATTTTTTCTCTTTTGTCCGCCTCACTTAGATCCTCTACATCTGTTTTCTGAGGGTGAAGACATCTGTCCGATGAGGTAATCAGCGACCCATAGCTGATATGCCAGAGTCAGGGTTAGCGGACCACAGCTGACCAAGACCCTGTCCCACCTCTCCATGGTACCCCCAGTAACAGGTATAGCCTGGCTAACGAGGCAGGGATCGCCATAGTCCTCATGGTGGTGGAGACTGCTAAAGAAGCACTGCACACCCCCTGCTCTTTAGCTGTACTCTGGGACTGAAAAAGAAGCCGCCATAACCCGCTCCCACGCCAATACGATGCTGTTCCTCAACACCTCTACAGCATCAGCTGTAAAGAACAACAGCTTGCAGTTACAGGGAGATAGCATAAGTACAAGTCATCTGTTTTCTTGGCTGTCCATAGTATTCTCATAATTCTTCTTAGGAACCACAACTCTGCTGCTTCCAGCAGATTCTGAGTGCTCTTGGTTAATGCCCATGCTTCGCATCCATACAACATTACAAGTTTGATGTAACACTGAATAACTCTTTTTTGGTATTCATTGCCAGAACTTTATTGTATTGTATGTTTCTCATTATTATAAATGCTGACCTGGTCTGGCCATTCTGCTCCTTATTTCAGTTTTGTATTTTCTATCTTGTGTTACTTTGTATTAATACATATAGATAATACTCCTACTTTTATAATTATTAGTGGAACCAATGAATATAAAGTGATGATTCAGCCATTACCTTGTAGGAAATCCTTCACATACAACAGTCTCTTCTCCTCTGTGTCAACTCCTGTGCTGTCTTTTTTGCAGTGGTTCCTGAAAGAATACACGAACATCATAAACACAATCAAGATCAGTAAGACAAAACTATGACTTTTAAATGTTAGCGTAAAGTACATCAGTTCTGGCATTGTCCTTGTTTGTTTGTTTAGACCCGGCTTCATCACGCAGTCAGGACATTCCCATGCCTACTCAGCCGCTCGTTCTGTCACTCAAAGCATCAGAACCAACCTCTGTGGTAGATGTTTCCTACAACTTTCCTGGGCAGCAGCCACCTGGGCTACAATATTTTTTTTTGGGGGGGGGGGGCAATTTCCAAATGCCAAGGGATTTTTAACATGTGTGTGAAACAATGACATTAAACATCATGAGAATTTAGAGAAGACCGCCTTGGAGGATTATATAATAGGAAAAAGAGAGGAAGACCAAGGCGAAGATGGCTGCAAGACATCGCTGATAATCTGCAAATGGATGCATCAGCAGCAGAGCATCTTGCTCACAACCAAGAGGCCTACAGGAGAGCTGTTAGGGAGGCAAAGTTCCGCAAGGGACAGGCAAATGACCAACTGACTGAAACAATCCACATGGAAGTCAAGTCTCACTACCTAGGGGAGGGGGGGGAAGGAGGAGAAGAGGAGAATTTTACTGCTGGAGGAAAAATCCTTACCATTTTCAACTACAAGTTCCAACACCCAAGACAAGTATCTAACCTCGAGAACATTCAGCCTCCAATTCTGATATGGTTGAGTAACAAAATCAAAAGAAAGTATGAGGAAAAAGGAAGATTTTATCTAAGCATTATTTGTTACTCTTACAAACATTACTCACAGCAAATCCAAGACATACAAGTAGAAATGTCCATCTTTCAAATGCAGAATGTCATGAACATCTTTATCCCACACAGCTGTGATCTATTTAAAAAAGAAAAAAAAAAAGTAACTAAATTAAAAATCTAGAAATAAAATTAAAAATGTAATTAACAGTTTCTCACCAACTTTATATAACACATTTACATCTTCTTAATCTTTCTGAACCATTAAGGTTCATTGCTTCAGATAAAGTTCACCTCCATTCCTCTCTATTTCTAATCTCTCTCCAGTTGGTGACAGCAATTTCCTTTTGTATCCTCTTCTATGTTGTCTTTCCATCTGTCTTGGTCTACCCCTTGGTCTTATTTCCTTCATCTCTTGTATATACATCAAAATTCGTTTGTCTATTCTCTTCCATTCTTTCTACATTCCCCTAGCCAGTGTAATCTGTTCAGTTCCAAGACATTTATAATTCTTTGGGATTTAAATAAGTTAAGTTCACTGTTCTTTCTAGTTGTCCAATTTCAAGACTTCTCTATCTGTTAATTTACAATTTCTTAGAAATAAATTACATATATATAAATTCTGTTGTATTAAACATAATTATGTGTATTTTATGACTATGAGCTTTGTAA
The DNA here is from genome assembly GCA_009760885.1 of Achatina immaculata. Lineage (NCBI taxonomy): Eukaryota > Metazoa > Mollusca > Gastropoda > Stylommatophora > Achatinidae > Lissachatina > Lissachatina immaculata. The sequence goes on from CM019700.1 coordinate 12,483,601, forward strand.
ATGTAATATTTTTAAAGTGTATGGTCCACGTGACAATAGCAAAGATTTTTTTTGGTCAACCGAACAAAAAAAAGGTTGCCCATGCCTATTTAGAACAATGGTTCCCAAAATTGTTTGGGCTGTCTCTCTCTTGCCTCCCAGCCCAAAAGTATATTCTGGCCCTCTCCGCCCTCTCCCCCCCCCCCTCAAAAAAACCCTAACTTTCTCTGGTCAGCTGAATCTAATGTTCTCTCCTGCTATCTTTTTCCCCTCAAGTTCCTTTCATCTTTCCACTGCCGTTCAAAGTTCAAACTCCTGCTTCACTGCATTCAGAACAACCCCATATATGCTCCATTGCACGACGCAGCATCCATCCAAGAGTATGTTTACTAATAGTTCCTGTCAAATGTTAGTTGTTTACCATGCGTTTTCTGTCACACAGTTCAGATTTCCTGCCAGCACCTTTAATTTGTCCTAGCACCAGCAGTCTCTTCAGATCTACACTGTCCTTCCATTCCTGCTCTTCACTTTCCCCACAGTCTGTCCAATACAGCCCTGGCAATATCCCCCTTGTCTATCGTCAGTCTGCAAATTATTTTAGCCTGTCCAGCAATTCACTGCCCTGGAGACAGTATCACCCAGTTTGGGGACCACTGATTTAGAACACTGAACAAGTGACGTTACTGAATCACATGCTAAGAGAAAACTTTCCAACTATTTTATCACGAAAGAAAATAATTAAAATAACTAAAAGTCACACCCATAAAACAAAGCAAATAAGAACTTTTCCTGTCAACAAACTAAATAAGTTGTTCACATAATGCTTACATATTTCAGCAGTGCAAACTCTCGTTGACGGTTCATTTCTTTACAATAAGTTAGACCTAAAACAAGAAAAAGAAACAGAACCATTACTAAAATCTTCATCTTCTTCTTCAGCTTTCGGAGCCATTAAGGCTCATCGCTGCAGATAAAGTTCGCCTCCATTCCTCTCTATTCCTAATCTTCTCTCTCCAGCTGGTGACACAAATTTCTTTTATACTTCTTCTATGTTGTCTTTCCATCTCTGTCTTGGTCTACCCCTTGGTCTTACTTCCCTCATCTCTCATCCATACATCATTTTCATTTGTCTGTTCTCTTCCATTCTGTCTACATGCCCCAGCCAGCGTAGCCTGTTCAGTTTCAAGACATTTATAATTCGCTGGGAATCTAGGTACCAAAAGTTTGTATGTTAAAGGTAAGGGTATGAGTTGTGAACGAGCATCATTGCACACGGTCAAACCATAAGTGATCTGCTGCCTAGTCAACAGCGGACCAGAAACTGCCAACCAGTGTTGCCATCAGCTAGCAGCAACATTCCTCTTCCTTCCCAGAGTGTTAACCCTGGTGCTCATTCTTTTCTTGAGGCTGGGTGAACCCCTGGAGTTTTCTGCGGGCCACGGTCTGACTGCCGCTGTGGTGAGTGGAAATGGAAACCAGGTAACCTGGTCGGCAAGCGAATGTCTAATCTACTACACCAGCACGGCTCCCAATTTTTTTACGTTTTTGTGTGCTTTATGTCTTGGTCTTCTCTGGGCATATGAATGGTGAAGTGGCTACTGCACTAGCCTCTCATGGTGAAGGTTAGTAGTTTGAATCCAGCTGGAGACACCCCAGTCACCCAGTTATGGAAATGGGTGCTCAGCTTCTTCTGGAGTTTGGGAATGAGAGGCGGTCTAGTGTGCTGACAGGTCGAGGCAAATATGGACACTGACACCATATCCTCTAGGTGACTCCATGGAATAAAGAGTTTACCTTTCCCTTTATGTGGTTTCTATCTTCTTTTTTCTTATGTATTTCTAGTCTATACCTGCAGCTCTGCCTCTTGAATGAATTGGACTATTTTTTTTATAGTTCCTGTATGGAACTGTAGAGTCTGGCTTCCTTGGTCATTGCACAGAGCTAGTAGGTATGTCTCTGTGTAAGATGGTTGGTCCTGTTTTGGGGCATGTGTTCCTGTGATCTCTGTGTCTTCATCTATTCCATTTTTCACTACTCTTCCTGAAAATGACTGGTCAGTAAATGCAACACAGACAAAATTAAAGTAAAATTATCCTCTTTTTTTTTTTTTTTGTGTCCAATGTGCATCAAGCGAAAGGCTAGACTTTTTATTTTTAATTTTTCTGTTTGTAAAATCTTTGCGTTATGTTATTACATTGGCCCTGACAAAAGCCAAGGCTGAATGAATGAATCTTTATTTTTAAACTGTAAGGAATTGGGCTCGTAGGCCCGTCTTACATTCTGCCCTTCATCACTCCATCTTTCATTCTTCCCACATACTTGATTTAATACAAGTATACAAATTACATTAGGAAATTTTGTTATCATCATCATCATCATGTGCCGTCTAGCGTTGGCTATTATGCTTCTCCAGAGTACACGATCCTTCATGCAGGCCATCAGCTCAGTTGGTGATCTCCTCTCACACCATCCTGTCAGACTGTCCAGTATCATTTCTCTTGGTCTTCCTCTTGATTTTCTTCCTTATTTTTCCTGTTGTTATAATATTTTCAATGACCCCTCTTTTCATTGCATGTCCTATGAATGTATATTGTCTCTCTCTCTTATTTTTTTTTTAACAAGATTTTTTGTCTCTCCAGCTCTTCTCATACATTCTTCATTAGTTATTTTTGCTGTCCAGGGGATTCGCAACATTCTTCTAATAAACCACATTTCTGCTGTTTTCAATGATTTTTGTGCAGACCTGCCTATTGTCCATGATTCACTTCCATATAACAAGATAGGTTCAATACAGCATTTTATGACTCGTTTTCTAACATTCATTGATAACAATGTGTTGGCTAATATGTTTTTTTTTAATCATGGTGGGCATTTTTTTTTTTTTCTTCTATTCTTTTTTTCCAATTTTTACACTAATGAGGCACTTAAAATCTGTATCAAAAAATCAAAATTCAAACAGTCAGATAAACACAAACACCTGTCACTGTAAAGATTAAACTTCTGGACTTTAACAAAAGCAATCAAGAGTTAAAGAAAACTAAGAAACAGTAAAGCTATGTTATTCATGGCAACTATGTTAAACACATTCTAATGTTAGCCGCAGGCCCAATATAAGAAGTTTGAGAGCACAACCCACGGGCTCAGAAGGAATCTTCTATTTTTTTAAGGAGGGCCCAGATGGATTCCTCTGTTTTAAATGAAAGTCCTTACTCGATGGAAGACAGAATAGTTAAGCAAGAGCAGGAGGATACTGGTAAGACCCAGCTCAGTTGCTGGTCCCTGGGAGCTGCTTCATTACACTCGGAACACGCCCATAAGTGTTCTGTATTTGACATCAGGATGTCCTTTGGTGTTTTTGCTGATATAATTCCAAAACTGTGTTGGCTGTAAACTGCTTGTTCTAGAGCAAAGAGCAGGGGGAACAGTTCCGAGCTGTCTCACAGAATTTCTCTCGGAGGCCTGATTAGCGGCATACTAAACTTTTAAGACTGAATAACAAAATTAACATGAAAAAGTCAAGTCAGTAAAGCATTCATTCATTTGCATGTCCCTTGCGGAACTTTGCCTCCCCAATAGCACTCCTGTAGGCCTCTCGGTTATGAACAAGATGGCCTGCTGCTGATGCATCCATCTGCAGATCATCAACAATGTCTTGCAGCCATCTTCATCTTGGTCTTCCTCTCTTTCTTTTTCCCATTATGTACCCTTCCTAGACGGTCTTCTCTAAATTATCATGACATTTAATGTGTCCAAAATATTTCAGTTTTCTCTCTTTAATCCTCTTTACTAGCCAGCCTTCTTCAATATTAAGTTCTTGTAGTATGGATATATTTGTTCTTTTTGTGTCCACGATATTTGGAGAACTCTTCTGTAGCATCCACACCCAAAAGGCCTCTCAGCTGCCCTGCCAAGTGTCCAGGCCCCACAGGCACATGCTGCGATGGGAAAGATGCACGCCCCCAAAAATCCCACTTCTGTAGCTCTGTCTGTTCCTCTCCACAGACTCCCCAACTGCTCCACTCTCAGAAGAGCAACAGGTGTCCTCCCTCCAACCTCCCCCATTGCATCTCCACCATCAGCCAGCAGTGATCCAAGACATCAGTAAAGTACCGAACCATTTATACCCACATTTTTGTTACCTTATTTACAAAATTATAAATTCTGTCAAATACAAGCTGAGATGGTCATGGCATTTCTCATTTTCGAAGACAGTTTTGAAACAGGCAGATGTCTGTTGTGGGGTTTGTCCAGCATCGTTCTGATGAACAGCTCATCTCATGGCTGATTCTACCAATGCTGGATTTGCATATCTATCTATGGCAGAGCAACAAAGCAGGGTTTGTACTGGCACAATTGATCTCCTTGTGAATGTGTCTTATGCTTTCAAATCTGGTCCTCGTTTTCTCCTCAAATAATGCCCTACCCTGACACAGTGTCATTACTACCCACATAACTTGATTTTCCATCGTTTCTTCCTAGTCCTTTTTTGCTGACTGAAAAAACAGTCATAGATGACTTCCAAGTATCTACTACAAATATAAACAAAATAATATATATAAAATTATTGTATGACTTTGCTTGTGGCAGTGCTTTAAGCTTTCCCGTAACAGTTTTCGAATACACGATTGTGAAACGTGTAAATAATATTGTGCAGTCTTTAACGAGTTCAAGAACAATGCAGAGATAAGACAGATGACTGAACAACAACCAGTCTCATGGGTGATCAGGAAAAGGAGATGGACATATGCTGGTCACTTGATGAGAAGAAACAGTTAGAGAATCCCAAAACAAGCTATCAAGTGGAACACAACAGCCAAAGAAAAAGAGGCAGACCTCTCGTGAAACTCTGAAGAGGACATTGTTAAGATAGGCCAAATTAATAGGCATAAAATCCCTTGATGAGGTTGAAAGAGTCGCCTTAGACAGGAAACATTGGCGAACTACCTTGGGAGCCTTATGTGACGTTTAACAGCACGGGAAGGATTTAAGATAAGTCTTTAACAAACTCGTATTAATTGATTAGATATGGCCTTATATGAAGCGACTTGTTTTCTGAATGTTCTTTCAGCGAATACATTTTTACGGTATTCTATGTTATACAAAGAATGCAGTTAACAAACAAAAGACTTGCAGTTAACAAACAAAAGACTTACCTACGAATTATCACCGGGAGTAAGTACAGAATTAATCAAAAGAACCTTTCAAAACTTGCTGGCGTCGTGGGCGAACAACAAATACTTCCACGTACAATTCATTTTGTAATGGACCGCCCATGTCATTCAAAACACGGAAGTGCGAGCGTCGGCAGTTTCCGTGAGGCGGAAGTTTCACTGTCGTTAATTTCCGTGACTCGCAGGTGGTGATTAGAGCGTTCTTATATATCTTATATCCCTCCCGTGCTGTTAAACGTCATATAGGGCTCACAAAGTAGTTCGTCAATTTTTCCTGTCTTCGGCGAGTCTTTCAACATCATCAAAGGATGATGTTAATTTGGCTTTTCTTAACAATGACATCTTCAGAGTTTCAAGCGGTCTGCCTCTTTTTCTTTGGCCTGTTGTGTTCCACTTGATAGCTTGTTTTGGGATTCTCTGATCATTTCTTCTCATCAAGTGACCAACATATGTCCATCTCCTTTTCCTGATCACCCATGAGTCTGGTTGTTGTTCGCTCATCTGTCTTATCTCTGCAGTGTTCTTGAATTCGTTCCACTTGATGCCAAGTATTTTCCTTAGGTATTTGTTTTCAAAAGAGTCTAATTTCTTGTCTATTTCTTTAGTTGTTTTCCAGCTTTCACATGCAATAAATGAGGGTGGATATTACATGTGAATTAAGTAATCTTAACTTGGTTTTTGTGCCTATAACTTTTGAATGCCATATGTTCTCAAAATTTTTTAATGACAGTGCTGCTTTTGCAATTTTAATTCTAACTTCCTTTCTGGTGTCACCATCCTGGTCTATGTAGCTGCCAAGGTATGCAAATTGATTGATATCTTCAATATCTGTCCCTTCTATGTGTATTTTTCCATTCTGATTAATGGGAACTTTCATTATTTGTGTTTTGTCTTGTTAATTTCAAGTCCTATTTTGCTAGCCAGTGAAGACAGGCTGTCTGTTTTTTCTTGCATGGAATTCACATTATTACTGATAAGAGTTATGTCATCAGCAAAATCAAGATCTTCTAGTTGGGTCCCATGTACCCAGTCAATACCTGTGCAGCATTTTTTCATTATGAAGTCTATTGTTATTCCAAAAAGTAAAGGAGACAGTATACATCCTTGTTTCACACCTGTTTCAATCTGGAACCATTCACCCATCCCTTCTTCTGTCTTGACTGCACAAACATATCCATTGTAGAAGTCCACAATGATGTTGAAAATTTTAGATGGTATTCCATATAGACTTAAAATTCTCCACAATGAATCTCTGCACATTCTATCAAATGTCTTTTTAAAGTCTATGAAGTTCAGTATTAATGGTTTCTGCTTTTCAATATGTTCTTCAAGTATTATTCTGAGAGTAAAGATCTAGTTGAGACAGCTTCTCCCTTTTTGAAATCCTGCTTGTTCTTCTCTCATTGCGGTATCCACTATATCTTTAAGTCTATTCAAAATGACCTTGCAAAATACTTTTAACACAAATGATATTAAGGTTAATCCTCTCCAGTTGTTACAGTCACCAAGATTGCCTTTTTTTTTTTGTATTTTAACAATGATTCCTTTTTTTACATTTAGAAGGGATCTTTTCTTCTTTCCAAATCTTATTAAACATTCTCTGTAGTTGTCACTATTGATAGCTTTTAACATTTTGGGTGTTATTTGATTAGAGCATTACAGTAGTTCAAATCTTTCGATATCCAAGGAGCACTTTTCCAACTACAGCAGGACCTGCTCTACCAAAAGAGCAACACGTGCATTTGTATGGGGCAGCATGCTGGTTGATTATGTTTCTTAGATATAACCATAGTCTCTGTCTTTTTGATGTTCAAAGTAAGGCCTTTCTGTTCACTTTCTTTGGCGACTTTATCCAAAAGATTTTACAAAAAAAGCTGCGTGTTTAATTTTTTTTTAAATCTGTTTTTTGTGTTTTTATCTGGTTGTGTTCTGTATGTAAGCCTTGAAAGTAAGAACAGCACATATAAGATGAGCATACAACAACTCAGTATTTTGGCAAAAGCCTTGTCTATTTTCCTCCCTCTTTCTATCTTTTTTTCTTTTGTGTGTAAAACTGAACCATATAATTCAGTGTTCCTTTATTACTAGAACCATACACCTCAGTGTTCTTTTATTACTAGAACCATACACCTCAGTGTTCCTTTATTACTAGAACCATACACCTCAGTGTTCCTTTATTACTAGAACCATACACCTCAGTGTTCCTTTATTACTAGAACCATACACCTCAGTGTTCCTTTATTACTAGAACCATACACCTCCGTGTTCCTTTATTACTAGAGCCATACACCTCCGTGTTCCTTTATTACTAGAACCATACACCTCCGTGTACCTTTATTACTAGAACCATACACCTCAGTGTTCCTTTATTACTAGAACCATACACCTCCGTGTACCTTTATTACTAGAACCATACACCTCAGTGTACCTTTATTACTAGAACCATACACCTCAGTGTACTTTTATTTACTAGAGCCATACACCCCAGTGTACCTTTATTACTAGAACCATACACCTCAGTGTACCTTTATTACTAGAACCATACACCCCAGTGTACCTTTATTACTAGAACCATACACCTCCGTGTACCTTTATTACTAGAACCATACACCTCAGTGTTCCTTTATTACTAGAACCATACACCTCAGTGTACATTTATTACTAGAACCATACACCTCAGTGTACCTTTATTACTAGAACCATACACCCCAGTGTACCTTTATTACTAGAACCATACACCTCAGTGTTCCTTTATTACTAGAACCATACACCTCAGTGTTCCTTTATTACTAGAACCATACACCTCAGTGTACCTTTATTACTAGAACCATACACCTCAGTGTACCTTTATTACTAGAGCCATACACCTCAGTGTACCTTTATTACTAGAACCATACACCTCAGTGTACCTTTATTACTAGAACCATACACCTCAGTGTACCTTTATTACTAGAACCATACACCTCAGTGTACATTTATTACTAGAACCATACACCTCAGTGTACCTTTATTACTAGAACCATACACCTCAGTGTACATTTATTACTAGAACCATACACCTCAGTGTACCTTTATTACTAGAACCATACACCTCAGTGTACATTTATTACTAGAACCATACACCTCAGTGTACCTTTATTACTAGAACCATACACCTCAGTGTACCTTTATTACTAGAACCATACACCTCAGTGTACATTTATTACTAGAACCATACACCCCAGTGTACCTTTATTACTAGAACCGTACACCTCAGTGTACCTTTATTACTAGAACCATACACCTCAGTGTACCTTTATTACTAGAACCATACACCTCAGTGTACATTTATTACTAGAACCATACACCTCCGTGTACCTTTATTACTAGAACCATACACCCCAGTGTACCTTTATTACTAGAACCATACACCTCAGTGTACCTTTATTACTAGAACCATACACCCCAGTGTACCTTTATTACTAGAACCATACACCTCAGTGTACCTTTATTACTAGAACCATACACCTCAGTGTACATTTATTATTAGAACCATACACCTCAGTGTACCTTTATTACTAGAACCATACACCTCAGTGTACATTTATTACTAGAGCCATACACCTCAGTGTACCTTTATTACTAGAACCATACACCTCCGTGTACCTTTATTACTAGAGCCATACACCTCAGTGTACATTTATTATTAGAACCATACACCTCAGTGTACTTTTATTTACTAGAGCCATACACCTCAGTGTACTTTTATTACTAGAACCATACACCTCAGTGTACCTTTATTACTAGAACCATACACCTCAGTGTTCCTTTATTACTAGAACCATACACCTCCGTGTACCTTTATTACTAGAACCATACACCTCATGTACCTTTATTACTAGAACCATACACCTCAGTGTACCTTTATTACTAGAACCATACACCTCAGTGTACCTTTATTACTAGAACCATACACCCCAGTGTACCTTTATTACTAGAACCATACACCTCAGTGTTCCTTTATTACTAGAACCATACACCCCAGTGTTCCTTTATTACTAGAACCATACACCTCATGTACCTTTATTACTAGAACCATACACCTCATGTACCTTTATTACTAGAGCCATACACCTCAGTGTACCTTTATTACTAGAACCATACACCTCAGTGTACCTTTATTACTAGAACCATACACCTCAGTGTACCTTATTACTAGAACCGTACACCTCAGTGTACATTTATTATTAGAACCATACACCTCAGTGTCCTTTATTACTAGAACCATACACCTCAGTGTACCTTTATTACTAGAACCATACACCTCAGTGTACATTTATTACTAGAACCATACACCTCATGTACCTTTATTACTAGAACCATACACCTCAGTGTACATTTATTACTAGAACCATACACCTCAGTGTACCTTTATACTAGAACCATACACCTCAGTGTACCTTTATTACTAGAACCATACACCTCAGTGTACCTTTATTACTAGAACCATACACCCCAGTGTACCTTTATTACTAGAACCGTACACCTCAGTGTACCTTTATTACTAGAACCATACACCTCAGTGTACCTTTATACTAGAACCATACACCTCAGTGTACATTTATTACTAGAACCATACACCTCCGTGTACCTTTATTACTAGAACCATACACCCCAGTGTACCTTTATTACTAGAACCATACACCTCAGTGTACATTTATTATTAGAACCATACACCTCCGTGTACCTTTATTACTAGAACCATACACCTCCGTGTACCTTTATTACTAGAACCATACACCTCAGTGTACATTTATTATTAGAACCATACACCTCCGTGTACCTTTATTACTAGAACCATACACCTCAGTGTACATTTATTAGAACCATACACCTCAGTGTACCTTTATTACTAGAACCATACACCTCCGTGTACCTTTATTACTAGAGCCATACACCTCAGTGTACATTTATTATTAGAACCATACACCTCAGTGTACTTTTATTTACTAGAGCCATACACCTCAGTGTACTTTTATTACTAGAACCATACACCTCAGTGTACCTTTATTACTAGAACCATACACCTCAGTGTTCCTTTATTACTGCAACGGACAGTAGAACAGTCATGGGAATGCCCTGACTGTAGAAATGACAGCTTCTGAGATCAGTCAATTAAGCATAGTGAGCTGACCTCTTGCCTGGAAGGTCATAGGTTCATGACCTGCTGCCAAGTCCATCTAGTCTGTTTAAGGGTGCCCAACACACCTGCATTAGGGAAAACAGTCTCTGAAAAGGGAGAATAACTGTATGCAGGGCGGGATACACTTGCGCACACGGAGGCCATTGAATGATGGAAAAACAGAACATCAAGTGAAGTTCCATGAGTCATGAAATTCATACTCAAGCCTCCAGTGAATGAGGATTTTTATTTCATTTCTTTCCCTTTTGTCTGGTGTAATATGTAAGAACTTTTGAATGAAAGTACCATATAAGATGGTAAATATGTTACAATGGCTTTAATTATTTCCTGGAGTATTAACATGTTTCTCACTAAGCTCCACCACCCTGGGCACCATACAAGTTCCTAGTGCTACAGGCTTCTGTCATGAGCATTATGTAACGATCCTGTCCAGCTTTGGTTCACTGTGCCAGATGAGATCCTCTTCAAAATAATTATCTCCCCTCACTTCTTTGTTTAAAGAACACCCATGACACACGAACATTTTTTGTAACAAAAAATTACAACCAAGGATATTTTATCGAGGAATGACACATTGCTGTTCTTTAGAAAATTTAAAATTATAAACACCCCCAACAGAACAAAACCATATTGTTAGTTTTTATTTATTTTAGGTATTTAAATAGGTAAACAGTTTTACGTATTTAAACAGGTAATAGGCAAAGACTTCAAGAGGTATATTTAGATTATTTGAGAACTTTCTGAGGCACATGAACACAAAGACAACACAATGTAAGAAAGAATATATCCACTTATTTAAGTTCTCTCCATTTATTTCTTCTACTTATGTTATTTACATGGACTAACGATAGCGACAATCAGAACAGACTTCTACATTTACCACTCACTGCAAAAAAAAACAACAACAGAATGCCCAAGTTAAAAAAAAAACAAAAACAACCCAACAACTTTCTTTTGTCAGCCTTAATGCTGTTAAAACAGAATATGAAATGCTCAAAAACAACTCAGCCTTTCAAAGACTCAGTTAAAACCCATAACTTGATTATTACTGAATAAAAAAAAATATGGGACACATGAAGAAACTGAGGAATCTCATGACCAACTGTTAACCCAATACATGGCAGTGTTAAATGAAAAAAAAATGTACATAAAATTACAAGGAAAATGAAAAAAATTTAATGAAGCTGGATTTGGTGAAATTAAAAGATGACACATTCATACACAGTGACCGGTAGGTTTCACCCAATTTTAGTTAACACATTTTTTAACATCATTGTATTTATTCCTTGCATAATCAGAAAAAAAAGAATAACAACAGCAATAAAATCAATACTGCAATTTAGTCTGAGCTCGCAGGGGGGTGATAAGTTAAAACTTTAATGTAGTCTCAGCTCATGGGAGAGATAGAATTAATACCAACTGGTTATTATTTTTTTTTTTAATGACAAAATCAGGTAGACTGTAAATTAATTTCTGTTCATGGAAAGTGAAAGAGTTAAAACTTTAATTTAGTCTGAGCTCATGGGAGAGATAGAGTTAATACCAAGTGACCATTAAATTTTATGAAAACAGGGCAGAACTTTCTAGGCATGAATTATTACTGATGAATAGGTAGCAGATAAGACAGAAAATAAAAGTACTGAACAGCATGAAATAATATGTGTTATTATGGACTTTGTATGCTGTAAGAAGATGGTGTATGTCAACTGCACTTGTGTCTCTGTATGCTATACTTTCATATGTGGCTTTAAAGAGCAACAGGGGATGTAACTCCATGATAGGTAAAAAGATATTGTAGTAAGCACAAAAACCAAGTTAAGACTATTCAATTCAAATGTAAATATCCACCCTCATTTATGCATGCGAAAGCTGGAAAACAACTAAAGAAACAGACAAGAAATTGGAAGAGAGAGAAACAGATATGAGAGAGAAAGAGAGAGAAACAGATATGAGAGAGAAAGAGAGAAACAGATATGAGAGAGAAAGAGAGAAACAGATATGAGAGAGAAAGAGAGAAACAGATATGAGAGAGAAAGAGAGAGAAACAGATATGAGAGAGAAAGAGAGAGAAACAGATATGAGAGAGAAAGAGAGAAACAGATATGAGAGAGAAAGAGAGAGAAACAGATATGAGAGAGAAAGAGAATGGGAAAAGAGATAGGGAGATATGAGAAAGAGAATGGGAAGAAAGAGAAAAACAGATATGAGACAGAGAAGCTGATATGAGAGAGAGAGACAGAGAGAAAGGGGAGAGAGAGAGCAAAAAAAAAAACAGAAATATGAGTGAGAGTGACTGAAACAGGGATTTGAGAGAAAGAGATATAGAGAGAGAATGGAAAGAGAGAGAGAAACAAATATGAGAGAGAGAATAGGAAGAGTGAGAGAAAAATATGAGAGAGAATGAGAAGAGAGAGAGAAATAGATATGAGAGAGAGAGAGAATGGGAAGAGAGAGAGAGAGAGAAACAGATATGAGAGAGAATGGGAAGAGAGAGAAACAGATAAAAGAGAGAAACAGATATGAGAGAGAAACAGAATGGGAAAAGAGAGATGGAGAGAGAGAAACAGATATGAGAGAGAAACAGAATGGGAAGAGAGAGAAACAGATATGAGAGAGAAAGGGAATGGGAAGAGAGAGAAACAGATATGAGAGAGAAAGAGAATGAGAAGAGAGAGAAACATGAGAGAGAGAGAATGAGAAGAGAAACAGATATGAGAGACAGAATGAGAAGAGAGAGAGAGAGAAGTGGATATGAGAGAGAGAGAGTAATGGAGATATGAGAGAGAGAGAGAGAGAGAGAGATAGTAATGGAGATATGAGAGAGAGAGAGATAGTAATGGAGATATGAGAGAGAGAGTGAAAAACAGAGACAACAAAGGTGTGTGAGAGAAAGAAAGAGAGATGCAGACAAAGTGAAAGAAAACAGGCAGAGAGATGCAGACAAAGAGAGAGACAGAAAACAGAAAGAGACAGAGAGAGATGCAGACAGACAAAGAGAGAGAGATAAGAGAAAAAGTAAAGAAACAAAACTTTATTTTTCAAGAGTAAGGAATTGGGCACACATGGCTCTCCAACATTCTGTTCTTTAAGAACAACAGAGACAGAAAGATAAACATACAATGCTAGAAAACACAGACGTATGTGACAAGTTCAGTTGACCAGCACATACTTGCCCAGTTTAGGATTTAGTCAAGTATAAGTATACAGCAAGTTCCCTCAAGAAAAGCCGCACGCTCTTTCACCGACACATTACAACCATCTATTACAGGTCAGAATACATCCTCAGTATAAGTTTACCAAACTTTATCTCATTCTCCGAATAAATGCAAAAACCATCAAGGTTACTAAATGTCAACTTCTCAAACTACACATAACAAAACCAATTCAGTAACGACGGCTGCGCTAGAGTGATGATGTGGTTAATGGAAGCCAGCAACCCCAACAGCTGGCTATCAGTTACTCCATCATACCCTTCTGGCTAATGCTGTAGCGCTTGCCATAATCCCTGCTGTTGTACGTTTTGATGAAAATATTGCGCACCGGTTTCACTCCTGGAGTTTGAAGCAAGCTGCTACAAGGGCGACCATGAAAAATCAGCCCATGCTCAGAATAATCCACCACAGATTATCCCTACAGCATGTTGCAAACACTTCCATCTGACAAATGACAGCGCTATCACGGAATATGTGAAGCAGACTGGTTCTTCGTGGCCAATCCTTAATAATTCATCTCCTTTCTGAAACAGCCCTGCCACCCAACATCTTCACAGCACCAGCTGTAAAGAACAAGATTCTGAGGTTCTGGAAAACTGTAACACAGGCAGATCATTCTGAAAGTCTTTTCGTGATCAACTTCATGCATTAATTAGAATCATTTCTGTGAATAATTTCACAAGCACAGACACTGCTTGTTACACAAGTGTTAACTTCACAATACAACCTGGCATGCTTGTCCAAATCGCAAGTTTATAACAGTCACAAATGTGGTTCTACAATAAAATAATCACAAATGTGGATTCCGGACAAAACAATCATGAATTTGGTTTCATAAAAAAAAAAAAACAGTCATAAATACGACTGATTGATAAAATAGTCATTTTGGCTTCATGGAAAAAAATAGTCACAAATGTGGCTGCATGACAAAATAGTCCAAAATAAATAAGAAAGTCATAAATTCAGTAATATGACATTACATTAAAAACAAAATCACACCTGTTTTTCATCCATGTGGGGAAAATTCTTTAGAGTGATGGCCAATGGTTTATTCCACCTTTTCCAATTCAATATTTTGAAACCACTATATAAAGCTGACTTCTCTTTAAAAGAAAAAAAAAAAAAAAAGTCAACAGAACAAGTTGCCAGCTTGTATTAAGGAAAAAAAACCAAACCAAAATAAATTATTGCCCAAAATCATTTTACCTGACATTTCTATCTCTTGAGTTATTAACTGCACAAGGATCTTATCCTGACCCAGCAGACCAGTTCAGCAAGTGCTGCACCAAAATGAGAGCCGAATAATTTCATATGATGAAGCAAAAGTGAATGAGTGCTGGTGCTTCTTAAGAGGACAGATGACATGAAGAGAAAAAAATCTGGCGACAAAGTGGATGCCCACCAGTGTCAGGAAAAATGGCATATCTTGGACTCATATCAAGACAAGCTGCAAAATACAATCTCTCAAACTTTTACAAATAACAAAAAGGGTGTCATTCACTCAACATGAATTTTTTTTTTAAAAAAAACGGAGTTGGAACAAAGCACAATGGGGGATATGATGCCGCCTGTCACAAGAAATTTATATGCAAAGCAAACGGCAATGGTTAAATAGATATTTACATGGCTTCTCTGCCTTGGTCCGCCGTTATTTCCATTCATCGGGGTTTTGCTGGTCTACAGAATATGTGCACTATGCAGATATCCTCCATCACAAGAGGAGATCGAAAACTTATGGACATGTCTGAAATAGAACTGGTGATAATCTTTCAATTTTTTTTTTTTTTTCTAAAATGCAAAGAGACTTTAGTCAAACTGTGCTCACGATGTCATAGACACATAATGATGATGATTATGAGCAACTGTTAAGTCTTGTTCCACTTTTAGAACACTATCAACTGTTGGTGTTTTAATTACGTAAAAACCGATAAACACTTTAATAAAGAAAACTGGTACGGAAATCTACACAAATGGTATGGAAATCTACATAGTAAACACGATGTGATCTGATTTAAAATATGATATAAGAGTATTTGGGGTTTATTTATGTTAAAAAAGATGGAAAATGAAACGAGTGGTCATCAACAGTTTTATATAGTCAGTTATATATAACTGTAATGAAATGTCTCCTTGTTCAGCTCTGGCATGTCTTTTTTTTTTTTTTTCACCAATCTGTTGTCTTTTAGCTTTTTTTTTTTTTGATAGGCCTTCCTGGTACAAAGTGAAGACATAATTTTCATGAGATCAAACACATCACTGCTCAGAATTCATCTTCATGTACGACAGTCAACAGTGTGGTCTTCTACAGGCCATCCTGGCACAAACTAGGCATAATTTTCATGAGATCTAACTGCATCCTCACTCAAAATTCATTTTAATTTCAGACAGTCAACAGTGCGGTCTTCAACAGCCACCAGGCCTACATGTTATTACACTCTAATCCCTTTTGCACAAATCTTTCAAACCACAATTCTATATGTCCAGCTGTTCCACATCTCATATGTTAAAAAAGAAAAAAAATAACCGAGTAACTCAACGACCTTCTCACCTCTTTTCTACTTAAAAAAACAAAAACCCCTACTTCTTTCACTCTGTGACAATTTTTTGGAGGCAGATCTTGAACAAACCACAAGGCGAATACAATGCAGTGCGTGGTTCAGTCTTGCGCTTGTGGCACAGCCATGATGCAACAACAAAATGGTTTTCTGGAGTTAAGAGTGGTCATCTGATGTGATGGCCACATGTAAAAAGACCTGAGAGTCATTCTGTACAAATAAACAAATTATTTAATTTTCTTAAAACATGCTCGTCATTGGCACTATATCTCTCCTATCCTTTGTTGAAGATTTATTAAACAAACTAATTTCAGTATTTCCACTCTCATATCTTTTTCTTACATAAGGTAAAAGGTTAAAAAAACAAACTTTTTATAAGAATTCACATTAAATAGTTATTACTAAAATCATACAGGAATAAAAATAATCTGTTTCATTATAATCATCAGTCCCACTTTTAAATGATCTCTTTCACAAATTTCACATATCAACCAGGATATATGAAAGGCAAAAAAAAAAACCCCAACAAATATGACAGTTAAACAAGTGAAAAGATGTTGCAGACAAAATGAACTCTGGTCTACATCTTTACTGTTTAAAACATGGGGCATGCATGGGTTAATGAACATAACACTTCTCAAATGTTTGTTCTAATGAGGAGACATGAGACCTAACATCCTTCAAGCTCCATTGTTCTGAGCTCTAATCAATTAAAAACAAAATCATTTTCTTCATTTGTTCTTCATCAACAAGAGCACAGTAAAATGACAGACAAAATCTTCTCCCTCATTCTCACAAATATGGACATTACAAAATTATGTGTGACAGCAGAAATATTAGGTATACAAGTGTATTTACTATACCCTTGACTGTCTCTGGAAGGGTTATGTATAGTTATTATTCTTTGACCACCTATAGAGAGATTAGATATAGTTACCATACCCCTGACTGCTGAAATATTAGGTATAGTTACCAAAAATTTGACTGCCTGCAGAAATATTAGGTACAGTTATCATACCTTTGACTGTCTGCAGAAATATTAGGTATAGTTATCATACCTTTGACTGTCTGCAGAAATATTAGGTATAATTATCATACCTTTGACCATCTGCAGAAATATTAGATATAGTTATCATTCCTTTGAATGCTGCAGAAATATTAGGTATTGTTATCATACCTTTGACTGTCTGCAGAAATACTGGGTATAGTTATCATACCTTTGACTGTCTGCAGAAATATTGGGTATAGTTATCATACCTTTGACTGTCTACAGAAAGATTAAACACAGTTAACATATCCTTGAATGTCTGCAGAGAGGCCATGTCTCAAGTTACTACAGAAAGAAT
The DNA here is from genome assembly GCA_009760885.1 of Achatina immaculata. Lineage (NCBI taxonomy): Eukaryota > Metazoa > Mollusca > Gastropoda > Stylommatophora > Achatinidae > Lissachatina > Lissachatina immaculata. Next base: position 12,501,046 of record CM019700.1, read on the forward strand.
TTGAGATCCTAAAATAAACAAGAACCAATAAATTCTGTGGTTTTGAGAGAGCTCATAGTAAGAGACGGCCTTCAGATATAACAAAATGAATACATCTGTATAATAGCTCACAAAAGTACAGCCAGTACACATCTGTATAACAGCTCACAAGAGTATGGTCAGTACAGATCTGTGTAACAGTTCACAAGAATAAGGTAGGTACACATCTGTGTAACAGCTCACAAGAGTATGATCAGTACACATCTGTATAACGGGTATGATCTGTACACATCTGTATAACGGGTATGATCAGTACACATCTGTATAACGGGTATGATCTGTACACATCTGTATAATGGGTATGATCAGTACACATCTGTATAACGGGTATGATCAGTACACATCTGTATAACAGTTATCAAGCATATGGTCAGTACACATCTGTATAACAGTTATCAAGGGTATGGCCAGTATACATTTGTGTAGCAGTTCACAAGGGTACAGTCGGTACACATCTGTGCAGCAGTTCACAAGAGTATTCTCAGCACACATCTGTATAAACAGTTACAGTTCACAAGGATATGGTTAGTACACAACTGTATGTGCTTAAAACAAAATGCAATAATGATCAATGTAGTTCTGACAGCACATGCTTTATATCTTCCCTGACAATATTTGAATATTATTCTGGCTATTACTATGTTGGTTGTTTACACTGTAGCCTCCGCTTATAATCCCTGGTCTATCTTTGACTGCTCTCATGATGTTTTCATTGTACATTCATTCATTCATTTGCATGTCCCTTGTGGAACTTTGCCTCCCTTTGCACAGGGAGAACAAATCTGGTGTGAGGAGACATTCCTGCCCAACTCCTTACATTACTGGTTGATACTGCCTATTATATTTTCTAATATTAGATACAGTAGTACAATAACAAAAGCGTGAAGAAAGGGCTCACTTTAAATAATAAGAAAACAAAGAAACAATGCCTATGTCACACAAGAACCCCCTAAATGCAACGTTATAGCATATCTTGATGAGCGTGTTCATTCAAATACTTGGACACACTAATAGCATCAAATAGAATATGCACCTCAGAAACCATGGAAAGAATATACCAACCCAAAGCAGTTTTTTTTTTAATGAGAAACGTCTTATATAATGCATCTCTGCCGCTGTATATCGGAAAATAATTTCCAAAAAGTTATATTAAGCCTGTACTCCTCTATGGAAGTGAGTCATGGAAAACGGAAAGATCAATGCAAAGATCACATTCTAGATGTTCATTTTTCTTCTTATGAAGAGTATCATGGTCAGCTAGGATGACAAACAAAGAATCATCATCATCAGGTGCCATGCCGACTGCCATTGGCTATTATGCTTCTCCAGAGTACTTGATCCTTCATGCAGGCCATTAGCTCAGTTGGTGATCTCCTCTCACAACATCTCGTCAGACTGTCCAGTATCATTTCTCTTGGTCTTCCCTCTATTTTTCCTGCTGTTATAATATCTTCAATGCCTCTTCTTCTCACTGCATGTCCTATGAAAGCACATTATCTCTCTCTTATTTTTTTGACAAGATTTTTTTGTATCTCCAGTTCTTCTCAAACATTTTCCATTATTTATTTTTGCTGTCCGTGGAATTCACAACATTCTTCTAATAAACAACATTTCTGCTGCTTCCAATGACTTTTGTGCAGACCTGCCCATTGTCCATGATTCTCTCTCTCTCTGAACCTTAAGTGCCCAGGGCACATGGGGCTTCCGCAAGGGTTTTCCACAAATTCCTGTCCTTTGCCTTTTTTTCTGCTCTTGCCCAGGTGAGCCCTCTAATGCTCAACATCCTCTCTGTTGTTCTTCTCCATGTCTCCTTTGGTCTACCCTTACTTCTGTTCCCCTGTGGTGTCCATCTTAGTGCTATTTTTGGTAGTGTCAGTCATTTGGAGCACATGTCCCAACCATCGCCAGCGTCTTTCCTCAATAATTGCTGTCAGTGGCTTCATCTGCATTTCTGCCAACAAGATGTTATTTCTTATGGTGTTTGACCAAAATATTTTTCTAATTCTTCGTAAACATTTAGTCTGGAAAGAATTCAACTTGTTTTCTATGGTTCTGGTGATTTTCCAGCATTCACTTCCATAGAGTAGTACACTTAGAACATTACTCTTAAATATCCTGATTTTCGTATTCATGCTTAGTTTTATAGATTTCCATATAGTCTGCAGCATTGCAAAAGCCTGGTTTGTCCATGATTCACTTCCATATAATAAGACAGGTTCAATATAGCATTCAAAGAATGCTTAACAAAAGCAAGTTAAAGAAAAGGAATCTCATTAAATATAGAAGAAAACTGCTATCAGGACTTGATGGACACACAAAGAGAAAGGGACAACTGGAAAACACTGCAGCAACAGGAACGACGAATGAGACAAGAGACAGAAGGGAAAAAAAAATGAGATAAATGCTCATGGACAGTCTAACATGAAGGCATGATAAAAAAAAAGTCACCAAATGAGTTGATGGGAAAAGTAGCAAAGATCAAGATCTGTGGGTACCCGATGGAGATATATTATATCCAAATCACGTTGAGGTTTTCCGGTGAGAAAGTCCAACTCTGGACTGGATGGGCAACCACCTCTCACCTGGTGGGGATACAGTGATATCCAAAACATGTCCAGGTTTTCTGGTGAGAAAGTCCAACTCTAGGCTAGATGGGCAACCACCTCTCACCTGGCATCGATATATTCATATCCAAACCGCATCGAGGTTTTCCTGTGAGAAAGTCCAACTCTAGACTAAACTGGTGCAATGAAAACCAGTGTCACACAATGCCGCTTCTGCGACACACCGAGAATATAGGCCAAAGCCCCATGATGCTCTGAGCCTCCATCCTAAATGAGACTACCGCGAGAATCACAGGAGTAAATTCAGTAGGATCACAGGGCGATCTTGGTGGTAGAAGCGAACAAAGAAAGATCTGTGGGAAGCATAACAATCTACAGGCAGTGACCCTGAAGTCCCTGGTGGTGATTATCTGAATGTGCATTCTTTGAATCTTGTTTGATGCATATGTTTCAGCCATGATGTACAAAAAATGTGATATACTGCACTTTGTCCACATTTCCATAACTGGATTCCAGATTTTTTTTGTCAATGCTGATCTTCACAAGATAAAGGTTGTGCCAACAGGCCAATGCATGTGCATAAACAACCACATGATTCCTGAACACATACTACAGACCTGCACCATTTATAGACACCTAGAGCCCAGCTTATGGTCCCGAGAGAGGAGCACAGAGAGGAAACTCTTGGGTTCCTACAAAGACCTCCTGCTGTCAGCAGGATTCATGGAGGCAGCCCAACTCCCTGTTTAGAAAGCTGAGCATATGAAACTGAACACAGAAGATCATTTTTTTGCATATCCTGACTATGCAGAGGCAAAGTACCTTTCTACGTCTTGACTGTGGAATCAAAACAAAATCTTTCTTTCTACATACGGACTTTTTATCTCTGTGTACTTGTTATTTCAAATTGCAGAAAAATGTAACTTATATCTTAATCACGGCCAAGAAAGATCAGTTCTTTTCCTCATGGTATTTTAATCTGGAAGTCAACTTCATCTGCTTTGCTTCATTACGAGCTTTACTAAACTTCTGTGACAGAGTTTTGTTGCCTTTCATATCTCTCTATATCAAAACAACCAACTAGAGCAAGAATGGGCTCTGAAAGAAAAAAACAGCACACTTTAGTGCACACATAAACTTCGCATTTATCGGATAATACACAGTTTAAAAGGGACATTGATATAGAACAGACTCACGCTCTGCTTTCAGATAAAAAAAACTGTTCATATTTTACGTCAAATCTTACACCATAAAACAACAGACAATGATGTGCAACATCAGGCAAGAATGCTACATGATCACATTGACCAAACAACAACGCTACCTCTGGTGCACTAGTTCGCATGGCAAGATTCTAAACAAAAACATACACCACAAAATTAATCGCTTAAATACTGCTAGAATCCTAAGAAGATGTTAATTTATGGAAGAGGCCACTGACTGCTTTACAACTGTTTCTTCTCTCTGCGATGTATACTTTTATTTTGTTCTGTGATCGATACTTCATTTTCTTCTTTCTATACCTAAACCATTTAGCTGAAATTTCATAATTCACTGTATTTTTTTTGTTTGCAGAACTAGCAAATATTTTTCACTTTTTCTCGCCCTCGTGTACGAAAAAAAAATTCTAACATTTTTCTTGCTTTTACATGCAAGAAGTTTCCAGCATGTCCTCAAACTCATTTTCAATTGAATGATCTAAGGTAAAAATTTTAAAATAAAAAAATCTGTTGTTTTCATACCACTTTTCAAATATCAAAACAAATCTTCTGATTTCTGCTGTTGTACAGACATAAAGAACCTGTAATGGGGAAAGTGTGGTCATTTTAAATGATGGAGGAAGATTATATTTTACAAACATGAAAACAGACACTCAAAGTGTATTTTTTCTTTGTGATAGTAACAACATTATAACAAACACTCAAGTAGAAATTAACTTTGTTGTAAGTAAAGTTATTTACAAAACAAGACAAATTCTGAGATATTCAAACATCTGATATGCAGAGTGAGGCTTTGTTCAAAGTTAATTCTGACAATCATGGTATACAGTTCAACGTAAAGAAAAACTGAACTGAATAGTCTTTAAATTGTTATATTTTTCTCTGTCTCTCACTTCTTTTTTTTTTTTTTTAAATCAAAGCACAGATTTTATGATCTTCTGATACCTGAAACTAATTTATTAGTTTTAATTTATCATTTTATGATGACAGATTTGCCTCGGACAAGTCAGTGATGCCAGACTGGGGGAAACAAGTGATGAACATATTATATGAAGCAGGTGAATCCTATGTCTTGTGTGGCAAAGAGACTCTGTAAGTACTTGACAACATGCCAGGAAAGACAATATAAACAAAAATAATAGTGATAATTCATAATATTATTGCTTTGTCAACAGAAAAAAGACTGCAAGTGTCTGGGAAGGGAGATTCCAAAACAAATATAAGTGAAATCTATATGTTTACTACTGAAAAAAACCTAACAACCCATACACAAACACTGTGAAACAAAAGTATTAACTCTGAAATAAAAACAAAAACAAAAAAATAAATAACCCATATATGATGCAGTCAAACATTAATTTTAAAATATACAGATGTAATGAATAAATTTTAAAAAAATCAAATTAATCATTAAACTAACATGAATAACCACAGATGTTACCTCTCTTTACAACAAGTTATCAATAGCTGAGACAGCACTCATTTACATGTCACAGCTGCTCACTGCATCAATAGCATATCAATTTTTTTTTGTATGTGACAATCATATAAAAACTACTCACAAATGTTCTGATAAAGATCCAATATAATACAGAGCCAAATTTACAGTAGTAGTCTTGGGAGATGTCAACAATAAACAGATGAAACAGAAACCAGACGCAGCTCCGGGTTAAGCTGCAGTACATAAACCAGAGAAGTGAGACCAAAGGAAATGAAGACGCTCTCAGATAAGCTGTATAGAAGGACAATATTAATTAGAACCAGAAGGAAAAGACAATCAAATTTCACTGGACATGCAACAAGAAGTCAGAAGTTACAGAATATGATAATCACTGAAAAACTCATGGGGAAAAATAAACTGTGGCAGACCATGAGAAAAATATCTCAATAGTCTGACCATGTGGAACAGGAGAAAAAAAAAGATTTCCAATTAGAAATATCAAGGACTGTACAAAATGGAGAAGAGTGGTTGCCATGAATGCCTACAGGCACAGAACATAATTAAAGAAAGAAAGTGATCCACTGGGGCAAAAAGGCATATCACCATCCACGTCCCGGAGCATCTGCATGCCATACGGGTCTGAAGCGTTGGTGCCTTCAGATTTCTAGGCCACGACAGCATCTGAGGTAGGGACGCCCAGCACCGTGTCCTCGCTGACTCTGTTTTGCCATGGAAACAAAGGAATCCAGTATTTTGTAGGCAGGGCTGATCCTGGTCTGGAAAAAATTTCTGCTCAAGTGTGAAATCGAATTAAGGACCTTCTGATTGGCAGGCAAGTGGCATCTCACCATGGCAACTGAATATTTCACTTCAGAAAACATTTCCGTTCCCAATAAAAGTAAACCAAAACCTGATTTTGGTGAGAAGATGATTCACTAGTCTATACTGTTAAGATGAAAACCAAACAGTTGGATGGTGAAACTACAGAGTTAAGATGAAAACCAAACAGTTGGATGGTGAAACTACAGAGTTAAGATGAAAACCAAACAGTTTGATGGTGAAACTACAGAGTTAAGATGAAAACAGAATTACCTCTCTTTCTCTCAGATCATCTCTGTTCATTGATATGATTCCTGGGACCACAACGGTTAGAACCCAGTTGCAGGTGGTTATGAAAAAAAATCCTGGAGGCCACCGGTAAATAGATTTAAAAATATATGTTCCAATGATTTTCTTAGCTTCTATAAAATGATTTCTCTGCAGGCTCCACTACTCCAGCAGGCATATCGACTCAATCAGTCAACCTACAACCAGGAACATATCACAATTCTGGTTCACCAGTCTTGATGACAGACTCCTTCTAGCTTCAATATCAGTGGAACAAAAGACAAAACCAACAATCCTACACAAGTATCAACGAAAGCCACAAAGATCTGGCTCAAGACAAGGTTCGGCACCTTCCATGGTGGACCGCCACAAAATAAAAAAAAACTTTCCGAAGATATGATGATTAAAAAAAAAAAAAAGAAATAAATAATTACGATGATTAGTCTGAACTAAACAAGTTCTGAGTACATCATAACAAGAGCAAAGCTGACACATAATGTGACAACTGGAGAAATAAAGTGACATATTCGGACAATGGGACTAACCAACCAAACACGGAACAGGAAGCTCTGGCAGTGGATTATTTCCTATATATGACAGAATGGCACACAATTATGATGTATCAAGTGCTTTCATCGAGCACACAATTATGATGTATAAAGTGCCTTCATCGAGCACACAATTATGATGTATCAAGTGCCTTCACTGAGTACACAATTATGATGTATCAAGTGCCTTCAATGAGTACACAATTATGATGTATCAAGTGCCTTCATCAAGCACACAATTATGATGTATCAAGTGCCTTCACTGAGCTAACCATCTGTGTGCTTGGTCCATGCTTCTCTGTGAAATCTGGTATCGAAGAGCTGAAATTTTGGTCCGTTGTCAGGTGACCAAACCATCAAACCCAGCTCAAAAGTTTCACATTATTTGTTCCGTTTCTTTTTGTTCAGCTATTTACTTACAGTTTTCACCATTCACTATACACAGCAACAGAGCACAAATACATCAATGAGACACCAGTACCAGAGTTACTTGCTAAGATTAAGATCTTTGAATGAGTACAAACCATCAATGGACTGCCAAAAGTGTCCCCACATCCCTTTTGCCAAACTACTGAAATCATCATCATAACAAGTCCTATTAGGTATTGGTATGGCTTTAAAAGCTGTCAATACCTGGGTTTTACTTTACACATGAATAGCAAGGAACAGAAGTTCAGTAAGAAAACTCTATAATTTAAAAAAAAAAAAAAAACTAGTCCAATATTGAATCCCAAACTCCCTTCATTTCTTCCCCGTGCCCCCAGTGACCTCTAATCTATATCCTTTGACCTATTCTTTCTGAACTGCTCCTCTACAATACACAGATCTAGTTTTATGCATCTCTAGTCTTCACACTGGATCTCATTATACTGGCATCTTTCATCAAATTTGCACCAACTTTCACGCAGTTTCCAACAACAACAAGCTCAAATCATTCACGGAAAAATAACTCACCTACATCCTTATTAAAAAAAAAAAAAAAACAAACTAATAACAACATTCTAACAAAGTTATCAATCAATCGCAAACAATAACGGACTAAAGCCACTCGCAATCAGTTTTTCACATTCACGCAAATACTTCTGCATAAAAGGATTAAAATAAAACAATTACCTCCACTAATAATTTATCCTTATACCAGGGTGTCTGAAAAAAAAAGTCTGGGAGTTCATGATGCTAATGTTTATTACATAAATTGCCGGTTTCTATAAACTACTAATGCCATTTTTGCATAGATTTCTCGCTCTCAATCTAAAAAAAAAAAAATTTCTAAAGTTTCCCTGTGAAAGTTATAATGGATTTCATTTCTGCACACTGTACACAAATTGCACATTTTCCTGCAGCTACATCATAACCGAATGAATGACATATTTTTGTTTTCGTAATTGTATTACTACTCTATCAGCGCTGCCATCTGTTAGTAACAAAAGTTTACAACCAAAACATCTGTTAAAGACTTGCAGCAAAGTTTTGTGTTAGAATGTATAAGAAGATTTATAGCTCAAGCTCTGATGTTCTTTTTTTTTTTTTTCTTTCTTTGTAACATCTTTAATATACACTTGCTCGAGTTGTGAAGTGGTTTTAACTTTTCATGGTGGGGGTCACTGGTTCAAATTCAGCTAGAGATGCCACAGTTACCCCATACGTAGAAATGGGTACATGGTTCTTCTCAGAACTAACAGAAAAAAAAGCAGCCAAGTTCGATACTGACCACATCACTCTTTAACATGCTAGCCAGCCTCAACACTGACCACATAACCCTCTAGTGTGCTGACCAGCCTCAACACTGACCACATAACCCTCTAGTGTGCTGGCCAGCCTCAACACTGACCACATAACCCTCTAGTGTGCTGACCAGCCTCAACACTGACCACATAACCCTCTAGTGTGCTGGCCAGCCTCAACACTGACCACATAACCCTCTAGTGTGCTGGCCAGCCTCAACACTGACCACATAACCCTCTACTGTGCTGGGCAGCCTCAACACTGACGACATAACCCTCTAGTGTGCTGGCCAGCCTCAACACTGACCACATAACCCTCTAGTGTGCTGGCCAGACTTGATACTGACCACATCACCCTCTAATGTGCAGGCCAGACTTAATACTGACCACATCACCCTCTAGTGTGCTTGTCAAGTCTGACGCTCACCACATCACCCTCTAGCATGCTGGCAAGGCTCAACGCTGACCACATAACCCTCTAATGCAATACCTAATCAAGGAACATAAATGCACAAACACCACATCTCCTATGCTACTCTATGGCACAATACGCCAATCTTAAACTTTTCTTTAAACCTCACACACACTAATACACAAGAACAACCTTCAACAGTAAAAATAAGAAAGCAATTACGAATAAAACAAGATCACTCAAGCCCCAAAAACCAATTAATAATTTGCACTATCCCAATAATGACAGGCTGCCATGCTACCAAATATCTAATCCAGTCAAGGAGATTGCCGTACATCATATGTGGCCGCTCCCATCTAGGGTTACCTGTTAAGGAAACAAACACCTCCAACACCTATGCAGAGAGAATTGGATGATGGGTAATTGCAACATTTGAGAACTGTACCGGACAGTGTTAACACTGTTCCGTCCCAGACAAGAACAAAAAAAAAAGATTATAAGGTGAATTTAAAGAACTATCTGTAACAAATCAGAAATGACGGGAGATGAAATAACAAGAACAAAATAAAGCTATATTTCTTCAAAATTTGACAGAAAGTATTCGAAATAAAACCACAACTTTAATTAAGAAAAAAAAAGTACTTAGAAATAATTACTGTATAAATCTGTTAGAGACAAACTCAACTATCTCACCTCAACAATCTCCCAAACAGTTTTTGAAATTTATAAATATACACTATATAAATATACATTATATACATGTACATAAAGCCATTGCAGTGAATCTGTGATAACATATAATTACATCATTTTTCTTTAAAGAAAGTACCTTTTCTTTCTCAACAGCCTCCATCTTTTTTTAACTGTCCACCAACTGTTATAAGCAGCCTGGTTGGCTGAGTGATTAGGTGCTCAGTTTACTAATCCACTGGTACCGGGTTCAAATCCCAGCAGTGGGGATTTTTTTTCTGGCACCACCACACCAAAAAGGCCCTGGGGTCCGCCCAGTCTCTAAAAATGAGTACAAGAGTAATCTGGGAAGGTAAGTGCGGCCAGGCGCAATACTGACCGCATCACACTTTCATGTGCCAAAGGTCTTGGAAATACAGGCCTAACACTGCATCCCCAATATGTCTTAATGGCATGGAAATGGGGATTTTACTTTTTTTTTTTTTAAACCAACCATTATAAGACCCAGAAATGCAGATGAAGCCACTGACAGCAATTATTGAGGAAAGACGCTGGCGATGGTTGGGACATGTGCTCCGAATGACTGACAACTCACTACCAAAAAAAGCACTAAGATGGACACCACAGGGGAACAGAAGTAAGGGTAGACCAAAAGAGACATGGAGAAGAACAACAGAAAGGATGTTGAGCAATAGAGGGCTCACTTGAGCAAGAGCAGAAAAAAAGGCAAAGGACAGGCATTTGTGGAAAACCCTTGCAGAAGCCCCATGTGCCCTGGGCACTTAAGGTTCAGAGAGAGAGAGATTATAAGACCGAGTTAAATATAATTATGACTCTATTTTCATGACTTGTAAAACATCTCTCTCTCGGGATCTGCAAAGAATAGGACCACTGTACCCTACCACGCATGATTGTAAAAGGCGACTAAGGAGGGTTCAGCATAGGGCCAGCAACCCTATCTGGTAAAAAAACTATCAGACTGCTACAGAAACGGAAGCAAGGCAAAAAATAAATGCAGGTGGAAGGAGAAATGCGTATCTTGTAAAACATGTTTCACATTTAATGAAATGTTTTCAATCTTTCTTTACTCTACACATACGATATACTTGTGGCCATACAAATAGCTTTTGAAAAAAAAGAAGATTTAAACTGTAGTCATATGGGTTTTGTTCCGCAGCTGAGAGTTCATAATTTTAAACTGCAGTACATGATTCTTCTTCTTCTTCGTTCACTTCTACCACCAAAAACCGCACTGTGAACCTACTGAATTCATGCCTGTGGTCCTCGTTAGGTCCCGTGGTCCCCTGTGTGGTCCAAAATAGACCACACGAGATCCACGAAAGGACCACAAGAGATTCAGAGTGTCACAGTGCTTTAGCCTGTATTCTTGGTGGGTCTCGGAAGCGGGATTGCGTGACACCGTGGTTTTCATTGCACCAGTTTAGTCTAGGGTTGGACTTTCTCACCGGAAGACCTCGACGTGTTTAGGATATCAGTGCATCCCCGCTGGGTGAGAGGCGGTAGCCCACCCAGGCCAGAGTTGGACTTTCTCACCGGAAAACCTCGACGTGTTTTGAGATACCTGTGTATCACCGCCGGGTGAGAGGTGGTTGCCCATCCAGTCCAGGGTTGGACTTTCTCACCGGAAAACCTCAGCGTGATTAGGATACGCAAACATCCCCGCCGGGTGAGAGGTGGTTGCCTATCTAGACTTCCCTGGTCCAGTGTCTCCGACTTCAGCATTTTGCGGTCGTGGCCGCTACCCTTCCTAGTTGTGACCAGGATGGAGCTTTTGTCCAGGAGGACGAATCCTCGCCACTAGTGACTTCTACCCCTGGGTTGAGCCGGTTTAGGCATTATCCCAGTATGGGCGTGTTTGGGACGGGACCGACCTCTAGAGCAGAAGTACTGTGACATGCATAGCCTTCAAGATTCACCCCTGGTATGAGCCGGTTTAGGCAAAATTCACCAGTATGGGTGTTTATCAGGCGTTACCGACCTCTAGAGCGGAGGTGGCATGACATGTCTAGCCATCAAGTTCCACCCCTGGTGTGTGCCGGTTTAGGCATATTTCACCAGTGTAGGTGTATTTCGGACGTGGGCGGCCTCTTGAGCAGAGGTGCCGTGGTATAGCTCTCGTAGCGATACTACTGGACATACCAGTTAAACTTCACTTTCCACCACCTTTTCCCATCGGCTCCGCACAGCATCCTTTATTTCTTTTCCGCATTTACTTCCTCAACCGGGAGGAGCTTCACTCCACGCACGGCATATGAAGAGTCTCGCCAGCAGTGAGACAAGCTGGTTCATGCATTTCACCCGACATGACTGCACTCAGGACGTGGCCGACCTCCAGACCAGAGGTGCCATGATTTGACTGTTTGCTTCGCTTTATCCTTTATACCACCTTTTCTGCAGTGATGCTGCGCGGCAACCTCATTTGTACCTTTCTTCATTGGCCGGGAAGAGCACCGCTCCACGCACGGCAGCTGAAAAATCTCGCCAACAGCGAGCAGTACATGCTAAAAATAGGCATTTTGAAATTTCCTAGCGAAATATGGCATCTGTGTTGTTTGATTACAAAAGATGTTTATGTGGTCTTGGATATGTTCTATAGGACTACAGTAATACGTTTGCACAAATTTTTTTTTGTGAAACAAAATAGCCACGTCTTTAAAATGGTGGCATTTTTTTTCCTTTCTTGCTGAGCATAATCCGACATTTAAAAATTATAACTATGCCATCAAAGGATACGGTCCAGGAAACATACGTTTCAGATCCACCTTCTCCTTACAGTACGGACAAGTCTGTTTTTTACCCACAATGCACCATCCTCGTATACAGAATTCATGAAAACTGAAAATCACGAGTTAAGGAACACATTCTTTGTGAATTAAAAACTATTAACACAACTGCTAAATCTAAAAAGACAAATGTTAATGAGAGGCCTTTAATGGGTAATTCATAAACATTTGTAATCAAATCAGGACCACCTTGATTCTACAGTTAATTTTATTGTATTAATGAAAATTAAAGGCTGGTGGTATGAAAATGAAAGGTAATCTATCGAAATGAAAGGCAGCCACTAAATCAGGAATTCTGTTAAAATTAAAAACAGTCACTACATCGGGTATCCTATCAAAATGAAAGGCTGTTACAACATCCGCCATTCTATCAAAACGAAAAGCAGTTACTGCATTTGGTAATCTATCAAGAGGGAAAAAAAAAAAAAAGGAATAACACAACACAAGATTAAAACTAACAACAAAGATTTTGTATTATCGGGCTTGTGTGGCCGGCATTTTTTTACATAGATCAGACACACATAAAACTTACTCAAGACATGACAGAAAGACTGAAAGGCATTTTTCAAACATGTAACCATTTTGCCTGCTCATGAGTGAAAAACGATGACTGTGTTGTTTGATTACAAAAAATATTTCTGTGGCCTTGGATATTTCTGGCAGGATCAGAGCTGCTGAATAATATGAAGATGAAACACCCATTAATATGAATGCTAGTAGGAAATCTATCAGGAGATCAGAATGTTACTGCAGAAGATGTCAATAAAATAGTGTTCTACAAGAAAGAGTTGACAAACTACTGTTCTACGAGAAAGCATTGACAAACTACTGTTCTACGAGAAAGCATTGACAAACTACTGTTCTATGAGAAAGCACTGACAAACTACTGTTTTATGAGAAAGCACTGACAAACTACCATTCTACAAGAAAGCTCTGACAAACTACTGTTCTATGAGAAAGCATCTACAAACTGCTGTTCTACAAGACAGCATTGACAAACTACCATTCTATAAGAAAGCATTGATCTACAAGAAAGCGTTGACAAACTACCATTCTAAAAGAAAGCACTGGCACACTACTGTTCTACAAGAAAGCATCGACAAACTACTGTTCTACGAGAAAGCATCAACAAACTACTGTTCTACGAGAAAGCATCAACAAACTACTGTTCTATGAGAATATCAAGTCTTGTGGACAAAAAAATAAGAAAAAAAAAGTAATTTATTTATAACTTTTGCTTTTATCGTTCAGGACAACAATTCACCGAGAGAGATGTGTAAAAATATACCAACCCTGCCAGTGTTGTTTTAGAGTGAAAGAGTTAAGGGAAAAAAAGTGAATAAGGATCAACCCCGTGTCAAGGATACATATGTCCGCAAGTGAGTTTAATGGTTTTCTCGATAACCACATTGTCATTACTGATGATGTAAATCTCATTACCACACACCGCACACATGTTTGGGTCCAGTCTCTTGGCAGGCAAACCAGTAGCTGAGTAATACTGCAAAAGAGAAAAGGGCATTAAGAGAAAATGGCATCAAAGTAAAAGAAACATACGTAGCTTTGGAAAGTGACTTACATGACAAAATTATGGTATATATTGGTATATATACAAGCTTGACTTGTGGTAACAAGACAATGCCATTTCTCCCCCCCCCCAATTTTTCAAACTTCTGTTTTAGTGTGCTGATAATGGACAAGATGAAAATCTCAAAGGCTGTTAAGGGCAATTCTATGGGAATGAGGAGGTGGAATAGGAGATTAACCCTACATCCTTAGCATTAATGAATCTGGGGTGGGGGGGGGGGGGGGAAAGGGAAAGTAAAGGACAAATGAGCTCCCTCTGTGGACAGAAGCAATAAATGTTCAGTCAACATACAGCAGGGACAAAGCCTACATACGTATGTTGGTTACTGTAATTTCCTGACAGCTGTGACACTATCATCTGAGATCAATCAATCAGTCAGTCGTCTTCAAACATTCTCAGGCATCAAGTTTAATATCTTTGGAAAATGCTACATTAATGTCCATACTTTGCGTCTACATAACATTATGGGCTCAACGTAACACTCTTTTTGGTGTTCACAGACAACAGTTTCAAAGATTCAAAATCAGGCTCTGGCGTCATTGCATTCCGGACAGCCCCATTACATGCTTCGTTGCATGCCGCAACATCCATCAATTAAAACAGAGCTTTATTACGCAGAATGTTTTTCATTTTCATAAACGCAGACTTGGTCTGGGCTATTCTGCTCCTTATTTCTTATCTTCCATCTTTTGTTGTTATTATTGTTCCAAAATACTCAAATTCGTCCACTTCCTTTAATTCTGTTACTTTCACTTTGATGATATATTTTGCTGACACTTCTTTCTTGGATATGACCAGGACTTCCGTCCTCTTTTTGTTTAAACTATTTCTCCTCGCTTTTTTCCTACGATTTTGTCTAATAATGCTTGTAGTTCTTCTTTGCTTTGGGCTATCAGTATCATGTTGTTCGCATATCTTAGATTGTTTAGACCGTATCCTCCCACTGCTATTCCAGGCGTGTTTTCAGTGTGCCTTATAATCCTTACGCTACAGAGAGAGAAGAGATCAGGGAACACAACAAGCCCCTGTCTTGCTCCTACATTTATGTTCTGATACTGTCCTATTTGATTATCAATCCTGACTGCTACTGCTGCTCACTTCCAGCATAACTGTTTTATGATTCTCTGATCTTTTCTATCTATGAATTTTAAAAGGCAATCCTGTCATGCCTTAGAGGCACATATGGATATGGTGTTAGTGTTCATATTTTCCTTGACCTGTCAGTACACTAAAGGGTGATATGGTCAGTATCACGCCTGGCCCTCTTAAAACAGAGGAAACCCTCTGGGCCCCAGAGAAACACACTGGGTGGGCTGTCCTACCCCCTCCCACCTTTCGCTGGGCCTGGTTGTACCTAATAAGACTGGTATGATGACTCTGACAGAACGAACAAGGGAGCTGAAATATTTATCAACGAGGAAAAATTGGAAGAGGTGGAGAGTTTTGTATATCTTGGATCATTACTAACTGAGAGGGAAATTAAAAGGAGGACATCTATTGCTCTTCAAAAAGTAAAACAACTACAGAAGCTGCGGAGAGGAACAGACAGAACCACAAATATAAGATTTTTAAGGGCACGCGTCTTTCTCATCGCAATATATGCCAGTGAGACCTGGACACTTAACAAAGCAGCTGAGAAATACATAAATGCCTTTGAATGTAAATGCTATAGAAGAGTTCTTCAAATATAGACACGAAAAAGAACAAATATATCCATACTATAAGAACTTAATATTGAAGAAGACTGGCTAGTAAGGAAGATTAAAGAGAGAAAACTTAAATATTTTGGACACATTAAACATCATGAGAATTTAGAGAAGACCGTCTTCGAAGGATACATAATAGGAAAAAGAAAGAGAGAAAGACCAAGGTGAAGATGGCTGCAAGACATCATTGATAAATGGATGCATCAGCAGCAGGGTGTCTTGCTTACAACCGAGAGGCCTACAGGACAGCTCTCAGGGAGGCAAAGTTCCGCAAGGGACATGCAAATGACTGACTGACTGACTGATGACTTTGATAGTCTGGCAAGGGAAGTATTAGAATGCACTGGGCAATCCACTGAGGTCTGTAATCATGAAAAAACAAAAACCCTGTTCTATGTTCTATTCTACTACACTGCCCAAAGTTCCACTTTTTGTGCCCTCTTTTATTTTAGCTTAGATTATCCATCTCTCTCTCTCTCTGAACCTTAAGTGCCCAGGGCACATGGGGCTTCCGCAAGGGTTTTCCACAAATGCCTGTCTTTCGCCTTTTTTTCTGCTCTTGCCCAGGTGAGCCCTCTATTGCTCAACATCCTTTCTGTTGTTCTTCTCCATGTCTCTTTTGGTCTACCCTTACTTCTGTTCCCCTGTGGTGTCCATCTTAGTGCTATTTTTGGTAGTGAGTTGTCAGTCATTCGGAGCACATGTCCCAACCATCGCCAGCGTCTTTCCTCAATAATTGTTGTCAGTGGTTTCATCTGCATTTCTGCCAATAAGATGTTATAATAAGATTATCCATACTTCTATCAAAAATGATGTGAAAACTCCCCCTACTGACAAGTGTGGTGATAAAACAATCTCTCCTTTATAACTGACAGGACCTTCCATGTTCTGATACATTAAAATCTGGGAAACTTTCCCCCTAGAACTGGATTAAAGAAGCTCTGATGCAGCCGATGATCTCTGCTGGAAACTGCATATAAAAATGAAGTACCACAATGTGCCGATTGTTTCGCGGCTTTCCCTTTTTGTTTTTTTATACAGTTTTCTCCTTGTCTTCCTATTTTTGTAACTACACTATGCACTTTTACTCATCTTTTCAAAGTATGTCAACCTAGAATAGATTTTTATGCTTTACCATTATGCTTATTTTTTTCAGTTACAAAAAAATCTGTGTTAGGAGGTCACATCACTGAAATGATCCTCTCTGTACTTATTTACAGCCTATATGTGCAGTTATATCATTTGCAGAAATTAGATTGGTTGTTTTTTTTTTCTTCTATTTTTTGTAGCCCTTAGAGTTAAATCAGAGTACCCTCTTTCATTTTATATGAAGACCGTAAACACAAAACATGCCGCTTAAGCAGAACTCACCCCTATATGAGCTGCCATGGTGTCTGCACAGACTTCTGCAAAATCCCGAGACACAACTCCAAAGTAAAGACCATAGAAAAGCAGGAGGAGACCGAAGTCCATGGCCGTCTGCGGCTTGACCAGCACCAGCATATTAAGGCCAAAGATGGTAAACATAACCACGAGGTATCCCATAATTCCTGATGCATAGCTTACTTTATACAAGAGTAAAAACCATTTGTATACCCACCTGTTCAAAAAGAAAAGAAATTGTTACAAATATGACAAATTCTTTAAAACTACTTCTTCAGAACTTAAGTTTCATATGCTCAGTCATCTATACAAGGCGACAAGTCACCTCCATGAATCCTGCCATCAGCAGGAGCTCTTCATATGTGCCCTATAGTTTTCCACCTCTGCTTCTTTCCTGGGGCAAGATTTGGGCTGTAAGTCTTGGAGAAATTGCACATCTGTGGGATGTGTTCTGGATTCTGGGGACTGCTTTGGAATGCGGAGAGTGGGATCTCAATGCTTGCACTATATGACATTTAATGGCATGGGAAGGATGTCAGATGTAAGATACAAGAGTGGAGTTTGAGCTATCATCAGTTTGTGTAGAGGTGAAAGATGCATGGTGCAGTTTTACAAAGACAAAAAAAAAAAACAAAGAAGAAGGAAATGAAGATAAACTGGCAATAAAAGATAAGAATATTTAAATGGTTATTAAAAGCATCAACCCTAAAAGTGTAACAAAAATGCCTTTATTACAACAGAGAAGACAAAAAAAAAAGGGCCTGTTGTTTGTCCCTAATCATTCCATTGCTCTATCTCCTACTGCCAGTTTATCATCCCCTTTTTCTTTCTCTTTCTATCTCTTTTTCTTTAAAACTGCATCATGCACTTTTCTCTAACTCTGTTCTACTAGAACCAGCTTTACCACAGCCATTATCACAACTATTTAAGCAGTCTGTAAAACTTGTAGTTCCAGCCTTTAATTTTTTTGACTGCTCGAAAGAATCTGAGTTCCTGTACAACATTAAAAACATTTTGGGCTTATGAAGTGAAATATTATTATAAAGAAAACCATTCTCGACAGAAAATTAGCAAGAGACATAAAGCTATAAAGAAAACCATTCTCAACAGAAAATTATCAAGAGACAAGATGCTGGTCCCACACCTGACTTTTAAAACTAGCACCCATGAAAAGATATCCTGATAGCTACTATTTACCAGATAACAGAGAAAACAAACTTATGCACAGCAAAGAAAGGTCAAATCCCCATTTCCATGCCACTAAGGCATATTGGATACACAGTGATAGGCCCATATTTGCATGATCAATGGCACATGAAAGTGTGACGTGATCAGCATCATGCCCGGTCACTTTTACTTCTACAGCTTCTGAAGGCACTGGGTGAGAGGGGCGCCTCCGAACAGACTTGAATCAGCAACCTTGCCATGAGAGGTTGAGTGCATTAACCAGTACGCCACTTGGGCCCAATTAATAAATACATTGAAAATAACTACAGAAAGTAACCAAAACAAACTTCTGAAAACAAAATCATTAAACGAAAAACAAAATGAGCCCAGTAAACAAAAAAAAAGGCATACCGAGGTGTTGATCCCGACAGAGGCTTTCTCGAAGCCTTGAACGTGACAAATGCTGTTATTATTGAGAAGATCGTCCAGAAGACACAGAAGCGCCACCAGGCAAACTTGACACTGATGACCACAGGGATAAGCCACATACCAAGCAAGGTGGCTTTCTAAACAGGAAGAAACTATATACATGAAATGCCGATCAACAAAATGATGTATTACGACATTTTAAAAACAGGAAAGTTCACAATAGCTTCAGACTGTAAAGTAGGTCTTGAGTCAATCTTGTTCTGGCAACTTTTTCTTGTTCTTGTTTATCTCCCCTTGGGTCATCATTCTAGAAACTTGTTTTTTCTTCTTGTTTATCTCCCTCTGAGTCTGTCTTATTCTACCAACTTCTTGTTTTTTTCCTTGTTCTTGTTTATCTTCCCTTGGGTCATCATTCTAGAAACTTGTTTCTTCTTCTTGTTTAT
Organism: Achatina immaculata; assembly: GCA_009760885.1. Taxonomy (NCBI): domain Eukaryota; kingdom Metazoa; phylum Mollusca; class Gastropoda; order Stylommatophora; family Achatinidae; genus Lissachatina; species Lissachatina immaculata. Next base: position 12,520,311 of record CM019700.1, read on the forward strand.
CTCCCTCTGAGTCTGTCTTATTCTACCAACTTCTTGTTTTTGTCCTTGTTCTTGTTTATCTCCCCTTGAGTCAATAAGGAAGGTAGAGAACTTAACCACAGTCACGTTCCTTCTGTACTAAGTTCTACTCCTTAAACACACATTTTAGAATTTTCTCACTGCATTAGATTACAAACCCTCTACCCCAACCACATTCACCTATACCACCCATCCTTCTCTTGGCTAAATTACCACTGTATCACTTTCTCTCCTTTCTGCAGTCCCTACCCCTTTTGTTTTACTACCTGCTTATCGCACATCGCAAGTCTCCATTTAAACACTCTCAACACACTACTACATACACCGCTGGATGCAACTTCTCACAAGTCACAGCTGAATGCTTCATTTATTCTGGTTTTTTGTTCCATTCCTATTTCTTGTATAGCATTCGTGTGAATTGATATTTTATGATATTCCACCCCCTCCCCCCCCCTCCGAAGATGAAGTGTGTTGGCTGTGGCGCAGTACTCGGGTAAAACAGGACACACGCACATTTACGAGGTTAAGAACGGTCATTATACAATCTGATCTCATGGCATGGCTTCATTCTGCCCCTTCTCCTGGCCAGAGAACACAAGCTTGGGGCAAAAGCTTTGGGGCTACTATCAGGATTTGGAGAAGACTGCGAGCTCTGTCATGTCGACAAGGATCAGGATCTGATGTGGCCAACAACCTCGAACAAAAAAGAAGAAGAAGATATTTTATCTTCTTTTCCTATTCCTTTATCCTGTTTGTTTTTGTATGATTAAGGTGCAAACCAAAACGTTACAACTGTGTGCTCGTTAATTAATAAAGCTGATCCTGTTTTTTCTTCTTAGTTTGTTAAAATCTTTGCTTGACAGACATTTATACCATAAGATGATAAGCTCTTTGTTTAATAGACATTTATATAACAAGAACTCGCCTGTCGACAGAAAGTATCTGGTCTGATTTTATGCATGGGTGGATTTTTTTTTTCAGACTGACAAGCACCTGGGTCAACATAGTCTAAAAAAATGGGTACCTAAGGTCTCCCTAGGAAAACAAAGGCAGTAAGGACAGGTACTGGCATCCTGTTTGTTTATCTCCCCTTGAGTCATCATTCTAGAAACCTGCTGTTTCTTCTTCTTGTTTATCTCCCCCTGAGTCTGTCTTATTCTACCAACTTCTTGTTTTTTTCTTGTTCTTGTTTATCTCTCCTTGGGTCATCATTCTAGAAACTTGCTGTAGTGGCCTAGAAATGAGAGGGCACTAACACCCCTACTGCAGGCAAATACCATGAGACAGATTTATATAATAAGATGATACCTGTTTAGCAGACATTTATACCACAAGATCATAAGGTCTTTGTTTCATGTGATAATTCCAGTTTCTCATAGCTGTAGTCCCAATACCTGATAAGATCTGAAATGCCGTGTCTTCCACTGGACCAGAAAAATCTGTGCCACAACAAGAGTGACAAGCAGAACAATGGCCATCTCTGCGTGCATGGACTCATGGCCTCTGTGTTTCTCATGTAACATCTGATGTTCTACCCTGTCAGATTAAAACATGTTCAATGTGACATAAACATGATCACTGTGACAAAAAAACAACACGGTCATTGTGACCTAAACATTTTCACTGTGACATAAACATGTTCTATGTGACTTAAACATATTTAGTGTGACATAGACATGTTTAATGTGACATAAACATGTTCAACATGGATTTAAACAGCACGACCATTGTGATGTAAATATGCTCACTGTGACAAAAATATGGTCACCATCATAAACATGTTCAAACATATTCTTTGTAAACATTCTTCAAACATTTTCTTTGTAAATATGTTCACTGGGAATAAACATTTGTCTTCGTCACTTTCCATATCTCTCAGCCACAGAATACCACAACTGTCACAGTCGGTGTCAAAAATCTTAGCCTGGCTTTGGTCTTTGTGTGATTCTGCTGCCCATATTTCATTAAGATGCATGAATGCTGCCCTGGTCTTACTTATTCATCCCTCCTTGTTCCTTCTTTGGACAGTTTCATAAACTGTGAGTTTCTATTTTCTCTCGAAACTGTTTCCGGCTCCATGTCCGTGGCCGAGAAGCCAGTTAATGCTAAAGAAAGCTGCCCAGGAAGTAAAGTGTAGTCTCAACTAGCATCAGTTCACCAGACCTCGTTTTAACATTCATTTGTGTGTGTGGGTGTGCAGCAGTTACAACGAATTAACGAAATACTTTATAGTAAACTTTATCCTAACGTAATTTTTGTTTTCCATGGGGAGCACAACAGAATGGGGTTTACAATTCATGTGCTGCTTTCACTTGCAAAGAGAGAAAAATATCATGTTTTTACAGGTGCAACTTTCATTTAAACTGCAATAATTTTACTCATAAAATACTGATATAAATACTCATGAAATACTGAAACAAGTTTACTGATGAAATACTAAACTGAATTTATCAGCGAAATGTTGGGGGGGGGGGGGGGGGAGAGGGAAAGAAAGTTTACTGATGAAATCCTGAAATAGGTTTAATGATGAAATGCTGAAGTAAGTTTAATGATGAAATGCTGAAAATTAAGTTTACCAATGAAATACTCAAATAATTTTACTGACAAAATAATGAAATAACTTTAGTGATGAAATGCTAAAACAACTATAATTTAAGCTAAATAGACATGAATATTTAAGGTTATTTTTAAAAAAAAAAACCACCTTCCTACCTCCATCTTTCTTTCTCAGACAACTTGGTCAAATCAATCCCCGACTGAAAGTAAACAGGAAAGACTACAATGAGTGATGAGAAATACTACATTACTCACAAAACAAAACAAAAACACAGCACAAAAAAAAAAAAAGCATACATGTGAATAATGACTCTCTCTGTTTTATCTGGGTTAGATAAATGTTAGTTTTTGTATGATTAAGGTGCAAACCAAAACGTTACAACTGTGTGCTCGTTAATTAATAAAGCTGATCCTGTTTTTTCTTCTTAGTTTGTTAAAATCTTTGCTTGACAGACATTTATACCATAAGATGATAAGCTCTTTGTTTAATAGACATTTATATAACAAGAACTCGCCTGTCGACAGAAAGTATCTGGTCTGATTTTATGCATGGGTGGATTTTTTTTTTCAGACTGACAAGCACCTGGGTCAACATAGTCTAAAAAAATGGGTACCTAAGGTCTCCCTAGGAAAACAAAGGCAGTAAGGACAGGTACTGGCATCCTGTTTGTTTATCTCCCCTTGAGTCATCATTCTAGAAACCTGCTGTTTCTTCTTCTTGTTTATCTCCCCCTGAGTCTGTCTTATTCTACCAACTTCTTGTTTTTTTCTTGTTCTTGTTTATCTCTCCTTGGGTCATCATTCTAGAAACTTGCTGTAGTGGCCTAGAAATGAGAGGGCACTAACACCCCTACTGCAGGCAAATACCATGAGACAGATTTATATAATAAGATGATACCTGTTTAGCAGACATTTATACCACAAGATCATAAGGTCTTTGTTTCATGTGATAATTCCAGTTTCTCATAGCTGTAGTCCCAATACCTGATAAGATCTGAAATGCCGTGTCTTCCACTGGACCAGAAAAATCTGTGCCACAACAAGAGTGACAAGCAGAACAATGGCCATCTCTGCGTGCATGGACTCATGGCCTCTGTGTTTCTCATGTAACATCTGATGTTCTACCCTGTCAGATTAAAACATGTTCAATGTGACATAAACATGATCACTGTGACAAAAAAACAACACGGTCATTGTGACCTAAACATTTTCACTGTGACATAAACATGTTCTATGTGACTTAAACATATTTAGTGTGACATAGACATGTTTAATGTGACATAAACATGTTCAACATGGATTTAAACAGCACGACCATTGTGATGTAAATATGCTCACTGTGACAAAAATATGGTCACCATCATAAACATGTTCAAACATATTCTTTGTAAACATTCTTCAAACATTTTCTTTGTAAATATGTTCACTGGGAATAAACATTTGTCTTCGTCACTTTCCATATCTCTCAGCCACAGAATACCACAACTGTCACAGTCGGTGTCAAAAATCTTAGCCTGGCTTTGGTCTTTGTGTGATTCTGCTGCCCATATTTCATTAAGATGCATGAATGCTGCCCTGGTCTTACTTATTCATCCCTCCTTGTTCCTTCTTTGGACAGTTTCATAAACTGTGAGTTTCTATTTTCTCTCGAAACTGTTTCCGGCTCCATGTCCGTGGCCGAGAAGCCAGTTAATGCTAAAGAAAGCTGCCCAGGAAGTAAAGTGTAGTCTCAACTAGCATCAGTTCACCAGACCTCGTTTTAACATTCATTTGTGTGTGTGGGTGTGCAGCAGTTACAACGAATTAACGAAATACTTTATAGTAAACTTTATCCTAACGTAATTTTTGTTTTCCATGGGGAGCACAACAGAATGGGGTTTACAATTCATGTGCTGCTTTCACTTGCAAAGAGAGAAAAATATCATGTTTTTACAGGTGCAACTTTCATTTAAACTGCAATAATTTTACTCATAAAATACTGATATAAATACTCATGAAATACTGAAACAAGTTTACTGATGAAATACTAAACTGAATTTATCAGCGAAATGTTGGGGGGGGGGGGGGGGGAGAGGGAAAGAAAGTTTACTGATGAAATCCTGAAATAGGTTTAATGATGAAATGCTGAAGTAAGTTTAATGATGAAATGCTGAAAATTAAGTTTACCAATGAAATACTCAAATAATTTTACTGACAAAATAATGAAATAACTTTAGTGATGAAATGCTAAAACAACTATAATTTAAGCTAAATAGACATGAATATTTAAGGTTATTTTTAAAAAAAAAACCACCTTCCTACCTCCATCTTTCTTTCTCAGACAACTTGGTCAAATCAATCCCCGACTGAAAGTAAACAGGAAAGACTACAATGAGTGATGAGAAATACTACATTACTCACAAAACAAAACAAAAACACAGCACAAAAAAAAATGAGGCCGATATGTCTCAAAATATATAAGGATGAGGTCAATATGTCTCAAAATATATAAGGATGAGGCCGATATGTCTCAAAATATATAAGGATGAGGCCGATATGTCTCAAAATATATAAGGATGAGGCCGATATGTCTCAAAATATATAAGGATGAGGCCGATATGTCTCAAAATATATAAGGATGAGGCCGATATGTCTCAAAATATATAAGGATGAGGCCGATATGTCTCTCAAAATATATAAGGATGAGGCCGATATGTCTCAAAATATATAAGGATGAGGCCGATATGTCTCAAAATATATAAGGATGAGGCCGATATGTCTCAAAATATATAAGGATGAGGCCGATATGTCTCAAAATATATAAGGATGAGGCCGATATGTCTCAAAATATATAAGGATGAGGCTGATATGTCTCAAAATATATAAGGATGAGGCTATGTCTCAAAATATATAAGGATGAGGCTGATATGTCTCAAAATATAAGGATGAGGCCGATATGTCTCAAAATATATAAGGATGAGGCCGATATGTCTCAAAATATATAAGGATGAGGCTGATATGTCTCAAAATATATAAGGATGAGGCCGATATGTCCTCGAAGTCTATTAGAGTTGAGGATGATGCCGATATGTCTCAAAATCTATTACAGTTGAGAATGAGGCTGTAATGTCTCAAAATCTATTAGAGTTGAGGATAAGGCTGATACGTCTCAAAAATCTATTATAGTTGAGGATGAGGCTGATATATCTAAAAAATCTGTTATAGTTGAGGATGAGGCTGATATATATAAAAAATCTGTTATAGTTGAGGATGAGGCTGATATATCTAAAAAATCTGTTATAGTTGAGGATGAGGCTATAATGTCTCAAAAATCTGTTACAGTCGAGGATGAGACTGATGTCTCAAAATCTATTAGAGTTGCAGGGGGATGATGGAAAATGGGTGGGCAGAAACCATGGTATGAACTGCCTTTCGAGTTCTTCCCTCTGGGTACATCTGTCAAGATTTATTTCCTTCCACCTTTCAACTCTCCCAAGCCAACCCACAAGGCAGTGGGTTGACAGTCACAAGGTAAGAGGTGAACTGGTTACCTGGCCATTTGCATAACACAAACTTAAAACACACACCATGACAAAAATGTTCACAAAATCCCTGAACTATAACAGATTTATAGTCAGTCATTTGCATGTCCCTTGCGGAACTTTGCCTCCCTAACAGCTCTCCTGTAGGCCTCTCGGTTGTAAGCAAGATACCCTGCTGCTGATGCATCCATTTGCAGATTATCAACCATGTCTTGCAGCCATCTTCGCCTTGGTCTTCCTCTCTTTCTTTTTCCCATTATGTACCCTTACAAGACTTGTCTTCTCTAAATTCTCATGTTTAATGTGTCCACAATATTTAAGTTTTCTCTCTTTAAGCCTCTTTATTAGCCAGCCTTCTTCAATGTCTGGTAGTTTTGTTCTTTTTTGTGTCCATATTTGAAGAATTCTTCTGTAGCATTTACATTAAAGGCATTTATGTGTTTCTCAGCTGTTTTGTCCAGGTCTCATAGGCATATGTTGTGATGGGAAAGATGCATGCCCTTAAAGATCTTACTTTTGTAGTTCCTCTCCACTGATTTTTTAGTTGTTTTACTTTCTGAAGAGCGATAGATATCCTCCTTTTAATATCCCTCATTGTATCTCCATTATTAGTTAGTAATGATCCAAGATATTCAAAACTCTCCACCTCTTCCAATTTTTCCTGGATATATATTTCAGCTGCATTATTTGTTTTGTCAGTTGTCATTGGTTTAGTTTATTTCACATTAAGATAGAGGTTTTGCTCTTCACTATTCTTATGGACTGACATAATTAGTTTTTCCATTCCTTTTTGTGTTCTGAACAGTAATACTGTGCCATCAGCATATCTAATATCTGGTATTTCATAACCTACAAATGCTATGGAAAAACAGATTTTGTTTTGTTTTGTTTTGTTTTTGTGACAAGTAATGAAATGTACAAGTTTTTTTTTGACTCTTATATCTCCACACAGCATGTTGGGGGGATACAGGAGTTTGACTGTTTTATATCTCCACACACCATGTTGGGGGATACAGGAGTTTGACTGTTTTATATCTCCACACAGCATGTTGGGGGAATACAGGAGTTTGACTGTTTTATATCTCCACACAGCATGTTGGGGGATACAGGAGTTTGACTGTTTTATATCTCCACACACCATGTTGGGGAATACAGGAGTTTGACTGTTTTATATCTCCACACAGCATGTTGGGGAATACAGGAGTTTGACTGTTTTATATCTCCACACAGCATGTTGGGGAATACAGGAGTTTGACTATTTTATATCTCCACACACCATGTTGGGGGATACAGGAGTTTGACTGTTTTATATCTCCACACAGCATGTTGGGGAATACAGGAGTTTGACTGTTTTATATCTCCACACAGCATGTTGGGGAATACAGGAGTTTGAATGTTTTATATCTCCACACAGCATGTTGGGGAATACAGGAGTTTGACTGTTTTATATCTCCACACAGCATGTTGGGGAATACAGGAGTTTGACTATTTTATATCTCCACACACCATGTTGGGGGATACAGGAGTTTGACTGTTTTATATCTCCACACAGCATGTTGGGGAATACAGGAGTTTGACTGTTTTATATCTCCACACAGCATGTTGGGGAATACAGGAGTTTGAATGTTTTATATCTCCACACAGCATGTTGGGGAATACAGGAGTTTGACTGTTTTATATCTCCACACAGCATGTTGGGGAATACAGGAGTTTGACTGTTTTATATCGCCACACACCATGTTGGGGGATACAGGAGTTTAACTGTTTTATATCTCCACACAGCATGTTGGGGAATACAGGAGTTTGACTGTTTTATATCTCCACACAGCATGTTGGGGAATACAGGAGTTTGACTGTTTTATATCTCCACACAGCATGTTGGGGAATACAGGAGTTTGACTGTTTTATATCTCCACACAGCATGTTGGGGAATACAGGAGTTTGACTGTTTTATATCTCCACACACCATGTTGGGGGATACAGGAGTTTGACTGTTTTATATCTCCACATAGCATGTTGGGGGATACAGGAGTTTGACTGTTTTATATCTCCACACAGCATGTTGGAGGATACAGGAGTTTGACTGTTTTATATCTCCACACAGCATGTTGGGGGATACAGGAGTTTGACTGTTTTATATCTCCACACAGCATGTTGGGAGAATACAGAAGTTTGACTGTACCAGAGTCCTCCAAAGATCTTTCACTGCACCAAAGTCAAATAAATGGCATTTCGGTTTTCCTTCTTCTTGTGTGTTACAAGACTAAATTAACAATTTCTAGCACCAAATATATCATCTAACTTAAATAACAGAGAACTCTCCATTGCTGCCATCATAAGTCTTTCACAATTACCCCCCTTCTTGCCCCGCAAACCGACATTCATTCATTCATTCATCTGCATGTCCCTTGTGGAACAGGTATGTTAAACCAACATAAGGAACCTTAATGTTTATTCCTATGAGACAGCTGTTGTCATTATCATGACCCTTATAAGTAATACAACAATAAATCATCAATACTTGTAAGATTTTTTTTCAACTTTTCAACTCAGTCAGTCAGCCATTTGCATGTCCCTTGCGGAACTTCGCCTCCCTAACAGCTCTCCTGTAGGCCTCTCAGTGTCCAAAATAGTCTTCTCTGTTTAATCCTCTTTCAATATTATTATTATTCAACTATAACAGTGAAAATAAACAACAAATTCATGTACATGAATAACAACCAACTCTCCCAGGGATGAATTTTTTATAAAAAAAACAAAACAAAATGCAAGTAAACTAGACAAGATACAGAAGTGAAAAAAATGGACTGCTGCTTTAACAAAGATGACTGAATTCCTTCCTAAGAAAACAGCAAATAATGGTATTCCATCTGAAGACAGAAATATCTATACATGGTGAAAATGCCAGCCAGCATACCTGAGTGTGATAATAGATAATTTATATACACTTCTATCCTCCTACTGTGGGGAAAAGAGGCTGTCCAATGAAGCAACCAGTGATCCATAGCCAACATGCTAGCAACAGGGTTGGTGGACCACAACTGACCAAGACCCTGACCCACCTCCCCAGTACCAACCCCAGCCTGGCTAATGAGGCAGGGATCGCCATAATCCCCACAGCGGCGGAGTCTGTTAATGGAACTGCTCATATTGTTAAAGGAAGTGAGAGAAGGACATAATGGAACTACTCGTGTGTTAAAGAGACAGAGAGAAAGACATACAGACTACTCATGTTGGTAAAGGAAGTGAGGGAAAGATATACAGACTACTCATGTTGGTAAAGAAAGTGGGAAGACATACAGACTATTCATGTTGGTAAAGGAAGTGAGGGAAAGACATACAGACTACTCATGTTGGTAAAGAAAGTGGGAAGACATACAGACTACTCATGTTGGTAAAGAAGTGAGAAGACATACAGACTACTCATGTTGGTAAAGAAAGTGGGAAGACATACAGACTACTCATGTTGGTAAAGGAAGTGAGGGAAAGACATACAGACTACTCATGTTGGTAAAGAAAGTGAGAGAAAGACATACAGACTACTCATGTTAGTAAAGAAAGTGAGGGAAAGACACAGGCTACTCATGTTGGTAAAGGAAGTGAGGGAAAGACATACAGACTACTCATGTTAGTAAAGGAAGTGAGGGAAAGACATACAGACTACTCATGTTGGTAAAGGAAGTGAGGGAAAGACATACAGACTACTCATGTTGGTAAAGGAAGTGAGGGAAAGACATACAGACTACTCATGTTGGTAAAGGAAGTGAGGGAAAGACATACAGACTACTCATGTTGGTAAAGAAAGTGGGAAGACATACAGACTACTCATGTTGGTAAAGAAAGTGGGAAGACATACAGACTACTCTAGCTGTTAAAGAAGTGAGAAGACATACAGACTACTCTAGCTGTTATCTCCCCTTAAGTCAATAAGGAAGGCAGAGAACTTCAGTCACATTCCTTCTGTACCAAGTTCTACTTCTTAAACACACATTTTAGAACCTTCTCACTGCATTAGATTACAAACCCTCTACCCCAACCACATTCACCTGTACCACCTATCCTTCTCTTGGCTAAATTACCACTGTATCACTCTCTCTCCTTTCCACAGTCCCTACTCCTTTTTTTTTACTACCTGCTTATCGCAAGTCTCCATTTAAACACTCTCAACACAATACTACATACACCGCTGGATGCAACTTCTCAGAAGTCACAGCTGAATGCTTAATTTATTCTGGTTTTTTGTTCCATTTCTATTTCTTGTATAGCATTCATGTGAACTGATATTTTATGATATCCCCCCCCCCCCTCCCGAAGATGAAGTGTGTTGGCTGTGGCGCAGTACTCGGGTAAAACAGGACACGTGCACATTTATGAGGTTAAGAATGGTCATTATACAATCTGATCTCATGGCATGGCTTCATTCTGCCCCTTCTCCTGGCCAGAGAACACAAGCTTGGGGCAAAAGCTTTGGGGCTACTATCAGGATTTGGAGAAGACTGCGAGCTCTGTCATGTCGACAAGGATCAGGATCTGATGTAACCAACAACCTCGAACAAAGAAGAAGAAGAAGATATTTTATCTTCTTTTCCTATTCCTTTATCCTGTTTGTTTTTGTATGATTAAGGTGCAAACCAAAACGTTACAACTGTGTGCTCGTTAATTAATAAAGCTGATCCTGTTTTTTTCTTCTTAAATAGTTTGTTAAAATCTTTGCTTGACAGACATTTATACCATAAGATGATAAGCTCTTTGTTTAATAGACATTTATATAACAAGAACTCGCCTGTCGATAGAAAGTATCTGGTCTGATTTTATGCACGGGTGGATTTTTTTTTTCAGACTGACAAGCACCTGGGTCAACATAGTCTAAAAAAATGGGTACCTAAGGTCTCCCTAGGAAAACAAAGGCAGTCTAAAAAAATGGGTACCTAAGGTCTCCCTAGGAAAACAAAGGCAGTAAGGACAGGTACTGGCATCCTGTTTGTTTATCTCCCCTTGAGTCATCATTCTAGAAACCTGCTGTTTCTTCTTCTTGTTTATCTCCCCCTGAGTCTGTCTTATTCTACCAACTTCTTGTTTTTTTCTTGTTCTTGTTTATCTCTCCTTGGGTCATCATTCTAGAAACTTGCTGTAGTGGCCTAGAAATGAGAGGGCACTAACACCCCTACTGCAGGCAAATACCATGAGACAGATTTATATAATAAGATGATACCTGTTTAGCAGACATTTATACCACAAGATCATAAGGTCTTTGTTTCATGTGATAATTCCAGTTTCTCATAGCTGTAGTCCCAATACCTGATAAGATCTGAAATGCCGTGTCTTCCACTGGACCAGAAAAATCTGTGCCACAACGAGAGTGACAAGCAGAACAATGGCCATCTCTGCGTGCATGGACTCATGGCCTCTGTGTTTCTCATGTAACATCTGATGTTCTACCCTGTTAGATTAAAACATGTTCACTGTGACAAAAACATTTTCAGTGTGACATAAACATGACCACTGTGACAAAAAAACAGCATGGTCATTGTGACCTAAACATTTTTGTTGTGACATAAACATGTTCATTGTGACATAATGATGAGACAATCAGCAACCCATAGCTGATATGCCAGCGTCAGGGTTAGAGAACCATAACTGACCAAGACCCTGTCTCACCTCTCCATGGTACCCCCATCAACAGGCCTACCCTGGCTAATGGGGCAGGGATCGCCATAGTCCCCATGGTGGTGGAGTCTGCTAAAGAAGCATTGCACACCCCCTGCTTTTCAGCTGTATTCTAGGACTGAAAAAAATAGCTGCCATAACCCACTCCCACGCCGATACGATGCTGTGCCTCAACAGCATCGGCTGCAAAGAACAACAGCTCGCAGTTACAGGGAGTTCGTACATGTACAAGTGTGCCATAAATATTTTCAAACATATTCTTTGTAAACATTCTTCAAACATTTTCTTTGTAAATATGTTCACTGGGAATAAACATTTTTCTTTGTCACTTTCCATGTCTCTCGGCCACAGAATACCACAACTGTCACAGTCAGTGTTAAAAATCTTAGCCTGGCTTTGGTCTTTGTGTGATTTTGCTGCCCGTATTTCATTAAGATATATGAATGCTGCCCTGGTCTTACTCATTCCAGACTTAAGATCCATCCCTGTTCCTTCTTTGGACAGTTTCATAAACTGTGAGTTTCTATTTTCTCTCGAAACTGCTTCCGGCTCCATGTCCGTGGCCGAGAAACCAGTTAATGCTAAAGAAAGCTGCCCAGGAAGTAAAGTGTAGTCTCGACTAACATCAGTTCACCAGACCTCATTTTAACATTAATTTGTGTGTGTGTGTGTAGCAGTTACAACAAATTAACGAAATACTTCATAGTAAGCTTTATCCTAACGTAATTTTTGTTTTCCATGGGGAGCACAACAGAATGGGGTTTACAATTCATGTGCTGCTTTCACTTGCAAAGAAAGAAAAACTTCATGTTTTTACAGATGCAACTTTCATTTAAACTGCAATAATTTTACTCATAAAATGCTGATATATTTTACTCATGAAATCATCATCATCATCATCAGGTGCCGTGCCGACTGGCGTTGGCTATTATGCTTCTCCACAGTACACGATCCTTCATGCAGGCCATCAGTTCAGTTGGTGATCTCCTCTCACACCATCCCGTCAGACTGTCCAGTATCATTTCTCTTGGTCTTCCTCTTGATCTTCTTCCTTCTATTTTTCCTGTTGTTATAATATTTTCAATGCCCCCTCTTCTCATTGCATGTCCTATGAAAGTACATTGTCTCTCTCTTATCTTTCTGACAAGGTTTTTTGTCTCTCCAGCTCTTCTCATACATTCTTCATTAGTTATTTTTGCTGTCCAGGGGATTCGCAACATTCTTCTAATAAACCACATTTCTGCTGCTTCCAATGATTTTTGTGCAGACTTGCCTATTGTCCATGATTCACTTCCATATAACAAGATAGGTTCAATATAGCATTTTAGGACTCGTTTTCTAACATTCATTGATAAAGATGTTGATCCTTCTCATGAAATACTGAAACAAGTTTACTGATGAAATACTAAACTGACTTTATCAGTGAAATTCTAGAAAAAAAAAAAAAAGAAAGTTTACTGATGAAATTCTGAAATAGGTTTAATGATGAAATGCTGAAAATTAAGTTTACCAATGAAATACTCAAATAATTTTACTGACAAAATAATGAAATAACTTTAGTGATGAAATGCTAAAACAACTATAATTTAAGCTAAACAGACATGAATATTTATGGTTATATTTTTTTAAAAAAAACACCTTCCTACCTCCATCTTTCTTTCTCTGACAACTTGGTCAAATCAATCCCTGACTGAAAGTAAACAGGAAAGACTACAATGAGTGATGAGAAATACTACATTACTCACAAAACAAAACAAAAACACAGCCAAAACCAAAAAATAAAAAGCATACATGTGAATAATGACTCTCTTTTAAAGGAATGATCTGGGTTAGACAAATGTTAGTTTTTTGGTTTGTTTTTTCTGAGGATGTTAATGAGCATTATTTTACTTCATGTATTTTTGCTTTCAATGGGCAACTGATATAGAGAAAGTGTCCTGCTCATGTTGCATTTAATACAATGACTTCCATGGGAAAGATCAGCTCGCTATGTCTCAAAATTGATTATAGTTGAGGATGAGCCTGATACATCTCAAAATATGTAAGGATGAGGCTGATATGTCTCTAAATATATAAGGATGAGGCCGATATGTCCTCAAAATCTATTACAGTTGAGGATGATGCCGATATGTCTCAAAATCTATTATAGTTGAGAATGAGGCTGTAATGTCTCAAAATCTATTACAGTTGAGAATGAGGATGTAATGTCTCAAAATCTATTAGAGTTGAGAATAAGGCTGATACGTCTCAAAATCTGTTATAGTTGAGGATGAGGCCGATATATCTAAAAAATCTGTTATAGTTGAGGATGAGGATGTAATGTCTCAAAAATCTGTTATAGCTGAGGATGAGACTGATATGTCTCAAAATCTATTAGAGTTGCAGGGGGATGATGGAAAATGGGTGGTCAGAAACCACGGTGTGAACTGCCTTTAGAGTTCTTCCCTCTGGGTACATCTGTCAAGATTTATTTCCTTCCACCTTTCAACTCTCCCAAGCCAACCCACGAGGCAGTGGGTTGCCAGTCACAGGCTGACATAAGGTAAGAGGTGAACTGGTTACCTGGCCATTTGCATAACACAAACTTAAAACACACACCATGACAAAAAATGTTCACAAAATCCCTGACCTATAACAGATTATAGTCGGTCATTTGCATGTCCTTGCGGAACTTTGCCTCCCTAACAGCTCTCCTGTAGACCTCTCTGTTGTAAGCAAGATCCCCTGCTGCTGATATGTCCATTTGCAGATTATCAATCATGTCTTGCAGCCATCTTTGCCTTGGTCTTCCTCTCTTTCTTTTTCCCATTATGTACCCTTACAAGACTGTCTTCTCTAAATTCTCATGACGTTTAATGTGTCCACAATATTTAAGTTTTCTCTCTTTAAGCCTCTTTATTAGCCAGCCTTCTTCAATGTTAAGCTCTTGTAGTTTTGTTCATTTTTGTGTCCATATTTGAAGAATTCTTCTGTAGCATTTACATTAAAGGCATTTATGTGTTTCTCAGCTGTTTTGTTAAGTGTCCAGGTCTCACAGGCATATTGCGATGGGAAAGATGCATGCCCTTAAAGATCTTACTTTTGTAGTTCCTCTCCACAGATTCTTTAGTTGTTTTACTTTCTGAAGAGCGATAGATATCCTCCTTTTAATATCCCTCATTGTATCTCCATTATTAGTTAGTAATAATCCAAGGTATTCAAAACTCTCCACCTCTTCCAATTTGTCCTGGATATATATCTCAGCTGCATTATTTGTTTTGTCAGTTGTCATCGGTTTAGTTTATTTCACATTAAGATAGAGGTTTTGCTCTTCACTATTCTTACAGGCTGACATAATTAGTTTTTCCATTCCTTTTTGTGTTGTGAACAGTAATATTGTGCCACCAGCATATCTAATATCTGGTATTTCATAACCTACAAATGCTATGGAAAAACAGATTTTGTTTTGTTTTGTTTTGTTTTTGTGACAAGTAATGGAATGTACAAGTTTTTTTTTACTGTTTTATATCTCCACACAGCATATTGGGGGATACAGGAGTTTGACTGTTTTATATCTCCACACAGTATGTTGGGGGATACAGGAGTTTGACTGTTTTATATCTCCACACAGTATGTTGGGAGATACAGGAGTTTGACTGTTTTATATCTCCACACAGTATGTTGGGGGAAGATATACAGACTACTCTAGCTGTTAAAGAAGTGGAAAGACATACAGACTACTCTAAAGAAGTGGGAAGACATATATACTACTCTACCTGTTAAAGAAGTGGGAAGACATACATACTACTCTAGCTGTTAAAGAAGTGAGAAGACATACATACTACTCTAACTGTTAAAGAAGTGAGAAGACATACAGACTACTCTAGCTGTTAAAGAAGTGGGAAGACATACATACTACTCTAGCTGTTAAAGAAAGTGGGAAGACATACAGACTACTCATGTTGGTAAAGAAAGTGGGAAGACATACAGACTATTCTAGCTGTTAAAGAAGTGAGAAGACATACAGACTACTCTAGCTGTTAAAGAAGTGAGAAGACATACATACTACTCTAGCTGTTAAAGAAGTGAGAAGACATACATACTACTCTAGCTGTTAAAGAAGTAAGAAGACATACAGACTACTCTAGCTGTTAAAGAAGTGAGAAGACATACAGACTATTCTAGCTGTTAAAGAAGTGAGAAGACATACAGACTACTCTAGCTGTTAAAGAAGTGAGAAGACATACAGACTACTCTAGCTGTTAAAGAAGTGAGAAGACATACAGACTATTCTAGCTGTTAAGAAGTGAGAAGACATACAGACAATTCTAGCTGTTAAAGAAGTGGGAAGACATATATACTACTCTACCTGTTAAAGAAGTGGAAAGACATACAGACTACTCTAGCTGTTAAAGAAGTGAGAAAACATACAGACTACTCTAAAGAAGTGGGAAGACATATATACTACTCTACCTGTTAAAGAAGTGGAAAGACATACAGACAATTCTAGCTGTTAAGAAGTGAGAAGACATACATACTACTCTAGCTGTTAAGAAGTGAGAAGATATACAGACTACTCTAAAGAAGTGGGAAGACATACATACTACTCTAGCTGTTAAGAAGTGAGAAGACATACAGACTACTCTAAAGAAGTGGGAAGACATACAGACAATTCTAGCTGTTAAAGAAGTGGGAAGACATATATACTACTCTACCTGTTAAAGAAGTGAGAAAACATACAGACTACTCTAGTTGTTAAAGTACTGGAAGGACATACATACTACTCTAACTGTTAAAGAAGTGGGAAGACATAAAGACTACTCATGTGGTAAAGAAGTGGAAGACATACAGACTACTCTAAAGAAGTGGGAAGACATACAGACTACTCTAAAGAAGTGGGAAGACATACAGACTAATCATACTGGTAATGAAAATGAAAAGAACATGCAGACTACTCTAGTTGTTAAAGTACTGGAAGGACATACATACTACTCTAGCTGTTAAAGAAGTAAGAAGACATACAGACTACTCTAGCTGTTAAAGAAGTGGGAAGACATATATACTACTCTACCTGTTAAAGAAGTAAGAAGACATACAGACTACTCTAAAGAAGTGGGAAGACATAAAGACTACTCATGTGGTAAAGAAAGTGGGAAGACATACAGACAATTCTAGCTGTTAAAGAAGTAAGAAGACATACAGACTACTCATGTTGGTAAAGAAGTGGGAAGACATACAGACTATTCTAGCTGTTAAGAAGTGAGAAGACATACAGACTATTCTAGCTGTTAAGAAGTGAGAAGACATACAGACTAATCATACTGGTAATGAAAATGAAAAGAACATGCAGACTACTCTAGCTGTTAAAGAAAGTGGGAAGACATACAGACTATTCTAGCTGTTAAGAAGTGAGAAGACATACATACTACTCTAGCTGTTAAAGAAGTGGAAAGACATACAGACTACTCTAAAGAAGTGGGAAGACATACAGACTATTCTAGCTGTTAAAGAAGTGGAAAGACATACAGACTACTCTAGCTGTTAAGAAGTGAGAAGATATACAGACTACTCATGTTGGTGAAGAAAGTGGGAAGACATACAGACTACTCATGTGGTAAAGAAAGTGGGAAGACATATATACTACTCTACCTGTTAAAGAAGTGAGAAGATATACAGACTACTCTAGCTGTTAAAGAAGTGAGAAGACATACAGACTATTCTAGCTGTTAAAGAAGTGAGAAGACATACAGACTACTCTAGCTGTTAAAGAAGTGAGAAGACATACAGATTACTCTAGCTCTTAAAGAAGTGAGAAGACATACAGACTATTTTACTTGCAGGAGATTCAAAACAATCTCCACCAGAATATATCCTTAAGAAAGCCTCACCACTCCTGCCCTGATTTTAAACACCCGCATCTAAAGTTTTAACTTTGTTCCCTTTAAAAAAAACTTAAATTCTTAATAGCTCATTTTCCTCCTTAACAAATTTTCTTCATTCAATCTGCTTCTCCTGGACTTACAGAACTCTTAAAAACATTCAACAAGTTTTTTTTTTCACATTAAAATCTTACTTTTTTCACCTGAGAGTATTCAAAACCATATACTTCTTTATGTTAACTTCTTCTATATATTGTAAATTTCATGGCATGAAATAAAATATTCATGAGATATATAGATCCAACTCAAAACTTCAGTTACTGTACAGATGTATCAAGTAAAAATTAAACAACTTTTTTTTTATCACTTTATCAAATCATTTCCAAATACTTCATAAATTTTCTACCACAAACGACAATCAATACACCAAAGGACACAAATAAAAAGGTATAAAACTCGAGGTTCGGTACAAATTCAGTTTGGCTAAGCAGCTGCAGCTCGGATTGGCTAAATGTGTTCCTCTTCTTTTATGTTCACTGTTCACCCTCAAAAGAGCATTGGTTGCATTGTGTGGTGATCTGCTGATATAGAATGTGATATCTGCACTTTTCAGCCCAATACATCCATCTTCAGTGTGGTTGAAATTACTTTTGGGACCAGGTTCGCTTTCACATCTGATCTTGAATCACTCCCAGACTCTGGCACAAGCCGTCTGCTATGGGTTGCTGACAGCGAACTCATCCAGCATAAGAACAGCACTTTTTTTCCCCCGGGCTAAATGTCCAGAATTCGGCTAATCTAAAATTCTATTCTATTGCTCAATATCTATTTCTCATTCATTCCATTTATCTTGCATGAGATAGTCTACAAAGAGAGAGAGAGTAAGATAGAGTATGAGGGAGGGGGGGCCCAAAGGCTCAGATATCACATATAGCTGCAAATTATCACTGGTTTCAGGGGTTTGACCGTTTTATATCTCCACACAGCATGCTGGGGGATACAGGAGTTTGACCGTTTTATATCTCCACACAGCATGCTGGGGGATACAGGAGTTTGACCGTTTTATATCTCCACACAGCATGCTGGGGGATACAGGAGTTTGACCGTTTTATATCTCCACACAGCATGTTGGGGGATACAGGAGTTTGACCGTTTTATATCTCCACACAGCATGTTGGGGGATACAGGAGTTTGACCGTTTTATATCTCCACACAGCATGTTGGGGGATACAGGAGTTTGACCGTTTTATATCTCCACACAGCATGTTGGGGGATACAGGAGTTTGACTGTACCAGAGTCCTCCAAAGATCTTTCACTGCACCAAAGTCAAATAAATGGCATTTCAGTTTTCCTTCTTCTTGTGTGTTACAAGACTAAATTAACAATTGCTAGCACCAAATATATCATCTAACTTAAATAACAGAGAACTCTCCATTGCTGCCATCATAAGTCTTTCACAATTACCCCCCTTCTTGCCCCGCAAACCGACATTCATTCATTCATTCATTCATCTGCATGTCCCTTGCGGAACAGGTATGTTAAACCAACATAAGGAACCTTAATGTTTATTCCTATGAGACAGCTGTTGTCATTATCATGACCCTTATAAGTAATACAACAATAAATCATCAATACTTGTAAGATTTTTTTTCAACTTTTCAACTCAGTCAGTCAGCCATTTGCATGCCCCTTGCGGAACTTCGCCTCCCTAACAGCTCTCCTGTAGGCCTCTCAGTGTCCAAAATAGTCTTCTCTGTTTAATCCTCTTTCAATATTATTATTATTCAACTATAACAGTGAAAATAAACAACAAATTCATGTACATGAATAACAACCAACTCTCCCAGAGATGAATTTTTTATAAAAAAAAAAAACAAAATGCATGTAAACTAGACAAGATACAGAAGTGAAAAAAATGGACCGCTGCTTTAACAAAGATGACTGAATTCCTTCCTAAGAAAACAGCAAATAATGGTATTCCATCTGAAGACAGAAATATCTATACATAGTGAAAATGCCAGCCAGCATACCTGAGTGTGATAATAGATAATTTATATACACTTCTATCCTCGTACTGTGGGGAAAAGAGGCTGTCCAATGAAGCAACCAGTGATCCATAGCCAACATGCTAGCAACAGGGTTGGTGGACCATAACTGACCAAGACCCTGACCCACCTCCCTGTTGGTACTCCAGTACCAACCCCAGCCTGGCTAATGAGGCAGGGATCGCCATAATCCCCACAGCGGCGAAGTCTGTTAATGGAACTGCTCATATTGTTAAAGGAAGTGAGAGAAGGACATAATGGAACTACTCGTGTGTTAAAGAGAGTGAGAGAAAGACATACAGACTACTCATGTTGGTAAAGGAAGTGAGGGAAAGATATACAGACTACTCATGTTGGTAAAGAAAGTGGGAAGACATACAGACTACTCATGTTGGTAAAGGAAGTGAGGGAAAGACATACAGACTACTCATGTTGGTAAAGGAAGTGAGGGAAAGACATACAGACTACTCATGTTAGTAAAGAAAGTGGGAAGACATACAGACTACTCATGTTGGTAAAGAAAGTGAGAAGACATATAGACTACTCATGTTGGTGAAGAAAGTAGGAAGACATACAGACTACTCATGTTGGTAAAGGAAGTGAGGGAAAGACATACAGACTACTCATGTTGGTAAAGAAAGTGAGGGAAAGACATACAGACTACTCATGTTGGTAAAGAAAGTGGAAAGACATACAGACTACTCTAGCTGTTAAAGAAGTGAGAAGACATACAGACTACTTTAGCTGTTAAAGAAGTGAGAAGACATACAGACTACTCTAGCTGTTAAAGAAGTGAGAAGACATACAGACTACTCTAGCTGTTAAAGAAGTGAGAAGACATACAGACTACTCTAGCTGTTAAAGAAGTGAGAAGACATACAGACTACTCTAGCTGTTAAAGAAGTGAGAAGACATACATACTACTCTAGCTGTTAAAGAAGTGAGAAGACATACAGACTACTTTACTTGCAGGAGATTCAAAACAATCTCCACCAGAATATCTCCTTAAGAAAGCCTCACCACTCCTGCCCTGATTTTAAACACCCGCATCTAAAGTTTTAACTTTGTTCCCTTTAAAAAAAAACTTCAATTCTTAATAGCTCATTTTCCTCCTTAACAAATTTTCTTCATTCAATCTGCTTCTCCTGGACTTACAGAACTCTTAAAAACATTCAACAAGTTTTTTTTTCACATTAAAATCTTACTTTTTTCACCTGAAAGTATTCAAAACCATATACTTCTTTATGTTAACTTCTTCTATATATTGTAAATTTCATGGCATGAAATAAAATATTCATGAGATATACAGATCCAACTCAAAACTTCAATTACTGTACAGATGTATCAAGTAAAAATTAAACAACTTTTTTTATCACTTTATCAAATCATTTCCAAATACTTCATAATTATTCTACCACAAACGACAATCAATACACCAAAGGACACAAATAAAAAGGTATAAAACTCGAGGTTAGCTACAAATTCAGTTTGGCTAAGCAGCTGCAGCTCTGATTGGCTAAATGTGTTCCTCTTCTTTTATGTTCACCCTCAAAAGAGCATTGGTTGCATTGTGTGGTGATCTGCTGATATAGAATGTGATATCTGCACTTTTCGGCCCAACACATCCATCTTCAGCGTGGTTGAAATTACTTTTGGGACCAGGTTCGCTTTCACATCTGATCTTGAATCACTCCCAGACTCTGGCACAAGCCGTCTGCTATGGGTTGCTGACAGCAAACTCATCCAGCATAAGAACAGCACTTTTTTTCCCCCCGGGCTAAATGTCCAGAACTCGGCTAATCTAAAATTCTATTCTATTGCTCAATATCTATTTCTCATTCATTCCATTTATCTTGCATGAGATAGTCTACAAAGAGAGAGAGAGTAAGATAGAGTATGAGGGAGGCGGGCCCAAAGGCTCAGATATCACATATTAGCTGCAAATTATCACTGGTTTCAGGGGTCTTATCTTATATCTTATAGCCTTTCCGTGCCGTTAAACATCACATAGGGCTCGCAAAGTAGTTCGCCAATTTTTCCTGTCTTCGCCGAATCTTTCAACCTCATCAACGGATTTTATGCCTGTTAATTTGGCCTCTCTTAAGAATGTCCTCTTGAGAGTTTCACGAGGTCTGCCTCTTTTTCTCTGGCCTGTTGTGTTCCACTTGATAGCTTGTTTTGGGATTCTCTGATCATTTCTTCTCATCAAGTGACCAACATATGTCCATCTCCTTTTCCTGATCACCCATGAGACTGGTTGTTGTTCAGTCATCTGTCTTATCTTTGCATTGTTCTTGAATTCATTCCACTTGATGCCAAGTATTTTCCTTATGCATTTGTTTTCAAAAGAGTCTAATTTCTTGTCTATTTCTTTAGTTGTTTTCCACCTTTCGCATGCATAAATGAGGGTGGATATTACATTTGAATTGAATAGTCTTAACTTGGTTTTTGTGCTTATAACTTTTGAATTCCATATGTTCTCAAGATTCTTGAAGACTGATGCTGCTTTTGCAATTCTGATTCTAACTTCCTTTCAGGGGTCTAGAACTTGAAAAAAAAAAAAGGTTGGGAAGCACTGGTATTATGATGTCTTATAGTAACAAACATTACTGACGCAAAAGAAAATCAGGTAAAAGAAAGTGAACAAGACAAGACAAAACCTACAGTCTTCAGCGAGCACATATAGAGGATTTCAACCATGACATGATGACAAGAGAACAAGCGAAAACAACAACAAAAAAAACCTGTACCTCAAGAAAAAAGGGGGAGGCAAGGATGCTGTCCATTCTGGCAGTGAGTCACACGATGCTGGACATGTTAGCATCAGGGCTAGTGAACCACAGCTGACCAAGACCCTGTCTTACCTCTCCATCTGCACCCTAACATGGCATAGTCTGGCACAGTCCCTGTGGTGGTGGAGCCTGCTTAAGATTCCCCACATGCCCCCCTTGCTTTTGAACACTGCTCGGGGGGGGGGGGGGAAGGCACCATAACCCGCTCCCAATCCAACATGAAGTTGTGTCTCAACACCCCCACCACATCATCTGTAAAGAACACCAGCTTGCCTTTACAGGGAGACAGAAGACTTCCAATCTATGCCCAGGAACAAATAACCGAGTAAAATAGCACCGTAACTATAAACTATAAAACAGAAGGGGATTAAAACAAACAAAAAAAAGTTATAATTTTTAACGAAAACAACGGGTACGACAGCAATTTCTACAAAAAAAAAAAACATTGTAAGAATATACCAAGCTGTTCTGTATAATTTAAAGTAAATATTTCAATAAGCCGTATACCGCAAGGTTGTTAGGCAAACACAATTTATAAAAAGAAATCTTTTTTCAAATACAAATAAACAGAATACGCTACTACAGACACAGTAACGTAAAGTTCAACTCGTAACAGAGGTCAATCTTAGCAGAGTGAATGAACAAAATAAAAGGGGGCGGGGATCCCAAATGCCACCATTACAGCAGTCACCTGCACAGCAAAATGCTCTCTTGAGTACCTTGGTGATCTGCTGATATAGAATGTGATATCTGCACTTTTCAGCCCAATACATCCATCTTCAGTGTGGTTGAAATTACTTTTGGGACCAGGTTCGCTTTCACATCTGATCTTGAATCACTCCCAGACTCTGGCACAAGCCGTCTGCTATGGGTTGCTGACAGCGAACTCATCCAGCATAAGAACAGCACTTTTTTTCCCCCGGGCTAAATGTCCAGAATTCGGCTAATCTAAAATTCTATTCTATTGCTCAATATCTATTTCTCATTCATTCCATTTATCTTGCATGAGATAGTCTACAAAGAGAGAGAGAGTAAGATAGAGTATGAGGGAGGGGGGGCCCAAAGGCTCAGATATCACATATTAGCTGCAAATTATCACTGGTTTCAGGGGTCTTATCTTATATCTTATATCCTTCCCGTGTCGTTAAACATCACATAGGGCTCGAAAAGTAGTTCGCCAATTTTTCCTGTCTTCGACGAATCTTTCAACCTCATCAACGGATTTTATGCCTATTAATTTGGCCTCTCTTAACAATGTCCTCTTGAGAGTTTCACGAGGTCTGCCTCTTTTTCTTTGGTCTGTTGTGTTCCACTTGATAGCTTGTTTTGGGATTCTCTGATCATTTCTTCTCATCAAGTGACCAACATATGTCCATCTCCTTTTCCTGATCATCCATGAGACTGGTTGTTGTTCAGTCAACTGTCTTATCTTTGCATTGTTCTTGAATTCATTCCACTTGATGCCAAGTATTTTCCTTATGCATTTGTTTTCAAAAGAGTCTAATTTCTTGTCTATTTCTTTAGTTGTTTTCCAGCTTTCGCATGCATAAATGAGGGTGGATATTACATTTGAATTGAATAGTCTTAACTTGGTTTTTGTGCTTATAACTTTTGAATTCCATATGTTCTCAAGATTCTTGAAGACTGATGCTGCTTTTGCAATTCTGATTCTAACTTCCTTTCAGGGGTCTAGAACTTGAAAAAAAAAAAGGTTGGGAAGCACTGGTATTATGATGTCTTACAGTAACAAACATTACTGACGCAAAAGAAAATCAGGTAAAAGAAAGTGAACAAGACAAGACAAAACCTACAGTCTTCAGCGAGCACATATAGAGGATTTCAACCATGACATGATGACAAGAGAACAAGCGAAAACAACAACAAAAAAAACCTGTACCTCAAGAAAAAAGGGGGAGGCAAGGATGCTGTCCATTCTGGCAGTGAGTCACACGATGCTGGACATGTTAGCATCAGGGCTAGTGAACCACAGCTGACCAAGACCCTGTCTTACCTCTCCATCTGCACCCTAACATGGCATAGTCTGGCACAGTCCCTGTGGTGGTGGAGCCTGCTTAAGATTCCCCACACGCCCCCCTTGCTTTTGAACACTGCTTGGGGGGGGGGGGGAAGGCACCATAACCCGCTCCCAATCCAACATGATGTTGTGTCTCAACATCCCCACCACATCAGCTGTAAAGAACACCAGCTTGCCTTTACAGGGAGACAGAAGACTTCCAATCTATGCCCAGGAACAAATAACCGAGTAAAACAGCACCGTAACTATAAACTATAAAACAGAAGGGGATTAAAACAAACAAAAAAAAAGTTATAATTTTTAATGAAAACAATGGGTACGACAGCAATTTCTACAACAAAAAAAACATTGCAAGAATACAACAAGCTGTTCTGTATAATTTAAAGTAAATATTTCAATAAGCCGTATACCGCAAGGTTGTTAGGCAAACACAATTTATAAAAAGAAAATCTTTTTTTCAAATACAAATAAACAGAATACGCTACTACAGACACAGTAACATAAAGTTCAACTCGTAACAGAGGTCAATCTTAGCAGAGTGAATGAACAAAATAAAAGGGGGCGGGGATCCCAAATGCCACCATTACAGCAGTCACCTGCACAGCAAAATGCTCTCTTGAGTACCTTGGAAATGTCAGTCTAATCTTCATTGTCTTGTGATACTATTACTTCGACATTAAAATATAATATGTTGTTTTACTGTTAACACACCAGGGTTAAAGAAAAAGTGACAACGGTCACTTTTATATCTGCTGAACCAGAACTATTCACTTGGAAAAGAATCTTCACTATTCATTCACTAAGCAGAGAATCTTAACTATTCACTAAGCAGAGAATCTTCACTATTCGCTAAGCAAAGAATCTTCACTATTCACTGAGCAAAGAATATTCACTGTTCACTAAGCAAATAATCTTCACTATTCACTAGGCAACGAGTATTCACTGTTCACTAAGCAAATAATCTTCACTATTCACTAGGCAAAGAATATTCACTGTTCACTAGACAAAGAATCTTCACTATTCACTAGGCAAAGAATCTTCACTATTCGCTAGGCAAAGAATTTTCACTGTTCACTAGGCACATAATCTTCACTGTTCACTAGGCAAAGAATATTCACTGTTCACTAGGCAAAGAATATTCACTGTTCACTAAGCAAAGAATCCGCACTATTCACTAGGCAAAGAATATTCACTGTTCACTAAGCAAAGAATCTGCACTATTCATTAGGCAAAGAATATTCACTGTTCACTAGGCAAAAAATCTTCACTGTTCACTAGGCAAAGAATATTCACTACCCACTAAAGAATATTCACCATTCAACTATTCACTAGGTAGGCAAAGAATTTTCACTGTTCACTAGGCACACAATCTTCACTGTTCACTAAGTAAAGAATCTTCACTATTCACTAGTCAAAGAATATTCACCATTCAACTATTCACTAGGCAAAGAATTTTCACTGTTCACTAGGCACACAATCTTCACTATTCATCAGGCCAAGAATCCTCACAAAACGAACATCTTCTTTTGTAACAAACAAGATCACTTGTCTTGTACTTATATAAACATGAATAATGGACGCAGGTGCAGTCTAACCTCATCCACAACAAACATCTTGTGTGAACACATTAAAAAATGTTATAAATCTTGGTTTGTTTTTCTTTTAAAATTTCTTTTTAATATTAAAAACTTCACTTTTTTGTTTTTGTTTTTTGGGGGGGGGTTGTTGGTTAGTTAGTTCCCTGTATTAACTCCCCTGAATTATGAACAGGACTTTCTTAGCAGCCGAGACCACAAGGAAGATGGAACACAGGCATGATGTTGGATTACGAGTGCCTGCTCTCGAGACCCAGACCGGGCTGTAAAAGAGTTTTTTCACTGACTCCACTCCACCACCACGTGGAACATCACAAGCCATATCTGGGCTCCGGCCTCTTACTA
Organism: Achatina immaculata; assembly: GCA_009760885.1. Taxonomy (NCBI): domain Eukaryota; kingdom Metazoa; phylum Mollusca; class Gastropoda; order Stylommatophora; family Achatinidae; genus Lissachatina; species Lissachatina immaculata. The sequence continues at coordinate 12,546,744 of CM019700.1, forward strand.
GATCCACCAAAGGAGAGATGGGGGGATGTGGTTTTGGTCAGTTTGTGCTCACCAGCCCTGTTAACCATTTCGTCAACGTCCCACAGCAGCCAATCTGCCTCTGTAACTTTCTATCTTGGTTCTTTGCAACAAAAGCCATGACAAAGTTCTTTTTGTCATCATAAAGTTTTTCACGTCATGAAGGCTCAGAGAGAGAGAGAGAGAGAGAGAATGAAGTTATTGATCACAAGACAGAACTTGTGATGCCATGATGAAATTCCTTTTTGTCATCATAAAGTTCTTGATGGCATGATTAAGTTCTTTTTTTCCCATCATAAAGTTCTTGAACACATGATAAAGTTCCCTTTTGTTTTGCCATCATAAAGTTCTTGATAGCATGACAAAACAGCTTTCTTTAGTTCCTGAAACAGACCTAAAAAGCAAGACTTCTATACAAACTCCACCACCCCACAGAGCATAGGAATCTCTACCCCATGGGTCACATGCTCAAGAAACACATAACAGCCCGTTTACAGGAGAGCCACAAAGATGTGGGAGAGGGTCTTGACTAAATTTAGCTCACTGATCCAGATTTTTTTACTGATATCAGGGCAATCTTAGATCATTATTTATTTTTTTCCCCCCTTTTAACATGCAGGTGTCACACAGTGGTGTAGCGGTTAGTGCACCTGCCTGCTGATCAGAAGAACTTTGGTTTGATTTTGCACTCTGTGGAATTTTTTTTTCGGGCGAATCGGCACTGGGGTCAATCTAGTCTTCAAAAAATAGGTACCTGGAGTTTCCATAGGGAAAAAAAAAAAGACAGTGAGGACAGGTGCTAGTACCCCTACCTCAAAAGCTGCAGTGGCCTAGAAATGTGAAGCCACTAACACTTCACACCCCCTACGGCATGTAAATGCCACAGGACACACATTTTTAACACGCCGGTTCCCCCATCTATCTCTGATGATGAATTATTATGGCTTAACTCCTTCTTCTGCGTTCAAGGCTGCTGGTCACATCAGATCCTGATCCCTGTCGACACAGCAAAGCCCCCCCCCCCCAGCAGTCCTCTCCAGATCCTTATACAGCCCCAAAAGCTTCTGCCTCAAGCTTGTGTCCTCTGGCCATGTCTCTCATCTCAGGCCCACATGGTTTGGGCACTCTTGAATGATATGGCTTAACCTATTTACATATGTCCATCTATTTTCTATATGATCATCTGTACTCTGGGGGGGGGGTAATATTATTTAAATAATAATACAGTGGTTTGCTTAATGCTTATTTCACTTTAATGATGATATGGTGTTGCCTGTTTAATGGTGATGTCCATTTAATGGTAATATGATGATGCCCCTTTTAATTCTGACATGGTGATGCCTGTTTAGTGGTGATACAGTCACTCCTGTTTAATGGTGGTGCCCCTTTTATGATGCCCAAAATGACAGATTAACCACCACCCAGGCCCCCTCTGATCCAAATTTCATAAAACAATAATCTATATTCACATTTTCTTCCATGACGCCAGCCCCCCCCCCCCCCACTCTTCTGGGCCCCTAGCCTGGATGCCCAATGTGAACGTTGTGTTACCAGCAGAAGAAAGAATTATCTCAAGTACAAGGAATGATGATCCTAATTTATGAACTTAATTTAAAGAGGGGTCATTAATTTTTTTTTTTTTTTAGTCTTTTTAATGTAACAACATAATCTGTACTTTTGTTGCAGTGCATGCTGATACTCTGCGTACTTTAAAAAAAAATCCAGAGGCAAGATTCAAATCATTTAACAAGTAAACTTCTTTGCCCAACATTCTGTGCACAAATATCTCAATGTAATAGCCTCAAGTGTTCCGTGACACGCACTACAAATGATAAATCTGCACGGCAACACACTACCCAAAACTGTTTTAAATACTATCAAGATCATTCGTTACGTCAAATCTTTTGAGAGGTCTCCAACTCTGTTCCTTTATTTCATTTACTCCTTGACTCAGTTTCCTTTCTACTGTTCTTACATTATCGATGAGACGTAGATAATAATTCCTCGCTGACGACTACAAAACAAACCGGCTCAGAGACCGACATTTACGGTTATTTTTCCATCCCGAATAAACAACCGAGTTAGTCTTCGGAGAAACCTTGCGGCCCGTTATCCAAGAAAATATAACGACATAAAGAATTAATAAATATACACCACAGGCAAAAAAACATGATGAAATAAGTGAAAGCAACTATATTACAAGATTAATTTGCTTCTCTCCATGCCAACCGTCTATGTGGTGGTTGGCCATGTTTGACGTCGAATTTTATTTGTTTCTTAGCATTACCTCCCTCTACGGTGGATTAAAAATTGAGATGTCAACAAACAAACGAAATTAATCAAATACAAATTTATATACTAAACTACATGATTACCCGGTGTTGCTCGGGGATTTATTAATTATTAAAAATTAATACTGCGGACAACTTTATGTTGCTTGCTCAAGGGTTGGTTCACCCAAGAAATTATTTATTCTTACTCCTGGGGGTGAAACTAAAAATATTGTATATAATCAAGTTTTCAAGTTTTTGAGTAGTGAATTTGTAAAAGACTTTCCTCTGTAATGTGTAGACTGCCCCTGTGACCTGCTGATCGTGATCGAGAACTAAGTCTCACTGGAAATTGCAATCTCATAAAGTTAAAAGGGAGATCCGTCGGAATGAGTGGTATCCGTGGGATAAAAACTGGTTCACCCTCTCCCTGTCCTGTTAAGATAGTCGCTTCAACTACAATGCCCAGCATCCTCTTTAAACGCGGCCTTGTGCCGTTGCAAAGTTTTGGCGAGTCGAGGTTTCGTAGTAAAAGAATTGGAGATCTCACTCTAATATTCACCTCTCTCACTCTCACCCACATGCCGATGGAGGATGCACTTGGACGTAACTGCATCAGGGGTGTTACTACTCAACTCAGCGACCCCGAAAACTATGGAATCGACACTAATATCGGTCGTTTTCTATTAATTTTACATTTCACCCATTCCTACACCCATCTCCAGGGGTACTATGGATCTCCTATCCCCACAGTATTTTTTACAGATGTAAGTCATATGTGTACCAAGTTTGGTTGAAATTGCTCCAGGCGTTCCAGATTTATGCTGGAACATACATACACACCATCTATTTTGATATATATATATATATATATATATATATATATATATATATATATATATATATATATATATATATAATTATAGGCATCGTATTCCAAATATGCCTTAATTGCACGGAAACTGTGATACGGATACAGTGCCTGCATTTACTTTTTTGTGTCCATGATTTTTTAAATAACTCTCCTGTAGCATTTACATTCAAAGGCATTTATGTGTTTCTCGGGTGTTAAGTTCTAGGTCTCAAAGGCATATGTTGCGATGGGAACAATGAGCTGAACAGCTTATTTAATTATAAACGTCTTGAAACTGAATAGACTACGCTTGTTTGGCCATGTAAAAAGAATGGAAGAACAGACAAACGAAAACTATGTATCCACAAAAGATGAGGGAAACAAGACCAAGGGGTAGACCAAGACAGAGATGGAAAGACAACATAGAATCTCTCTCTCTCTCTCTCTCTCTCTCTCTCTCTCTCTCTCTCTCTGAACCTTAAGTGCCCATGGCACATGGGGCTTCCGCAAGAGTTTTCCACAAATGCCCGTCCTTCGCCTTTTTTTCTGCTCTTGCCCAGGTGAGACCTCTATTGTTCAACATCCTTGTTGAAGTTCACCCGTGTGGTACCCGGGATTTGCAAAGAATAGGATCACTGTACCCTACCACGCATGATCGTAAAAGGCGACTAAGGAGGGTTCGGCATAGGGCCAGCAACCCCATCTGGTAAAAAAAACTATCAGACCGCTACAGAAACGGAAGCGAGGGAAAAAACAAACATAGAATATGATATTAAAGAAATTGTTGTCACCAAATGAGAAAGAAGATTAGACAGGTATAGAGGCAAACTTTATCTGCACCAATTAGCTTTAATGGCTCAGAAAGAAGAAGAAGAAGAAGAAGAAGAAGACAATCCACCTATTCTTGCCGCCTTTATTTTTTTTAGGGAAGCTCTAGTTACCCATTTCTTGAGGCTGGGTTGACCTGCTGTTGTGAAATCGAACCAGGGACCTTCTGGTCGGGCCAGTGAGCTCACTACATCTTCGTTGTTTCGAAACTATGAAAACTAATTAGCCATAAGAAAAAGAAGACAACTTCTCTTTTGAAGAAATCGCAAGATGACAGAAGTTAGAGAACTTGGTAATCGCTGGAAGACTCAAGCAAAGAAACAGCGGACCGACCAAATAAGCATGGGAAAAGAACAGCATTTGAATTTGTTGAACGCACCAAGGACCGAACAGGTTGAGAGATCATGATCGCCACAGCTGTTCTGCACGCAAAGAATGAATTATTTATGCATCTTCAGCTTCATTTCTTCCAACGACCCTAATAAGGCAGGTAAACACCGGCTACTGCAGAAACTATATCATCATCATCAGGTGCGTGCAGACTTGCGTTTAGTTGTCTTATTTCTCCATAGTACCCGATCCTTTATGTAGGCCATCAGTTCAGCTGGTGATCTCATCTCACACCATCTCGTTAAACTGTCCAGTATCATTTCTCTTGATCTTCCCCTGGCTCTTTTTTCCTGTTGTTACAATATTTTCAGTGCCCCCTCTTCTCACTGCATGTCCTATGAAAGTACATTGTCCCTCCTGTAATTATTGTTTACACGATTTTTTTTGTCTCTCCAATTCTTCTCATACATTCTTTATTAGTAATCTTTGCTGTCCAGGGAATTCTCAACATTCTTCAGATAAACCACATTTCTACTTCTTCCTGCACAAACTATACTTGTTTATATATTCCAACTGTACAACCACTTCAGTTACAGGAATTGACATTTGTTTACAGGAACTTGACACAGAAAAGGCAAATATATGGAATAACACTTAACCATTTTATTCAAAGTTTTCTGCATTTATAAAATCAAACGAGCTGCGAGCCAGTGGTGGGTTTTTTGTTTTTTGTTTTGTTTTTTGCATCCGATGCTGTGAAGATGTTGAGGTACAACATCATGTCGTCCTGGAAGAGGTTTGTGGCGGTTATTTTTTCAGCCCTAGAATGGAGCTAAAAAGCGGGAGAGGGGGGATGTGCAGTACTTATTTAGCAGACTCCAGTGTCGTAGAGATTAAAACAACACCTGCTCTGTTTGATAGGTTGTCTGTTACTGGGGATACTAAAAGATAAGGTCTTAGTCATCTATGGTTCGCCAACCCTAACACTAGCTTGTCAGTTCTGGATTCTGAATGGAAAAAGTAAATGAAATGCAACACTGAACCAGATCCGATACACCAACTACAAAGATATCAGCAAATCTTCCTCCTTCGCCAAAGGACAGACCATTGCAGACTTCTGAGCCACTTGCATCGACTCAAAATGTCTCACATCTCACACAGACAAGTGTCCATGTAGCAGTGGAGTCCATACTCCAGAACATATCCTTCAAGAGTGCCCAAACCATGTAGGCCTGAAGCGTGAGACATGGCCAGAGGACACAAGCTTGGGGCAAAAGCTTTGGGGCTCTTATCAGGATCTGGAGAGGACTGCGAGCGTTGCCATGTCGACAGGGATCAGGATCTGATGTGACCAACAACCTCGAAAGAAGAAGAAGGAGAAGGAGTTCTGGGCTACTAAGTGCCAAAGCAGGCATCGGCTTCGGCCCCATTAAAAACAGACCAGGTAATTAAAAATTTTTAATATTTTCCCTAAACAAGTTCTGCAACCGTGACAATTTAAATTATTGGTTTTCTTCTGATTATATCCCTTGTATCTTGATTCTGAACGGCGCCTTCAAAAAAAAAAAAAGTTCTATGTGATTCTTACCACAAAGTAATATGAAAATGAATGCTTGAATGTATATTAAGAAAAGGAAACAAATAAATAAAAAAAAGAAGAATCTTATAAAGTGATCCTTTGTGAAACGTGTTCTATGAGAAACTTTGTTTTCCTTCCTTGTAATCAGTGTAGTTTTTCAACTTCTCTGGAGCTGAGAGAAAGTGAAGAAGGAAGATCCTTTAAGACCCCCAACAAGAAATGTTGGGCATGCCTGCTATAGTCAAGTACAGGTAGACACGGTGGCATTAAAACTTGCTTCCATCAACACTTCTATCATTTTACATCCTTCCCGTGCGGTTAAACATCACATAGAGCTTGCATGGTAGTTTGCCAAGTTTTTTCGGTGAGCTTTTCAGCCTCATCAAGGGATGTTATGCCTACTAATTTGACCTCTCTCTTAACAATGTCTCTTTAGAGTTTCACGTGGTTGAACTCTTTTTATTCGCCTGTTGTGTTCCACTTGATAGCTTGTTTTGGTATTCTCTGATTGTTTCTTCTCATCACATGGCCTACATATGTCCATCTTCTTTTTCTGATCACCCATGAGACGGTTGTTGTTCACTCATCTGTCTTATCTCTGTTGTTCTTGAATTCATTACACTTTACACTAAGTATTTTCCTTAGGCATTTGTTTTCAAGAGTCTAATTATTTGTCTATTTCTTAAGCTGTTTTCCAGTTTTCGCATGCATAAATGAAGGTGGATATTACATTTGAATTGAATAATCTTAACTTGTTTTTTGTGCTTATAACTTTTGAGAGGCATATGTTTTCAAGAATCTTGAAGATCGATGATGCTTTTACAAATTCTAACTTTCTTTCTGATGTCACCATCCCGGTCTATGTAGCTGCCAAGGTATGTAAATTTGTGTACTTCTTCAACAGCTATTCCCTCTATGTATAATTTTCTTTCTTGATTAATGGGAAATTTCATTACTTTTGCTTTTTCCTTGTTAATTCAAGTCTCATTTTGCTAGCCAGTGAAGATATTATTTTTTTTGCATCGAATTCACATTGTCATTGATAAGAGTTATGTCATCTGCAGAATCAAGATCTTCTAGTTGGGTCCCATGTACCTAATCATTGCCCACTTTAACTATGCAGCATTTTTTCATTATTTTTTTTCAATATTTTTCCACCATGGCATTGTAAAACTCACCTACATCTTCATGACAAGTTTTTGATCATGATCATTATGTACACTTTCACATATGAAACCACACCATACAATGATTTCTGACAATAAATTCCATTTTTTTAAAAGCTGTGGAAAGTATCTTAGATATAAAATATATAAGGAAGAATCTTCACATACTGTGATAAAAGAAGAGAGTAATATTTCAGCTTTCACATTTTCACAACCAACAGCAACAACTAGTACTACATACACATACACAAAAAAAAAAGAAGAATGAAGAGAGAATAGATCTTACAAGCAAAGAAAGACAAGTGTAAAATGTACTAGATGAATTTGTAGACACTGCAACAACAATTCGATGTTATATAAAAAGCAGACGGGAAGACGAAGTGGCAGAACTCAATGTCCTTTTATTACATCATAATATTAGATTCAGTAATTTAATCAGAAATGTTAATTTCAGCAAAGTAACCAGGATGTTAAAGCCAGAAATTTAACAAGAATATTAAATTCTGAAATATAATCAGAATGTTAAATTCAGAAATATAACCAGAATGTTAAATTATAGTGTTGATTTGTTGTTTTGTTTGTTGCTGTTCACACATTTGAATAACAGAAACATCAGAATGTTTGTGTTTTGTTCACCACCATCATCCTGTGCCATCTGCACTCTGATGGTTGGCTGCAGTAGTCCTCCAGTTTCCCCTGTCCATCTCTAAACAGTGTGGCCCAGTCAAGCTGAATATGCTCCATCTTTTTATGTTGTCCACACATATATGCATCACTGCCACTATCTTGCTGTTTTTATTAAAAATGTTCCCTCAGTATGCCTTGAAATATGACCACAATATCTTAAATGTCACTTTCTTATGTTTTTTCATTATTTCTATCTTAGTTTCAACTGGTTTACCATTTCTTTGTTTATTTTCTTTTCTGTCCATGAAATTCACAATTTTTGGTTGCATAGGGCCCACTGTCCTTTCAATGTATTATTTTCATTTCAAGGGCCTATTTTAAGATGAAGCACAACTCCAAATCTTCGAAAATAGAATCCTGAGAAGAATTTTTGGACTCATTAGAGATCCTATTTCACAAGAATGGAAAATTAGAAATAACAAAGAAATACACACACTATTCCAATATCCACTTATAATTCTCTCTCTCTCTGAACCTTAAGTGCCCAAGGCACATGGGGCTTCCGCAAGGGTTTCCCACAAACACCTGTCCTTTGCCTTTTTTCCCGTTCTTGTCCAAGTAATCCCTCTATTGCTCAACATCCTCTCTGTTGTTCTTCTTCTACTTATAATTACCATAAATGAAAAACAACAGACTGAGATGGATCTGACATTTGGAGAGGATGGATAAGAACAGACAGACAAAAGGGCTTTATACAGAAGTGATAAACGGAGACAGACCAAAAGGCAGACCGAGACAACAATGGTGTGGCAACCCGGAAGAAAACCTACGAGCCTTCGGAACAGACAACTGGCAGAAGAAGACTAAGAACAGAGAGGAATGGAGACAAGTTTTGTCCACAGCAATGAGCCACAATGACTCAGAAACATGAATGAATGAATTCTAATTTTAAGGGACTATTCTCATTTCATGGGACTGTTCTTATTTCAAAGGCCTATTCTCATTTCATGGAACTATTCTCATTTCATGGGACTGTTCTTATTTCAAAGGCCTATTCTCATTTCATGGAACTATTCTCATTTCATGGGACTGTTCTTATTTCAAAGGCCTATTCTCATTTCATGGAACTATTCTCATTTCATGGGACTGTTCTTATTTCAAAGGCCTATTCTCATTTCATGGAACTATTCTCATTTCATGAAACTATTCTCATTTCATGGGACTATTCTCATTTTAAGGACTTATTTTCATTTCATGGGAATATTCTTATTTCAAAGGCCTATTCTCATTTCATGACTTAAATCTTCCTTTCCATTTTTTTATACAATATCCGTATTTCTACACCACGGAGCAGTATGAAGTATAAACAGCATTCGACCAGTTTCAGTTGCAGTGCTTGAAGAACTTTTATCACTTTTCCCCAACTTATTTTTTTAATTAAATTTTCTTCACACCATATCATCCTATGGACGATATCCTAAAAGATTTGTTAAAAAGTTAAATGGCAAGCAGAATCTCTCAAACATCTCTTTTATTCAGCACTATAACCGTGTAACCATGAAATATTTTTGCATTAGCTTTGTTGCTTGTGATTCAGTTTTTATTTATTTATTTATTTTTATTTCATGCCAGTTAAGAATGTCTACAGATTTTCAGCCCCTAGCTCTGTTCTCTATTTGGTGCAGTGACTCAGAATATATTTACAGCCATAAATATATATGTAAACTGTTTGTTACATTTGTTACTGCTCTTCAAGTAATCGTTCTTTAAGCACTTGTACCCACGTTTATTCAGCTACTTTAGTTTGTCCGATTTAAATTTCATACAAGAGAAATATCTGGAAGTAAGCACAGATTTCACTTGCGCAGAGTACATAATGTTTTTCATCATAAAATTCAGAATTAATAATTTCAAAAACAAATCAAAAACTTCTATCAATCTGGTATATTCATCAGTAATGGTGAGTATTTTATGATGCTTACAATATTAATATTTCATGTCAGTTTAGAAAAAAAAAACATGAAATGAAAATGACTGTATTTTCACAAGAAATAAAACAATTTGAATTCCTCACCGGCCAATTCTGGTCATTAACGACCATCTGCTAGAGCAGACACAGTTGCCTCTAGCATTTACTCTTGCCACAAAACCTAAAGGGCAGACAACTGTGACACAAGGGTTGATTGCTAAATTTGCTATTCTTGCCCTCTCAGGTGATGTTGCTAATGTTTGAACACTAGAACTTCCAGAACTGCTTTTATTCTGAAGTCCAGAGCGACCGTCAGAGTGGCTTTCCCCTAGCCTGTTTCGCTGACTTGCGGAGCTTGATATGTGCATTTTACCAAGGTCACATCTGAAATGAAAACAGACAATTTTTATATCGATATGACTAGAAATACATAAGCTGAGAAACACATACATGACTTTGAATGTAAATGCTACACAAGAGTTCTTCAAATATCATGGATACAAAAAAAGAACAAATATAGCCATACTACAAGAACTTAATATTGAAGAAGGTTGGCTAGTAAAGAGAATTAAACAGAGAGAACTTAAATAACTTTGGAGATATTAAACGTCATGATAATTTAGAGAAGACTGTCTTGGAAGGGTACATTTATAGGAAAAAGAAAGAGAGTAAGACCAAGGCGAAGATGGCTGCAAGACATTGTTGATAATCTGCAAATGGATGAATCAGCAGCAGGGCATCTTGCTTACAACCGAGAGGCCTACAGGAGAGCTGTTAGGGAGGCAAAGTTCCGCAAGGACATGCAAATGACTGACTGATGACTAGAAATTATAAGAATGCGTCACAATCAGTTCGGTGAATATATTTATGAAAACAGTATTAGGAATGGGTATCGTATGATCAGTATAAATAATGTTTAAGCAACATCAATGAAAATGAATACGCCAGAATCGAAACAGTAATTGAGATAATACATTTTTAGCATCTTTTATCTAAAACCCTTAGAATTGGAAGTATTTCAGATTTTGGATATTTTCAGATTTGGCAATATTTACATATACATATACAATATTTACATACACATATACAATATTTACATATACATATACAATATTTACATCTCAGGGATGGGACCCAGGCTGAAAAAAAAATTCCTTTCTTTCACGTACACCTTTCACATAGCTTGAAGGCAATTTTATACAATATTTTAAATAAATTTATACATGAAACAAACTTTATATACACTCTACCATCAGAAAACAAAGGTGTCACTATCTCAGCCACTCATGTGGACAATCTTTAATAGCTTATAAATCATCATCATCATCATCAGGTGCCGTGCCGACTGGCGTTGGCTATTATGCTTCTCCAGAGTACACGATCCTTCATGCAGGCCATCAGCTCAGTTGGTGATCTCCTCTCACACCATCCCGTCAGACTGTCCAGTATCATTTCTCTTGTTCTTCCTCTTGATCTTCTTCCTTCTATTTTTCCTGTTGTTATAATATTTTCAATGCCCCCTCTTCTCATTGCATGTCCTATGAAAGTACATTGTCTCTCTCTTATCTTTTTGACAAGGTTTTTTTTCTCTCCAGCTCTTCTCATACATTCTTCATTAGTTATTTTTGCTGTCCAGGGGATTTGCAACATTTTTCTAATAAACCACATTTCTGCTGCTTCCAATCATTTTTGTGCAGACTTGCCTATTGTCCATGATTCACTTCCATATAACAAGATAGGTTCAATACAGCATTTTAGGACTCGTTTTCTAACATTCATTGATAAAGATGTGTTAGCTAATATGTTTCTCATTCTCTGAAATGCAGTCTTTGCTTGGCCTATTCTGTTCCTAATTTCTGTTTTGCATTTCCCATCTGAAGTTATTACTGCTCCAAGGTATTTTAATTTCTGCACCTGCTTTAGAATGGTTCCATTTAATTTAATACTGCATGCTGGTGGATTCTGTTTCTTAGATATAACCATAGTCTCTGTCTTTTTGATGTTCAAAGTAAGGCCTTTCTGTTCACTTTCTTTGGCCACTTTATCCAAGAGATTTTGCAGGAGCTCATAAATGCTTCCAATATTTCTTGTCTGATTTCCCCCCCCCCCCCATCTCGGCCCTACCTCAGACCCCTCGCCTAATTACTTTGGGTCACGCACGACCAGATATTGGGAACCACTGTTCTAGGTTCACATGACCCAATATTTCAAACAGTATTTTAAGACCTCTTCAATCCTTGTACTTTCTGACAAAATAGTATAAAACACATCCTAAAGCTCACTCAAGGCTGCATCTGACATCAACTCCATCATGGCCAATCACTAGCTGGTGTGCTGATAAAGGGAGAAAAGCAATTGACTAGAATGGAGGGCATACCTGCAAGAATCAAGCGGTTGTGTTGCAAATGGCGGCGTGTGTTAGATACGGCCCAGGCGCAGTGAGCATAATGAAAATTTCAAATGTTGGTCCTGTAACAGTTTAGATCAATGGTTCTCAACGCGTGGTAGAAAGATCCTGTGGGCGGTCAAGGGAAAAAAAGGAACAGGATAACCAATCGAGTGAGAAAAAGTTGGAACTGGGGGGGGGGGGAACTGGCTCTAAGGCCTATGGCTCATAGGAGCGGTAGCCCGAAATAGTTTGGTAACCACTGTTTTATCATGGACAATAGGCAGGTCTGCATAAAAATCATTGGAAGCAGCAGAAATGTGGTTTATTAGAAAATGTTGCGAATCCCCTGGACAGCAAAAATAACTAATGAAGAATGTATGAGAAGAGCTGGAGAGAAAAAAAATCTTGTCAAAAAAATAAGAGAGAGACAATGTACTTTCTTAGGACATGCAGTGAGAAGAGGGGGCATAGAAAATATTATAACAACAGAAAAAATAGAAGGAAGAAGATCAAGAGGAAGACCAAGAGAAATAATACTGGACAGTCTGACGGGATGGTGTGAGAGATCACCAACTGAGCTATGGCCTACATGAAGAATCGTGTACTCTGGAGAAGCATATAGCCAACGCCAGTCGGCATGGCACATGATGATGATGAACCACTGTTTTAAACTGACATGGTATCGTTTCTGTTAGTTTCTCTTGGACTGAACAATACATTCTCTGTCTAGAAAGTACCAGCCCAAACAATCAAAGACATATTAAGGTTAACAACCACAGATACAGAAACACTGTCCGATGTAAGCAGACCTGGGTGATCGAACTTGTGGTCAAGGAGAATAACCTGTGAGGATACTGACAGAATCTGAACACATAAGAAGAACTATACTACTCTTGTCCCAGACTTTAGCTTGACCTTGCCTTTGAACTCTATCGATCAACAGTTCCCAGCCTTTTTAAAGCGAGACCTTGAAATGGTACATGTCTCATGAAAGAAAAAAAAATAGACTTTAAAATATTGAAATTGAGCAAAGAATATAATATCTTCTCGCGACCCTGCCTCAGAGCTTCTGAGGCCCTAAAAATGTGTGCCTCGAGCGGAGGTTGGGCACCACTGCTGTAAACGATGAAAGTATCGACGGTTGATTTCCTTATGTCTTACATCTTACACCCTTCCCGTGTCACTAAATGTCACATAGGGCTCGCTTGGTAGTTGCCAAGATTTCCTGTTTTCAGCGAACTTTTCAACCTCATCAAGGGATGTTATTCCTACTAAACCGGCCTCTCTTAACAATGTCCTCTTTAGAGTTTCACGTGGTCGACCTCTTTTTCTTCGGCCTGTTGTGTTCCACTTGATAGCTTGTTTGGGGTTTCTTTTGGCTGTTTCTTCTAAGCACAAGGCCTACATATGTCCATCTTCTTTTTCTGATCACCCATGAAACAGGTTCTTGTTTCTTTATGCCATGTCAGGTAAATTAAAAGGAAGCACATATCATAGTGTTTTTTTAAAGCAATTAAAGCAACAGGGGCGCAGTCTTCATAATTGTCATCAGGCCCAGTTAGAGAAGGAGGCCCAGCTAATGCATCGCTCCAGGGATGGAGGGCCATCCCTCTTTTAAGGGTGAACCAGGGGGGCTTCGGGTGGGCCCATAGTGGGTGAAAGCAGAATGGCTGGTTGATATGGTAAGTGGCAAAAAAAGGGGGGGGGGTGGTGAATAGTTGGACACCACCTTATATAAATTCTTCTCGGGAGGCCATCATCATCATCACCATCATCATCATCCTTATCAACTGTAACTTCAACAACTGACATTAACAGCACTGTCTGTGTACTTACTGGCAACTGTCCTCGTTAAAAGTAAGCGGGCACTCCTTGCCGTGTGTGCAGCATGTTCTTCGCTCTGCACACTCGCACTGGCAGGTCTCCGGGTTGAAGATGCGTGGAGGGGCACATGCCTGCCTGAAGAAGCCTGGCTTGCAGCTGAGAGAGAAAAGAAGAGAAATGCTCTGATCATTGGTTATGCCCGGATTTGATGTGATTAAAAGGGGCGGGGGATGATGTGTCTACAGCAAGCTGGACCGACTAGTGTAGTGGTTAAAGCACTCGGCTAGTAACCGAATGGTCGAGGGTTCGAATCCTCAGTTGAGCGGGGATTTTTTTTTACGACCTCGTAAAACGGATACCAAAGGGAAGGAAAGGCATCGAGTCAAGGAACTGGCCACCCTACTTCATACGCTGCTGGCTCAGCATAAGGAGGCCTCTAACGCTTCATCCCCTACGGAATTTCCTATGGGGCTATCTTTAGCTATAGTAAGTCTGAATATACATCCAGACAAGTCTAAGATCACGAGAATCAATGGGAAAAAAAATAAGGAGATACGCTGTTGAGACAAGAGAAGGTGAAGAAGAACAACACTTCAAATACCTTGGAAGTCTCCATTTCAGCAGACAGTGCTAGGTACAACAGTCTCAGCCGCCGTGGAGTGGCTATTGGTACTCAGACAACTGCGCATGTCTTCTGCGCATGATCACTGACCACTGTCAAACCGCTGAGTACTGCCATTTTGAGCCAGCGCGGGATTGTTTGACCGGTAGGTCATCAAAATTAAAATGATTATTAGATCAGTGGTTTCCAAAGAGAGGATGGTACGACACCTCTGAGAGGCCTGTGAGACGCTGGATAGATTCCCGGGGGGGGGGGGGTAAGGCAGGCAGTGAGGAAAAATAGAATGGCAAGTGATATCAGAACAAACTGATGGAGGGAGCTAAGGATATGGTCTAGGCTGCAAAGGGGGGGGGGGAGGTATTGACTGCCCGAAATAGTTTGGGAACTGCAGAATTAGAATAAATCTATGACATTCATATTGCCAAACATCCAGTTCCATCCTTTTTTTTTTCAAAATTATAATCTGACCCAGAATATGTTACTCAGTTATTGCTATACCTTTCATATCCATTTATCTCAAAATTCTATCAAAGAATGCGTCACTTTATCTGAACCCAGTGATTAAATACAACACATAAAAAATACAAATAAAATTTACATAACTTACTAAAATTTAGTTTTGATCTAAGCAAAAAATCTGTACTTACTCTGCTGCTCACTTTGGAATATCATCCCAAACCCCATACAGTTAAAACATCCAACAAATTACATTTTAGTGAGAAGTGTCCACAAAGAAGTAAATTTGCCTATTACTGGAAATTTATAGTGTGAAAAGAATATATGTTTCTTTTTTCTATTAAGTGTCATTTCGAATCTTATTCACAGTTAGTGATGTAAAATACTAAAAGTGTCATTTCGCATTACCTTTGACCTTGCATTTTTTGTTCTTTTTAAATGTCTCATACCTTACTGGAGCTATATTTAACTATTAAATTCTGATTTTTTTCGGGTTTGCTTTGTTGTCTTTCTTTCTAGGATTCTTATATATATATATATATATATATATATATATATATATATATATATATATATATATATATATATGGATGTATGTGTGTGAGTGGGTGTATGTATGTTCCAGCATAACTCTGGAACGCCTGGAGCAATTTCAACCACACTTGGCACACTTATGACGTACAGTCTGGAGAAAAGTACTGTTTGGGTATGACACTCATAGCACCCTTAGCCTCCCTAAAAGCACTCCTGTAGGCATCTCGGTTGTGAGCAAGATGGCCTGCTGTTGATGCATCCATCTGAAGATCATCAACGATGTCTTGCAGCCATCTTCGCATTGGTCTTCCTCTCTTTCTTTTTCCCATAAATGTACCCTTCCAAGACAGTCTTCTCTAAATTATCATGACGTTTAATATCGCCAAAATATTTTTATTTCCTCTGTTTAATTCTCTTTACTAGCCAGCCTTTTTCTTCAGTATTAAGTTCTTGTATGGATATATTTGTTCTTTCTATGTATCCACGATATTTGAAGAACTCTTGTATACATTTACATTCAAAGGCATTTATGTGTTTCTCAGCTATTTTGTTAAGTGTCCAGGTCTCATAGGCATATGTTGCGATGGGAAAGATGCATGCCCTTAAAAATGTATTTTCCTATTTGACTTTCTTTGTAGCTGTTTGGGTTTCTTGGTATATTTCCAGAAGATAGTTTACCATTGCTTTCCTTCCGGGCAGTGACTGTACTAGTCAGTGATCGTAGTCATTGTCCCTACATTGAGATCGTCTGCCTACCATCATAGAATGGTGACAATAACCAACATTATCTGTCGGCTGCTCTCCCATTCCATCCACTATCTGCTCCCATGGCTTCACGTCACCCGGGTACTCCACCTTGCCCAAGGGTGTCCCGTAGACTGATGGAGGTAAGGAGGCGTCTTACTTCACATTTCATAGGGGATATCCCTACCCTGCTAACCGCCCATATAATAATACTGGCTCGATATAGCATTTCAAGACTCTTTTCATCTATTGACAAAGATGGGCTCCACAAAACAGTTTTCATTTTTCTGCAATATAACGTGTTATGTGTTTGACCTATGTGATTCATCTGATGTTATCGCTGTCCAAGAATACTTGAATGTGTGCACTCGTTTTAATATTATTCCTTGGATTTTTACATTTTGAAAAAAAAAATAATCAAAATATATGCATAGAGTGTAAAGTAAATAAAAGATAATAAAATTTAGTATCGAATTTCTGATACCAATTATTGCAGCATCAGCACCTCGCTAATTATTTTAGCAAGTAGCAGTTTTCCTTTGTACCTTCTGTTCGTATTCAAATTCGTATTCTGTCATGTAGAAAATCATATTTATTTGTATTGTACAGCATCTTACATCTTACATCCTTTCCGAGCCGTTAAACGTCACATGGGGCCAGCATGGTAGTTTGCCAAGTTTTCCTGTTTTCGTCCGGCTTCTCAACTTCATCAAGGGATTTTATGGTTACTATTTTGGCCTCTCTTTACAATGTCCTCTTTAAAGTTTCATGTGGTCGACCTATTTTTCTTCTTCCCCCCCCCCCCCCCCCCCCCCCCCCGCCGGTTGTGTTCCACTTGATAGCTTGTTTTGGGATTCTCTGATCATTTCTTCTCATCAAGTGACCAACATATGTCCATCTCCTTTTCCTGATCACCCATGAGACTGGTTGTTGTTCAGTCATCTGTCTTATCTTTGCATTGTTCTTGAATTCATTCCACTTGATGTCAAGTATTTTCCTTAGGCATTTGTTTTCAAAAGTCTAATTTGTTGTTTATTTCTTTAGTTGTTTTCCAGCTTTCGCATGCATAAATGAGGGTGGATATTACATTGGAACTGAATAAACTTAACTTGGTTTTTGTGCTTATAACTTTTGAGTGCCATATGTTCTCAAGATTCTTGAAGGCCAGTGCTGCTATTGCAATTCTAATAATGTACAGTATAGTGTGCTTAAAATTCTGTATTCGGTACATTTGCAATTGTGGTCAACTAGACCTGCGAGTGAGTGATTGAATGAGTGAGTGAGTGAGTGAGTGAGTTGAGCTGAGTGAGTTGAGCTAGTGAGTGAGTGAGTGAGTCGAGCTGAATGAGTGAGTGAGTGAGTGAGTTGAGCTGAGTGAGTTGAGTGAGTGAGTGAGGATTCTTACCTACAAGTGCAGGCTCTGGAGTTGAATATTTTATTTGGCCCACAAATATTCTCTGATAGAGCACATGTCCACCTGCACTGTGTATGCTCCACCACTTCCATGGGTATCAGCCCGTCCCAGTGAACTTCCCCGTCTTCAAATGAGAATTTCAGTTTATTCAGCTGATGAAAAAAGAACATACATTAAAACAGTTTTAACACTGAGCTCACTGAAGCTCCCCCATTGCTATCTCACTGTGAGGTGTTGTCTTGTCGTGTCTTGTCTTGTCTTGTCTTGTCTTGTGCTATCTCCCTGTAACTGCGAGCTGGTGTTCTTTGCAGCGGATTCTGTGGAGGTGTTGAGGCATAACATCGTATCAGCGTGGGAGCGGGTTATGGCAGCTACTTTTTCAGTCCCGGGGTACAGCTAAAAAGCAGAAAGGGGTGGGGGGGGGTGCAATGCTTTTTTAGCAGACTCCACCACCACGGGGACTAGGACGATCCCTGCCCCGTTAGCCAGGCTAGGCCTGTTACTGGGGGGCGGGGGGGGGGTACCAACGGAGAGCTGGAACAGGGTCTTGGTCAGCTATGGTTGGCTAACCCTGATGCTAGCATATCAGCTATGGTTGGCTAACCCTGACGCTAGCATATCAGCTATGGTTGGCTAACCCTGACGCTAGCATATCAGCTATGGTTGGCTAACCCTGACGCTAGCATGTCAGCTATGGTTGGCTAACCCTGACGCTAGCATATCAGCTATGGTTGGCTAACCCTGACGCTAGCATATCAGCTATGGTTGGCTAACCCTGACGCTAGCATATCAGATATGGGTCGCTGATTGCCTGAATGAAAGCAAATTTGAGCCTTGATGATGATATTGGGAGGCTTCTCTATCGCCATCAGCGTCAATTTCGTCTTAAATTGGACAAGGCAACACAACAAGTGGCTTGCAAATCAATGGTGCCTTATTGTCTTCAACAAGAAATCATCATCATCATGTGCCGTGCCGACTGGCGTTGGCTATTATGCTTCTCCAGAGTACACGATCCTTCATGCAGGCCATCAGTTCAGTTGGTGATCTCCTCTCACACCATCCCATCAGACTGTCCAGTATCATTTCTCTTGGTCTTCCTCTTGATCTTCTTCCTTCTATTTTTCCTATTGTTATAATATTTTCAATGCCCCCTCTTCTCATTGCATGTCCTGTGAAAGTACATTGTCTCTCTCTTATCTTTTTGACAAGGTTTTTTTTCTCTCCAGCTCTTCTCATACATTCTTCATTAGTTATTTTTGCTGTCCAGGCTTAAAAAAAAGCTTTAGCGAAGGTGGGGGTCTGGAGACATGGCGGAGTAATATTTGCTGACTGTGTTAGTGACATGACAAAAAAAAAGGAAGGGGCAGTTTAACGGTCACAACCTGGTATCAGGGCAGGTGGACATCCTGACACGCACGTCTTTGGGATGGGGACTGTGAATGCCCAGAGGTATTTGGACGAAGTCATCAGACTCCTCTTTACCTCCCAAATGATACTGTTTGTTGTTGGGTTTATTTATATGCACGATAATACATCTTGTCATAGGACAAACACTGTAAGTAGAGAGCACGTTGTCATGGGACAAACACTGTAAGTAGAGAGCACCTTGTCATGGGACAAACACTGTAAGTAGAGAGCACCTTGTCATGTGACAAACACTGTAAGTAGAGAGCACCTTGTCATGGGACAAACACTGTAAGTAGAGAGCACGTTGTCATAGGACAAATACTATAAGTAGAGAGCACCTTGTGGTGGGACAAACACTGTAAGTAGAGAGCACCTTGTCATAGGACAAATACTATAAGTAGAGAGCACCTTGTGATGGGACAAATACTATAAGTAGAGAGCACCTTGTAGTGGGACAAACACTGTAAGTAGAGAGCACTTTGTCATAAGACAAACACTTTAAGTAGAGAGCACCGTGTCATGGGACAAACACTGTAAGTAGAGAGCACCGTGTCATGGGACAAACACTGTAAGTAAGAGAGCACCGTGTCATGGGACAAACACTGTAAGTAGAGAGCACCGTGTCATGGGACAAACACTGTAAGTAGAGAGCACCGTGTCATGGGACAAACACTGTAAGTAAAGAGCACCGTGTCATGGGACAAACACTGTAAGTAGAGAGCACCGTGTCATGGGACAAACACTGTAAGTAGAGAGCACCGTGTCATGGGACAAACACTGTTAAGTAGAGATTTTAATGTTAATAACACATGTCTTCCTTGGCATGCTTGTTTTTCTGACCTTACCTCAACTGAACAAAATGATTCATAACATTTCTGAAGAACCTCAGACAACCTTTGGAAACCACTGATCTAATTAATCATTTTAATTTTGTACGTTGATGACCTACCTTGGAGATAATATTATTTGACTATCTCATACAAATTGGAGAACTACTTTGCGAGCCCTGTGTGACGTTTAACGGCACGGGAAGGATATAAGATATAAGATCTCCCAGAAATATCGTGTGAACGTAACCGTCTCACTGATTGTACCGTGTCACCTTAACTTTTGGCAATACGTTACTATTTTAAGACTTCCCGTGAACCAGAGGTCAATGTTTTTGATTTTTCTATCAAGGGAACCACTCTTACGTTATTCACCTTTAACTAGGGCTGAGTCTTTCAAAGATCTCTACTTATGCTTCATTGATTACACCAAGGCATTTGACAAGGTGAAACATAATGAAATTATTAACATGCTTGAAGACATCAATATAGACGGCAGAGACCTGAGGATTGTAAAACATCTATACTGGCAGCAAGAAGCAGCAGTTCGAGTTGAAAATAGAATTGGAAAATATCAACCTATAAAACAAGGGGTGCGACAAGGATGTGTACTATCTCCAGACCTTTTTTTCTCTGTACAGCGAGAATATTCTAAGAACAATCATCACAGAACCAGGCATAAAAATTGGAGGATACAATATTAACAACCTTCGGTATGCTGACGACACAGTACTGATAGCTGAGAACCAACAAGACCTGCAAAATCTCTTGGATAAAGTCGCAAAAGAAAGTGAACAGAAAGGCCTTACTTTGAACATCAAAAAGACAGAGACTATGGTTATATCTAAGAAACAGAATCCACCAACATGCAGTATTAAATTAAACGGAAATATTCTAAAGCAGGTGCAAAAATTCAAATACCTTGGAGCAGTAATAACTTCAGATGGGAAATGCAAAACAGAAATTAGGAATAGAATAGGCCAAGCAAAGACTGCATTTCAGAGAATGAGAAACATATTAACCAACACATCCTTATCAATAATTGTTAGAAAACGAGTTCTAAAATGCTATATTGAACCTATCTTGTTATATGGAAGTGAATCATGGACAATAGGCAAGTCTGCACAAAAATGATTGGAAGCAGCAGAAATGTGGTTTATTAGAAGAATGTTGCGAATCCCTTGGACAGCAAAAATGACTAATGAAGAATGTATAAGAAGAGCTGGAGAGACAAAAAACCTTGTCAAAAAGATAAGAGAGAGACCATGTACTTTCATAGGACATGCAATGAGAAGAGGGGGCATTGAAAATATTATAACAACAGGAAAAATAGAAGGAAGAAGAGCAAGAGGAAGACCAAGAGAAATGACACTGGACAGTCTGACGGGATGGTGTGAGAGGAGATCATCAACTGAGCTGATGGCCTGCATGAAGGATCGGGTACTCTGGAGAAGCATAATAGCCAACGCCAGTCGGCACGGCACATTATGATGATGATGAATCTTTCCGCACTCCAGAATGTGACCTACATTGCACTGCGCATGTCCCGCGGCCCTTGGTCCCATGAAAATAACATCGAATTTGTGGGGAAAGTATTTCAAGCGAATTTCTTTAACACTTCTTCCCTAGTCCCTGCTCCTGAGTCGAACCAGGACAGATAGTCGAGCCAGGGCAGATAGTCGAGCCAGGGTCCTAGCCGAATTCGGGGTGGAAAGTTTACTCTATCCGGGACAAACTGTCAGTGGTTATGTGAAATTGCTCAATCATTCATTTGCATGTCCCTTGCGGAACTTTGCCTCTCGGTTGTGAGCAAGATGGCCTGCCGCTGCTGCATCCATTTGCAGATCGTCAACGACGTCTTGCAGCCATCTTCATTTTGGTCTTCCTCTATTTCTTTTTCCTATAAATGTACCCTTCCAGGACGGTCTTCTCTAAATTATCATGACGAAATTGCTAGTTTTTCTGAAAGTTAAAAGTAAAACTTTTCTTAATAAAAAGACAAATAAATAGTGTTATAATCTAACACATAACTTTTAAAAGTTTTTGTTTTTTTTAAAATTCGCCAGTAGTGGAATTCGAACCCGTATCCTCTCTATTAATAGAATCTTGTTCCTACTGACTGAACTAGCGGGACGATTCAAATACCTCTCATTTTGTAGCATATAAGCAGACTCGATGCGCAGTCAATGAATGTAAGTCACAGAGGGAATGTGGATAGACACGCCCTTTAACTAGTTGTCTCCCTCTTTACATGTGGCCAATTCGTAACTTGAACTTACATGGACAGTAAATGTTCGTGTTTTTACTGGCATGCACTCCAGATTCGGCCCATTGCAACAGCCTCCACATCTGAGCACTTTAATGCATTTAGGATGAATGAGACTATCCGCCGGCACCCATGAGGAATTTATTGGCAGAGAAGTCTCCCTTAGCGAGCAGTCGTCGGGAATTGCAAGTTGTATTTCTGTGCACAAAGAGAGAGTTTGAAAATGCCTTCATTTGCAGGTAAGTGCTGATGTTAAACTTTACACAGTGTAGCAGAGAGGCTCGAGTGAATGTATGCAGGCAGGCATAGAGTAGAGGTGGATGGGTCCACAGACAGAAGTCAAACAGATAAATAAGGGAGGTAGGTAGATCGGTAGATAAACAGACAGGCCGGCATATAGGTAGTACGTAAGCAGGCAGTTATGTAGTAGATAAGCAGACAGGCAGGCAGGCAAATAGGTAAGTAGACAGGCAGGTAGGTAGGTAGGTAAGTAGACAGAAAGGCAAGTAGGTGGGTAGGTGGGTAGGTAGGTAAGCAGACAGGAAGGCAAGTAGATAGGTAGGTAGGTAGGCAGGCTGGTAGATAGGTAGGCGATGTGTAGACGTAGCAGCAACATAAAATATAATATTGTTCACTAAATTAGCCAACACAACATAACCTGCTAATACAACAAAACATCCATCCATCCATCCAATCTACTTCTTCTATCCGTCTCCAGATGTAGTCCATCTTCCTGATCTCTGCTTCAAGAATCTTTCTCCAGATGTAGTCTATCTTCCTGATCTCTGCTTCAAGAATCTTTCTCCAGATGTAGTCTATCTTCCTGATCTCTGCTTCAAGAATCTTTCTCCAGATGTAGTCTATCTTCCTGATCTCTGCTTCAAGAATCTTTCTCCAGATGTAGTCTATCTTCCTGATCTCTGCTTCAAGACTAATTCTTCAGGTGTTTCTAGATCTTCTCTCTTTCCTCTTACCCTGGGGATTCCAGATGAGAACCTGTTTGGCTATACAAGTAGTAGCCTTTTGAAGTGTATGTCCTAACCATCTCAAGCGTCTTTTCATTATCATTACAACAAAACCTAGTAACACAAACAAAATCTAGTAACACAAACAAAACCTGCTAACACAAACAAAACCTGCTAACACAACAAAACCTGCTAACATAACAAAACCAACAAACATAACAAACCCTACTAACACAACAAAAACTGCTAACACAACAAAACCTACTAACACAAACAAAACCTACTAACACAACAAAACCTACTAATACCACAAAACCTGCCAACACAACAAAACCTGCTAACACAACAAAACCTACCAACCAACACAACAAAACCTACCAACACACCAAAACCTACTAACACAACAAAACCTACCAACACAACAAATCTACTAACACAACAAAACCTACCAACACAACAAAACCTGCTAACACAACAAAACCTGCTAACACAACAAAACCTACCAACACAAGAAAACCTACTAACACAACAAAACCTGCTAACATAGAAAAACCTGCTAACACAACAAAATCTACTAACACAACAAAACCTGCTAACACAACAAAACCTGCTAACACAACAAAACCTGCTAACACAACAAAACCTACTTACTTTCATTGATCGTAAGTTTTCCCCCTGTGCTACCAAGACCCGGTGACACTGACAATAGAAAATTGAAATATCAGAACAATGAACATCTCTAGAACAATGAACATAAAAAATAAATATCAACAACAAATCATATCACACTTCTTCCTCTTCTTCTTCTTTGGCTGCAAACAACATCACCTCGCAGTTCAGGGGAAATTGAAGAAGAAGAAGAAGAAGAAGTAGAAGAGCAACAACAGCAACGACAAGATCTCCCTAGAGCTGTCAGATGGTGTTCTTTGGCGAAGATGTTGAGGCACAGCATCATGTCGGATTGGGAGCGGGTCACGGCGGCCATTTCTTCAGTCACTGAGTGGAGCTCACAAAAAAAAAGCAGGGGATGTGCACTACTTCTTCAGCAGACTCCACCACCATGGGGACCATGATGATCCCTGTCCCCGTTATCCAGCATAGGCCTGTCGCTGGAAGTACAAGTGGAGACGTTAAATAGGGTCTTGGTCAGTTACTCTTCGCCAGACCTGATGTAACCTTCCTCAGCCACGAGTCTGCCAAATCGGATAGGGTCTTCGCCTTCGTACCGCAAAGCGAATACAACAGATCACAAATATTAATATCAAAATCAGCGATAAATATTACAAATGAAACTCAGTAGAACAACAGAACATGCATATAATCACCGAAAGAACAACAGAACACAGATGCAGTCATCATTAGGACAGTCATTCATTCAGTCATTTGCATGCCCTTTGCGGAACTTTGCCTCCCTAACAGATCTTCCGTAGGCCTCTCGATTATAAGCAAGATACCCTGCTGCAGATGCGTCCTTTCGCAGATCATCAACGATGTCTTGCAGCCATCTTCGTCTTGGTCTTCCTCTCTTTCTTTTTCCCATTATGTATCGTTCCAAGACTGTCTTCTCTAAATTATCATGACGTTTAATCTCATTGTAGGGACAATGGCTACAATCACTGACTAGCATGGCCAAGGAAAATACGGGCACAAACACCATATCCCCTAGATTACGCCATGGCAAACGGGCGTACTTTCAATATTTCTTCGAAAGTCTTGCGGTTAGTGTGCAGAATGTCAGCTCGTGTACAGATATATTCTCAAAAACATTTTGCTTGCGTCTAATGTCAAATTACAGAGTACAATTTAAAGTTCTAATAGAAAAAGGAGAGAAATCGAGAAAACAAACTATGTAATGTTCATATCTTTTATTCTGTGCTATTACAGCACAGGGGAACTTAAGTAAGTTTAAAAAATGAAAGTAACAGTTTTATTTTATTTTATTTGCGTGCTCAGCGTGATTCTTTTGTATGCGCTGTCGCTCTGCTTAGAGGGAACATTGACTACCCACCGCATTCACCAACTACAGGTAGCCATCAAGAGTCGCCTGCCTTAATCTGACCATTCTTTTTAAAGTTCAAATACGTGAATTTCAGTCAAGCAGGTAGGGGGTAGGGGAGGCGATCGTGCAAAACCAAAGAGACTGCAATGTCCCTTTTTTAATCTGAGACAGTTATGTACCTTGTTTAGCCATCATACAAAATATTCTTCTCAGCTATCCAAATAAACATTGAAATTTCCTTTATTTCCGAACATGCAGCAATGAAAGATGATAATACGGGACAGTATAGGACACGTTTTAAAACAGAGAATATTTAGGCATGCCGACTGAAGTAGTACGATTCCCAGGATAAATTCTTAAAATATGGGACTGTCTCATACAATACGAGACAGTTGGTCACTAACCATCATGTACACCAATCCCAACATTTCCACATTTTCTGATTACAGCCTTCGCGATTTATCAATCCTTACATTCCCACACTTTCTGGCTACAATCTTCAAAACTCACCAATCCCTACAATTTCACAGACTTTCAAGATTTACCAGTCTCCACATTTTCACACTTTGCGATTATAATATTCTGTCCCACACAGTCATTTACAAACACTTCCTAACTACAATCTTTGATAACTTTGCCAAATTCACACACAAGAACACGGTCCACCTACAATCTTCGGCAATCATTGGACGCCCTTTGCTGTTCAGAAGTCCTGATGCAATGATGTCCTCGATGGAAGTGGCATTGTTAAGACGAATCAATGCCTCGTTAAGTTTTCTTTCCCTGTAAGTCTGCCAGTCTTCGTCGTCCCTGATGCCATCATTGCGACCGTTGGAATCGTGCTTAGTGTACGCTTTGTCTTTACTATCATCATGTGGCGTGATGTCTCTGGCATAGATATTGCCCTGAGAATGGAAACGATACTTTTCAATTAAAGAAGATGACGGTACTGAACAGTGTTAAGGTCTATTTATTATCATATGTAGGAGGGCCTCTTAAGCATCTGTTTATTATAATAGCTCATTACGTGCATAGGGTTTGGAAATTTCTTTATGTATATATCGCTGTTTGAACGTCATGATAATTTAGATAAGACCGTCTTGAACGGGTACATAATGGGAGAAAGAAAGAGAGGAAGACCAAGGCGAAGATGGCTGCAAGACATCGTTGATAATCTGCAAATGGATGCATCAGTAGCAGGCCATCTTGCTTACAACCGAGAGGCCTACAGGAGAGCTGTTATGGAGGCAAAGCTCCGCAAGGGACATGCAAATGATTGATTGACTGATTGATTGATATATCGCTGGCGTATATAGCGAGAGCGGAGTGGCCGTGCGCTTTGATCATCGCTTTCTAATCCTGTTCAAATCTCAATAGGGACTTTTCTCCTCTTCTTTTCTCTTTTGTTGGAGAGAGAGAGAGAGGGAAAGAGAGAGAGAGAGAGAAGGAGAGAGAGAAAGAGAGAGAGAATAAGAGAGAGAGAAAGAGAGGAAAGAAAGCCATAGCTGGCATGTCAGGGTCAGTGAAGGCGAGCCACAGCTGGCATGTCAGGGTCAGTGAAGGCAAACCATAGCTGGCATGTCAGGGTCATTGAAGGCGAGCCACAGCTGGCATGTCAGGGTCAGTGAAGGCAAACCATAGCTGGCATGTCAGGGTCAGTGAAGGCAAACCATAGCTGGCATGTCAGGGTCAGTGAAGGCGAGCCATAGCTGGCATGTCAGGGTCATTGAAGGCGAGCCATAGCTGGCATGTCAGGGTCAGTGAAGGCAAACCATAGCTGGCATGTCAGGGTCAGTGAAGGCGAGCCATAGCTGGCATGTCAGGGTCAGTGAAGGCGAACTATAGCTGGCATGTCAGGATCAGTGAAGGCGAGCCATAGCTGGCATGTCAGGGTCAGTGAAGGCAAACCATAGCTGGCATGTCAGGGTCAGTGAAGGCGAGCCATAGCTGGCATGTCAGGATCAGTGAAGGCGAACTATAGCTGGCATGTCAGGATCAGTGAAGGCGAACTATAGCTGGCATGTCAGGATCAGTGAAGGCGAACTATAGCTGACCATGACCCTATTGGTACCCCCAGTAACAGGCCTGGCCTGGCTAACAGGGCAAGAAGAAAAGAAGAAGAGGAGGGGAGGAAGAAGAAGAGGAGAAGGAAGAAAAGAAGAAGAGGAGAAGGGAGGAGGAGGACGAAGAAGAGAAGCAGGAGGAAGAAAAGAAGAAGAAGAGGAAGAGGAGGAGGAGAAGAAGAAGAATAGGAGGAGGAGGAGGAAGAGAATAAGAAGAAGAGGACGTAGAAGAAGAGGAGGAGGAGAAGAAGAAGAAGAGGAGGAGGAGGAGGAAGAGAATAAGAAGAAGAGGACGTAGAAGAAGAAGAGGAGAAGAAGAAGAGGAAGAGAAGAAGAAGAGGAGGAAGAAAATGAAGAAGAAGAGAAGGAAGAGGAAGAAGAGAAGAGGAAGAAGAAGAAGAAGAGGAGGAGGAGAAGGAAGAAGGAAAAAAGAAGAAGACTAGTGTGGCAAATTTCTATTTAAATTTCTCATATACTTGAAAACATCTGTTTAACGAAACCTTTCTTTTCTATGTATGTTTCTAGCCAATGCGTTCATGAAGGAAAGCAGGGGGAAAAGTATGACAGGAAAAAATGGCGATATTAAATAAAGTAAAAATATAAAACTGAAACACATAAATTAATACACTACTTTTTTTCTTCTTGATTCTGTGAAACGCGGCAAAAAAAAAAAAATTAATCCAAATATTCTTTCCCTCCTTCCTTACATTCTGTACCTCTATCGGAGGCATAGGCCATCAACAAGGGCTCTCTATTTCTATCCTGGGTCGTTTCTTCAATCCGTTCCTCTTTTTGAGCTCTTGTTGACATTTTTGTAGGTTAACGTGTTTGTTTTATCGGATAGGTTTACCGGCCTTGTGTCGAAGCCTCCTTAGTCGATTTTCACGATCATGGCTGATAGGGTTACTGGCCCTGTGCCGAACGCTCCTTCGTCGATTTTCACGATCATGACTGATAGGGTTACTGGCCCTGTGCCGAACGCTCCTTTGTCGATTTTCACGATCATGACTGATAGGGTTACTGGCCCTGTGCCGAACGCTCCTTCGTCGGTTTTCACGATAATGATTGGTCCAGATTCCAGAACATATCCTTCAAGAGTGCCCAAACCATGTGGACCTGAGGCGTGAGACATGGCACGAGGACACAAGCTTGGGGCAAAAACTTTGGGGCTCCTATCAGGATCTGGAGAGGACTGCGGGCCTTGCCGTGTCGAAAGAGATCAGGATCTGATGTGACCAACAACCTCGAACGTATGAGAAGAAGAAGAAGAAGAAGGTAGAGTCTACAGAGGTCCTACTCTTTGCTTTCAAGGCATGTGTTCAGGTCCCAGGTACCACACTGGGGAATGCAGATCTAACGGCGGGCGAATTAGCGCCATAACCTAATCTTTACAACTTACAGCGAGTGATAAAAATTATATTTCAAACGTATTTATATTTCTGAAATGGAGAGAGAGAGGGGGGGGGGAACACACACATTTCACGTAATTGCACAGAGTGAGCAGATTTTCGTGACAACTGAGGAGTGAGTACTGTTCACGTCTTTGCCACTTTCAGGGATTATCACGTACGCACTTCGTCGAAACTGGGTGAGTAGTTTTCAAAATACAGTATCTCTCTCTCCCTGAACCTTAAGTGCCCAAGGCACATGAGGCTTCCACAAGGGTTTTCCACAAATGCCTTTCCTTTGCCTTTTTTCTGCTCTTGCCCAGGTGAGCCCTCTATTGCTCAACATCCTCTCTGTTGTTCTTCTCCATGTCTCTTTTGGTCTACCCTTACTTCTGTACCCCTGTGGTGTCCATCTTAGTGCTATTTTTGGTAGTGAGTTGTCAGTCATTCGGAGCACATGTCCCAACCTTCGCCAGCGTCTTTCCTCAATAATTGCTGTCAGTGGCTTCATCTGCATTTCTCCCAACAAGATGTTATTTCTTATGGTGTTGGGCCAAAATATTTTTCTAAATCTTCGTAAACGTTTAGTCTGGAAAGAATTCAATTTGTTTTCTATTGTTTTGGTGATTTTCCAGCATTCACTTCCATAGAGTAGTACACTTAGAATATTACTCTTAAATATCCTGATTTTCATATTTATGCTTAGTTTTTTTTAGATTTCCATATAGTCTGCAGTAAAATACAGTATAAACTTATATATATATTTCTATGCCATTAAAACATATTGGGAGATACGGTGTTAGGCCCATATTTCCACTACCTTCAGCACATGAAGGTGTGATGTGGTCAGTGTCACGTCTGGCCGCATTTACCTTTCCAGATATCTCTGGTACCCATTTTTAGAGGCTGGGTGGACCGCCAAAGAAAAAGAAATGGGATGCAATGGACATTGTGGAACCAATTGGAAGGTCTTGACTTTGCAGATGGTGTGACACTTCTGACACATAGCCACACACAAATGCAAGAGAAACTTCAGATCTTAAGCAATAATTCAGCTAAGCTGGGACTATATATTAACAGACAAGAAAAAACAGAGATAATGAAAAGTAATAGTGCAAGCAATAGCCTCATTGTAATTGAGGGAGTGCCAATTGAGGAAGTAGAGTATTTCACATATTTAGGCAGCGTCGTGGATAACTATGGGGGAAGGGAAAAGGATGTTAAAGCTAGAATAAACAAGGCCAGGACAGCATTTATCCAACTTAACAAAATATGGTCATCTTAGAACATCAAAACAAGAACCAAACTTAGGCTTTTCAATACAAACGTAAAGACTGTCCTACTATATGGTTCAGAGATATGGGTTATGACCAAGACAATACAACAGAGGATACAAACATTCATGAACTACTGCTTGAGGAGGATTTTAAACATTAAATGGCAAGGACAAGATCAGGAACGAGGAAGTCTGGGAAAGGGCAGGACAAGAACCTATGAACCTACAAATCATGTCTAGGAAGTGGAGGTGGATTGGCCACACTCTGAGAGAACCCGACACCAGTATAGCAAGACAGGCACTGACATGGAATCCTCAAGGAAATAGAAAACGAAGAAGACCTAGACTTACTTGGAGAAGAGAAATTATGACGTGCTCAGAAACAAGGGAAACACATGGAAGTAAACAGAGAATAATTTCAAGAAGATTGGAGACCCTTTATCCGTGGCCTATGCTCTGAAGGGAGTAAAAGGCGACGACGACGATGATGATGATGATGATGGGTGGAACCTGGGGCCTTTTTGGTGTGTACCAGAAAAAAAAAATCCTCAGTGCTGGGACTTGAACCCGTTACCACCGGATCAGTAAACCGAGCGCCTAAATAAAATAAGTTCCGCAGGAACAAAAAAATATGAAACTACAAGTAATTTATCACGATTATTAGTATCACAAACGAAATATCTTCATGTTGCAAGCTAGTATATGAAGAGCATCTAAAATCTAGCCCCGGAGTAATTCCCTGAAACGAAATTCAGGCACTGACAGATAGGTTCTTGCGTAAAAGTGCAATGAAAATAAACGAATTATAAAAGAAACCTTTAAAACGGATGAAAGTACAGTTACCAACAACAGTTTTAAATGAATATTACCAGTTACTGCCCTTATTTTTTTTTTTTAAATCCGCCTTCAAAGTGATAACTCGTAAATTGATGTAAGTTTAAAACGATCTGCTCTAAGTCTAAAGTTCTACTCTAATTCAACTCTAAAGTTCAACTGTTGAAAAAATGAATGAACTAGTAAAGGCAATTTAAAAGTACACGTTACCTGTCCAAGACTGATACTCTTTTGAAAGATGAAAGTTGTAAGAACAAGCCATGAGAAACTAACTTGCAGCATATTGTCGTCTTTGCTTTGACACGGGACTTGTGGCGTCAGCCAGCGCTCCTATCAAAGCTATATATGGCTGTTTTAACACAACAGCGTCTTACTGTGATGTGATGTTCTAATTTTAAAATTAACGCCGTATGTGTTAACACTCACGCAATTGATGTTAGCAGGGTGTGGTCTTTCTGCTGAGCAGTATTAGCGAGTTCGTCAACGTTGGGTGAGCGGTTGTCTGAATGAAAGAAGTCTTTCGTTCAAAGTGTTTCATAAGTGCCATTCGAGTCCAGAGAAATGAAATAACAAGGAGATATGAGGGGAGAGAGAGAGAGAGAGAGCAAGGGTAGAAAAACATGGAGATACGAGGAGGGAGAGACAAAGGATAAAATAACAAGAAGATATGAGGGGAGAGAGACAAAGGTAGAATAACAAGGAGATATGAGGAGAGAGAAAGACAAAGCGTAGAATAACAAGGAGATACGAGGAGAGAGAGACAAAGGATAAAATAACAAGGGGGTATGGAGAGAGAGAGAGAGACAAATGACAAAATAACAATGAGATATGAGGAGAGGAAGAGACAAAGGGTAGAACAAGGAAATATGAGGAGAGAGAGAGAGAGAGATTGATTGATTGATTGATCTTTATTTGAAAAGGGTTAAGAATTGGGCACGCAGGCCCGTCTGACATTCTGCCCTTTATCATACATCTTTCACTCTATTCCAGACATTCTACAAATATGCTGTTCATATAACAAACATAACTAACATTGAAGCTGAGAGACATAAAATAAAATATAACATTTACGTTTCACTCTTAAACATTCACTCAGTACAGAAGTAACTACATACATTATAAATGACTATCTACTAAACAAAATTTTCGGGACTATACAGAAAACAATTAATTGTATTCGGTGTCTGTAAGAGCAGTTTAAGATAACTTTAAAACTTAAAAGTTAATTAATTAATTGTGAAATAACAAGGAGATGTAATGAAAGACAGATCAAGGGTGGAATAACAAGGACATATGAGGGGAGAGAGAGAGACCAAGGGTGAAATAACAAGGAGATATGAGGGGAGAGAGAGAGACCAAGGGTGAAAAAACAAGGAGATATGAGGAGAGAGAGACCAAGAATGAATTAACAAGGAGATACGAGAAGAGAGAGATTAATGATGAAATATGAATGAAATATGGAGGAGAGAGAGAAGAGAGAGAGAAGAGAGAGAGAGAGATCAAGAATGAAATAACGAGGAGATATGAGGAGAGAGAGAGAGAGACTAAGGATGAAATAACAAGGAGATATGAGGAGAGAGAGACCAAGGATAAAATAACAAGGAGATATGAAGAGGGTGAGATCAACGATGAAATATGAAGGAGAAATGAGGAGAGAGAGAGAGAGAGATCAAGGATAAAATAACAATGTGATATGAGGAGAGAGAGAGAGAGAAAGAGATTAATGATGAAATATGAATGAAATATGGAGGAGAGAGAGAAGAGTGAGAGAGATCAAGAATGAAATAACGAGGAGATATGAGGAGAGAGAGACCAAGGATAAAATAACAAGGAGATATGAAGAGAGTGAGATCAGCGATGAAATATGAAGGAGATATGAGGAGAGAGAGAGAGAGAGAGAGATTAAGGATGAAATAACAAGGAGATATGAAGAGGGTGAGATCAACGATGAAATACGAAGGAGAAATGAGGGGAGAGAGAGATCAAGAATAAAATAACAATGTGAGAGAGAGAGAGAGATTAAGGATGAAATAGCAAGGAGATATGAGGAGAGAGAGATCAAGAATGAAATATGATGGAGGTATGAGGAGAGAGATGAATACTATGAGCAAATCAGTGGTGTCGCCACTGGAACGAAAATGGGTCCCAGTTATGCATGTTTATTTATGGGCTTTCTGGAAGTCAAATTATGGGAAACCTACACTGGCAGATTTCCAGAATTATATAAAATGTACATTGATGATTGCATTGGAGTCACCAGTATGCCAAAGGACGAGCTGAAAAATTTTTGAATTCGTCAGCTCGCTTAATATTAACAACATAAAATTCACTTCCGAAATTTCTGACAAGTCTGTCAACTTTTTAGACATTACAATATCTGTCGGCACAAAGAGGCTTGTCACCTCTGTATTTTGCAACCCCATCAACAGCCACACCTATTTACTTTACTCCTCCTCCCATCCTGAAGTCTGTAAGAACTCCATCCCATACTCCCAACTCCTCCGTCTTCGCCGTATATGTCAGGATAAGTTGGACTTTATAGATCAGCCCAACAATTTATTAGAATTTTTCCGTCATCGCCACTACCCAGAAAATATCCTTCGTGAAGCCTTCAACCGTATCCAACTAGTGAGCCGCAAAGAAGCATTCAGAAAAAAAAAGCATGTTACCTCATCTGACAGAGTTAAGTTAGTACTGCCTTTCCACCCGCATGGTCAGATGGTTAAGAAAATTCTTTATCGTCATCCGCCACTAATCCACCTCGACCCTGATACCCGTGACATTTTCTCTGATCCACCCCTGTTAGCATAGAAGCGTGAGCCAAATCTTAAGGACATCCTCGTCCACAGCCACTTGAAGGGGAACCTTGCAATATGTTGGCACCAGAAAATGTAACCGCCCTCGCTGTGTTACCTGCCTTGTAGTCTGGGAAACGAAAACAATCACCTTTCCTAAAACTGTCCTCACTCTTCATGAGAGATTCACATGCGAGTCCCGTAATGTAATATATGTCATCGTATGCAAAAGATGCAGGATAACATATATTGGTAAAACTGGCCTCACACTTATCTTCTTCTTATATCTTATATCCTTCCCGTGCCGTTAAACGTCACATAGGGCTCGCAAAGTAGTTCGCCAATTTTTCCTGTCTTCGGCGAGTCTTTCAACCTCATCAAAGGATTTTATGCCTGTTAATTTGGCCTCTCTTAACAGTGTCCTCTTCAGAGGACATTATGACCTCAGACTACTGGACCGCATGATTTGTATGATATCACCCAGCATGCTTCGAAACCGGTCCCGAATCATTTCAGTGGCCCCAACCACAGAGGTAAATCTGATTTTCTGGTAACAGCCATCAAACAATGTCGCGCAGATGACACAAGCCGCCTAGCACTTGAGAACCGCTACATTCAGGAATATGGGACGCTGGAACCACATTGTTTGTACTCGTTATTCAGCTACACGTAAAATTCTCCTCTTCCACAATCATAATCCCTCTCCACTAAGCTCCATTCTCTTCTCACTTGTTACACAAAGTTCAGAACCTCCTCACATCATCGCATTACAACCCATCTACCCCAACCATAATCATTTATTTCACCTTCTCCTGGCTAGGTTACCATTGTATCACTCTCTCTCCCCTCAACAGTTTCCCCACCCATCATCCTCAGTTACGATTCAACTATCACTCATCACAAGTCCCTATTTAAACATTTTCTACGCTCCACCATGCGCATTTCTGTACATTTCTGAACGAGCACATTTTGAACGTAGCACTTTTTGAACTGGCGCATTTCTGAACGAGCGCGGGAAAAGCTACATATTCTTTCAAGTTATAGCTAAGTGCTCTATTCATTTTTTTTCTTTTTTTTTTTTTTTTACAACACAGGATTCATGTGAATCTATACTTTATCTCCTCTCTGTCTAATTCTTCGTCCTGTAGGTGTTATATGACTAAGGATCACGCCGAAATGTCACAGGTTTGTAGTTGTTAGTAATAACGCTGTTCATATTTTTTCCTATTTTATATATGAGGAGAGAGACATCAAAGGTGAAATAACAAAGAGATATTGAGGAGAGAGAGGATGAAAAATGAAGGAGAATGAGGAAAGAGAGATCAAGGATAAAATAACAATGTGATATGAGGAGAGAGAGAGAGAGAGAGAGAGGAGAGAGATATCAAGGATGAAATAACAAGAAGATATGAGGTATATATATATATATATATATATATATATATATATATATATATATATAGGATGAAAGAACAAGGAGATTTGAGGAGAGAGAGAGAGATCGAGGGAAATTCAGAACAGAAAAACATCCCAAAATGAAACACTTATAGACAAGAAAAAAAACAGGCAGACAGATTTAGAATAGAACAATTTTAAATAAAACATAGGCAGACAGACAGTCAGATAGAATGAATGAATGAATGAATGAATTATCTTTATTTTCAGAGAGTGAAGACTTGGACACGCAGGCCCGTCTTTCATTCTGCCATTCATCATCCCATCTTTCATTCTTCCCACACAATCGATTTAACATAAGTAAACAAATTACATTTTTAAAAAGTATCCAAGAATGCAACATGAAATTATTACATTCACAAATATAAGACAATAAATTATTACACTCACAAATATAAAATAATGATCTACATGAGAGGTAGCTAATCTAACAAGATAGTGTGCACACACGTTCACATTCACATTCACACACACACAAACACACACACACACATAAATTTTCAATGCAGTTCTTCTGGCATCACTTGCTTGAATATTCATTAAGATAATTTCTTACAAGATCTAACAGGTTAACGTTTAGAACTATGTTCTTTTAGAACGTAACTCGGTGGCTAGCGAGTCATGAGATGAAAGTGTATTAGATATTCTATGGAGGCATATAGTTACAAGCCAGTAAATATTGAAACACGTTTGAGATAAAGGATGAAGTATTACTAATGGATTTTAGATAGTTCATTCATTTGCATATCCCTAACAGCTCTCCTGCAGGCCTCTCGGTTGTGAGCAAGATGGCCCTGCTGCTGATTCATCCATTTGCAGATCATCAACGATGTCTTGCAGCCATCTTCGCCTTGGTCTTCCTCTCTTTCTTTTTCCCATTATGTACCCTTCCAAGATGGTTTTCTCTAAATTCTCATGACGTTTAATGAGTCCAAAATATTTAAGTTTTCCCTCTTTAATCTTCTTTACTAGCCAGCCTTCTTCAATATTAAGTTCTTGTAGTATAGATATATTTGTTCTTTTTTGTGTCCATAATATTTGAAGAACTCTTCTGTACCATTTACATTCAAAGGCATTTATGTGTTTCTCAGCTGTTTTGTTAAGTGTCCAGGTCTCACAGGCATATGTTGCGATGGGAAAGATGCATGCTTTTGAGAGTGAATTCTAGGGCTGTACGGCAGAATATAAACAAACAGACAAGATAGATGGACGGACGGGCGGACGGACGGACGGATGGATGGATGGATGGATGGATGGATGGATGGATGGATGGATGGATGGATGGACGGATGGATGGACGGACGGATGGATGGATGAGTGGACGGATGGATGGACGGACGGATGGATGGATGGATGTATGGATGGATTGTGGACGGACAGATGGATGGATGGATGGATGGTGGACGGACGGACAGATGGATGGATGGACGGATGGATGGATGGATGGATGGTGGACGGACGGATGGATGGATGGATGGATGGATGGATGGATGGATGGAGGAACGGACGGATGGACGGACGGACGGATGGATGGATGGATGGACAGATGGATGGATGGATGGATGGACGGACGGATGGATGGATGGATGGACGGACGGACGGATGGATGGATGGATGGATGGATGGATGGACGGACGGATGGATGGATGGATGGATAGATGGATGGATGGATGGATGGATGGATTGACGGATGGATGGATGGATGTATGGACGGATGGACGGACGGACGGATGGATGGATGGATGGATGGATGGACGGACGGACGGACGGACGGATGGATGGACGGATGGATGGACGGACGGACGGATGGATGAATGGATGGTTGGATGGATATCATTCTACACTAACAACAGAACACACCTACTCCCCCGTGCCTAACTTAGAAACCAGCAAGTCGCCCCCCCCCCCCTTATCCGCGGAATCACCATCCGCAGTTTTAAGTATCTGCGAAAACATCTTTTAAAAAATCAAGAAATTATAAATTCACAAATTTGAATTGATAAATTGTAAGTAAGAGTGGAACATTGAATCGTCTCACAGTCAGCCATTTCTTCGTTTCGCGCTCTCAGTCAGTCACGTGGTTGTTACCATGGTTACAGCATTGTTTTCCTCTCGGTGTACCGCAGCTGGTGAGTTATTTAAACAATTTTTTTTTAAATGGTCCCAAAAAGTAAAAGTAATGACTACAGCAATTCTGTCAAGCTTAAGAGAGACCGCGAAACGCTGCCTTTGTGTTGTAAAATGAAAATAAATGATTTAGTAGTGAAAGAAAAAGAAGTTTTATGACGAAACTAGTTGTATACGATTTCTCTTTCTGTCGACTTATTACTGTACTGTCTTTTTTCATAACTACATTATTCTATTTTGTGCTAATTATTTCGTTGATATCTTAAAGTGTGTAATTTCTTAAAATTAAATCGTATCATAGCTCTGCGTGTGCTAGAAACGTATATTAAAGAAGGTCTAGTATTTTGCGCAGTTTCTAGCATCAGCGGTAAAGCTAGGAACCAAACTGGTCGCAGATACAGAGGACTGTCTTACTTTTGCTGTTTTTGAACTGCTGATGATGTGGGAGATAATGTAAACATCCCATGTAAACAGCTCGACTGACGCAAGCGAGGGCTTTGTAAAGAGCCAGTTAATGGTCAACAAACAACTAAAACACTTTAATTAAAGAGAGCAGTGTTGTTGATGTTTCTGCTGAAAATACGCTGATCTCAAGTACAGACAATATTTTCTTCGTCTTTCACTTTGTTATTTCTTTAAAAACATAAACTGTAATTTAATTTTAAACAGCATTAGATAATTTGTTCCATTTTCTCTCTTTTTCTCTGTTTCTTGCGAATGTCATGACTTTAAAACTCATCGCTTATAGGCACAGTCTCTTCATGGCTTTAAAACTCATAAGCTCAGTCTATTCATGGCTTTAAAACTCATAAGCTCAGTCTATTCATGGCTTTAAAGCTCATAGGCTCAGTCTATTCATGGCTTTAAAACTCATAAGCTCAGTCTATTCATGGCTTTAAAACTCATAGGCTCAGTCTATTCATGGCTTTAAAACTCATCGCTCATAGGTATAGTATATTCACGGCTTTAAACCTCATATCTTATGGGCATAGTCTGTCTCCATCCATTTCTGCTGCTGTCGTCCTCTCTTTGTGTCACTCTCTTTCTCTCTCTCTCTCTCTCTCTCTCTCTCTCCTCTCTCTGTGTGTGTGTGTGTGTCCAGTTTTTTATTCAACGTTCCCATAATCTTCCAAGTTATTTCAATTTTTGTCTTGGTAGTCATGGGGAGTGACTTACTGGCGCAGAGTGATTTTAGGAGGAAATATGGTACAAACAAAGGATGTTGAGCAATAGAGGGCTCACCTGGGCAAGAGCAAAAGAGACATGGAGAAGAACAACAGAGAGGATGTTGAGCAATAGAGGGCTCACCTGGGCAAGAGCAAAAGAGACATGGAGAAGAACAACAGAGAGGATGTTGAGCAATAGAGGGCTCACCTGGGCAAGAGCAAAAGAGACATGGAGAAGAACAACAGAGAGGATGTTGAGCAATAGAGGGCTCACCTGGCAAGAGCAAAAGAGACATGGAGAAGAACAACGAGAGGATGTTGAGCAATAGAGGGCTCACCTGGGCAAGAGCAAAAGAGACATGGAGAAGAACACGAGAGGGTTGAGCAATAGAGGGCTCACCTGGGCAAGAGCAGAAAAAAAAGGCGAAGGACAGGCATTTGTGGAAAACCCTTGCGGAAGCCCCATGTGCCTTGGGCACTTAAGGTTCAGAGAGAGAGAGAGATGGTACAAACTTGAAGACAGAAAACGTATGAGAGAGAGAGAGAGAGAGAGAGAGAGAGAGAGAGAGAGAGAAAGAGAGAGGGTTGGGCATTGAAAACTTTCAAATTGCTGTCACATAGTTAGGGTGCTTACTGATAGCAATTATTGAGGAAAGACGCTGGCGATGGTTGGGATATGTGGTCCGAAAGACTGTCAACTCACTACCAAAAATAGCACCAAGATGGACACCACAGGGGAACAGAAGTAAGGGTAGACCAAAAGAGACATAGAGAAGTACAACAGAGAGGATGTTGAGCAAGAGATGGCTCACCTGGGCAAGAGCAGAAAAAAAGGCAAAGGAAAGTCATTTGTGGAAAACCCTTGCGGAAGTCCCATGTGCCCTGGGCACTTAAGGTAAAAAAAAAGAGAGAGAGAGAGAGAGAGAGAGAGAGTTATGCTGCTTACTTGTGCAGGGATCCCGAGAAAAGCATTCATATTTTACCTCACATTCAGAAGTCTTTTTAAAGTCCAGTTTTCACATTCTGTGCTCTTGAGGACAACTTTGATTTCTTTAAAGTATCATGATTCTCATAACTGAGATGAGAATGTTGATGTATGGAACGGGATAAAAGACAGAGAACTTGATTTCTTTAAGGTATCGTGATTCTCATAGTGGAGACGGGAATTTTGACGTATGGAACGGGATCAAAGACAAAGAACTCATAAGAAAATAGTCCGAGACCTATACATGACTGCTTGTATCAGGGCTGTCGAACCACAGGTGATCAAGATTCTATACTTTGTCTCCACACTGGCTAGAAGGGGAGGGTTGTGAAGAAGCTGTCTGATTGACATGCTGGCGTCAGGGGCCGGCGACTCATATTCGACAAAGACCCCGCCCCGCCTCTTCGGTTATAGTAACAGGTCTGGCTAACGGAGCGGGGATCGCCATAGTCCGATGACGGTTGAGCCTGCTAAAGAAAAATTGCACCTCTTGTTCTTTGACTCCACTCAAGGACGGAAAAAAATAGCGGTGTAACACAGTCCCCATTCGATATGAATCAGCTGCAAAGAACATCGCAGTTCCAGTAAACAAGAATAAACCGCAGAGGTGTGCATTTGATTTACAGCAATACATATGCAATCTAGCCCCGTGAATAGGGCTCTAAACTGGAAGGCGAAACTAGTCCAAAACATAAACCATGCCGAAGTTGGATGTGTCGGGAAGAAAGGCTAAAATATCGCAGTCTAGCTGGAAACTGTGACACAACGTGGTCCATGCAAAAGTAGCAGAAGAAGAAGAAGAAGAAGCACGGTTACGTGATTTAGGACAAGATTTAACGCTTTCCTAAAAAGTTTCGCCCCGAGAAGTTGTCATTTATTTCTGAACTGACTTTCGGCGTAAACGTTCATGGAATGCACTGTACTACCATTAGATCTACTAGGTAATCACCTACAACGCAGACCTCAGAGGAACGCAGTACTGATCTTCCAGGCGGAACAACTTTATAAGGATTAATTTGGCTGCCTAAGACACAATATATTGTGACACCGGCATTACATGCAGCAATACCTAAACGACTGTGATATATTAACATTATAAATGGTCCAAGTGTTTAAAATGGAAGCTTGTGGCATCTCACCTGATGATCTGTATCAGTCCCGTAACTAAATATCGATACGAATCAAATTATGAGGCAGGATTCTAGCCTGTAAATCTACCAGCTTCGTCACGAGGAACTGCAGATCTAAATATATAAGCACTACATCCCACCCCACCCCCCCCCCCCCCCCCCCCCTGTAGCCACTCAGGCGTGGCCCCGGAGTTGAAAACGCGCTGGCACCTGACCTTTAGTGTTATTTACTTGATTTTTTAAAAAAAACGCATGTAAATGAAGAAAAATGAGAAAATATGAACTTACAGCAGAAGTAAAAGTCTGCTATTGTATCTTAAAAAGTGATACTCTGGGTCTATCTAGGCCACATTTTTCCCAATTTTTTTTTTTTGGGATCATGCCTTACCTCAACGTCTCAAAGATGTTGATGCCACCTTTTTGGTGTGTAGCAGAAAAAAAAACCCACTGTTGGGACTTGAACCCAGGACCAACGAATCAGTAAACCGAGCTGAAAAAGTATCATATAAATATATTCTAATTGTCCCCAAAGAATATTCAACCCCCCCCCCCCTTTTTTTCCCAAACCTCTTTGGAACGTATACCCTACGTTGGGAAACTCTGATCCAGGCGGATCCCACACAGGAAGTTTTCAAAACTGCTCATCCATGGTTCATTCCTGTGTGAAAGTTTCTGCATTGCGAAAGATCAGAGCAGCTTAATCGTCAGGACCAGAGTCGCCAATTAGGTGGGTAAAATTTAAAGTCAGTCAGTCAGTCATTTGCATGTCCCTTGCGGAACTTTGCCTCCCTAACATCTCTCCTGTAGGCCTCTCGGTTGTGAACAAGATCCCCTGCTGCTGATGCATCCATTTGCAGATCATCAACGATGTCTTGGAGCCATCTTCGCCTCGGTCTTCCTCTCTTTCTTTTTCTCATTATGTCCCCTTACAAGATGGTCTTCTCTAGATTATCATGATGTTTAATATGTCCAAAATATTTGAATTTTCTCTGTTTAATCGTCCTTACTAGCCAACTTTCTTTAATATTAAGTTCTTGTAGTATGGATATATTTGTTCTTTTTGTGACCATGATATCTAAAGGACTCTTCTGTAGCATTTACATTTAAAGGTATTTATGTGTTTCTCAGCTGTTTTGTTAAGTTCCCAGGTCTCACAGGCATATGTTGCGATGGGAAAGACACAAAATTTAAAGCAGGTCATAAATATATGTTGAATAGAAAACCAGTTTTATAAACGTGTAATGCCAGATTTTCCTGCTGGAGTATTGTTAGTAAAAATGTAAAGCAAATAAAACCGATGTCCACAAAAGAACTCATAATACCTAGGCGGATATTTGTCGGATAAATGCTTTATATATATATATATATATATATATATATATATATATATATATATATATATATATATATTCTTTATCTTTTGTCCTTGATAAAGGCGTATTGCCAAAATATATAAAACTGTTTTTGCTATATCGGTTTTCTGATTTTATTTAAAAAATTATTCTTATTGGTATCTTATATTGCCATTTCTCCTTTATAGTAGAAGAACAACAACAACAACAACAAAGAAGAAGAAGAAAGAAGAACAACAACAACAAAGAAGAAGAAGAAAGAACAACAACAACAAAGAAGAAGAACAAAGAACAACAACACCAAAGAAGAAGAAGAAAGGACAACAACAACAACAAAGAAGAAGAAGAAAGAAGAATACTAACAACAACAACAAAGAAGAAGAAGAAAGAACAAGAACAACAAAGAAGAAGAAGAAAGAACAACAACAACAAAGAAGAAGAAGAAAGAAGAAGACTAACAACAACAAAGAAGAAGAAGAAGAAAGAAGAAGAATAACAACAACAAAGAAGAAGAAATAACAACAACAACAAAGAAGAAGAAGAAAGAACAACAACAACAAAGAAGAAGAAAAAAGAAGAAGACTAACAACAACAACAAAGAAGAATAAGAAGAACAACACAACAACAAAGAAGTAGAAGAAGAATAACAACAACAACAACAACAACGAAGAAGAAGAAGAAGAACAACAACAACAACAAAGAAGAAGAAGAAGAATAACAACAACAACAACAACAACAACAAAGAAGAAGAAGAAGAACAACAACAACAACAACAAAGAAGTAGAAGAAGAATAACAACAACAACAACAAAGAAGAAGAGAAGAATGGGTGTCATAAGCTCTTTCTGACTTTTTTTTTTTTTTTTTGCAAAACTGAATCACAAGTGCTCAACTATTCCGATGGTTGCTCCAGTCACCCTCACACTTGTGTGAAAACAGAAGCGTCATATCCAAAGTCTATAAGAAATAACGTAGACAAAAC
Source organism: Achatina immaculata (assembly GCA_009760885.1). Lineage (NCBI taxonomy): Eukaryota > Metazoa > Mollusca > Gastropoda > Stylommatophora > Achatinidae > Lissachatina > Lissachatina immaculata. The sequence continues at coordinate 12,589,386 of CM019700.1, forward strand.
AGAAACTTCGCCTACTTGCCCCATTCCCATTTTGTTTGTAGATGAAGACGTTAGCTACGACGCACATTAAAGTGGGTACCCCCCCCCCCAACCACTACAAACGTGTGTGAGAGGACGATGCACTATTGTACAAGTGGTATGTTCGGGCCATTGTTCTACATTTCTTTTGATCTGTTTTACTTTGGACGTACGGAAACTTAAGAGCAAAATTAAGAATAGCTTTAAAAGTAAAACAACGGAACAATACAATGGCGTTTTGTTTAATTCTTTGTTGAAATGTGAATTTACATATTTCATGAATAGTTCAAACAAAAACAAACTGGCAAAACAGGACAGGCGGAATTTTCCTTCGAGTTATCGTGGAACAAACAAGGCAGCTGAAATATGTATCAATGAGGAAAAACTGGAAAAAGTGGAGAGTTTTGAATATCTTGGATCACTACTAACTAAAAATGGAGATACAATGAGGGAAATTAAAAGGAGGACATCCATCTATCGCGAGGGAAATTAAAAGGAGGACATCTATTGCGCTTCAGAAAGTAAAACAAAGAAAGAATCTGTGGAGAGGAGCAGACAGAACCACAAAAATAAGATTTTTAAGGGCAAGCATCTTTCCCATCGCAACATATACCTGTGAGACCTGGACACTTAACAAAACAGCTGAGAAACACATAAATGCCTTTGAATGTAAATGCTACAGAAGAGTTCTCCAAATATCGTGGACACAAAAAAGAACAAATATATCTATACTACAATAGCTTAATATTGAAGAAGGCTGGCTAGTAAAGAGGATTAAAGAGAGAACTTAATATTGAAGAAGGCTGGCTAGTAAAGAGGATTTAAGAGAGAACTTAAATATTTTGGATACATTAAACGTCATGATAATTTAGAGAAGACCGTATTGGAAGGGTACATAATGGGAGAAAGAAAGAGAGGAAGACCAAGGCGAAGATGGCTGCAAGACATCGTTGACGATCTGCAAACTGGATGCAGCAGCGGCAGGCCATCTTGCTCACAACCGAGAGGCCTACAGGAGTGCTGTTAGGGAGGCAAAAGGCCTACAGGAGTGCTGTTAGGGAGGCAAAGTTCAGCAAGGGACATGCAAATGAATGAATGAGTGTTATCGTGGATCCTCTTTCTGGCCTGAAAACAGCTGTGGACCGCCTTTTGGACTAAGAACAGCTGTGGACATCGTTTCTGGTATGAAAACAGCTGTGAACTCCTTCTGTACTGATAGCAGCTGTGGATCCCCTTTCTGGACTGATAACAGTTGTGGACCCCCATTTTCGCATGAGAACAACTACGAACCACCTTTCTGGCCTGAGAACAGCCGTTAACCCCTTTCTGGCCTGAGAACAGCTATGAACCCCTTTCTGGCATGAGAACAGCTATGAACCCCTTTCTGGCCTGAGAACAGCTATGAACCCCTTTCTGGCCTGAGAACAGCTATGAACCCCTTTCTGGCCTGAGAACAGCTATGAACCCCTTTCTGGCCTGAGAACAGCCGTGGACCCTTTTCTGGCATGAGAACAGCCGTGGACCTCTTTCTAGCATGAGAACAGCTGTTGACCCCTCATTAAAAATAAAACAATAAAAAGAACCCACATGATGCTAAGATTTCGTTTTTTTTTATAAATTGATCCAGTTCATTTGCTAGTTCCCAAAAATCGTTCCGTGGCCACTCTGGGGGTCCATGGATCCAAGGTTAAGAACCGTTGTTCTAATGTATTTATCTTAAGTAATTTATCTTAGGCGTAGCTTGAGGACCTGTGACACACACATACACACACAAACACACACATCTGTCATGTTGCGGAGCTAAAATTAGTCTAATCCGGAAAGCGTGGAGGACATAGTCTGTCTCCCCTAGTCTATATATGAGCATGCTCCCTCGAGATCTGATTGGTGGAAAGGAGTCTTACCTAACGTGCTGTTTTATACTCGGCAGTTATTCTCAGACTTTTTTCATCAGAGGCTCCCTTGATTCACCCCCACGCCACATTTCTACTCCTTCACCCACCCACACACACACACACACTCCCATCAGGGAAACACCCCTCCCCCTTTTCATTTGATTCTGATCCCCTCTGCCACTCACTATTCTCTCAACCCCGCCCCCTCCTCCCAATATTCTCAGTGCCCTCGGAGGGCGGTGCCGTCCATTTCTTGGAACCGTTCAATTAATTAGTGAGGGGAGATAATTCTTACAGACTTCTGCCAGTGGAGCTTGTAGTTTTTGGTTGTTTTTTTTTTTTGAAGTTTGTGGATTCAAATTTCTCTCGCAGCGTGTTTTCCCTGATAAAATCATTGATGGTTTTTGCTTGTCAGCAGCGAACTTGACAACAGTATGACATGTCAAGATTGCTGAGCAACAGGTTTGAAAGTTCATTCTGCTGAATTTTTGTTTGTTTCTTACTCTTTAACATTTAAAATTACCCCCTACTCCCTTCATTTTCAGCATTGCAAAGTAAGAGAACACAGTTCTGTGGGATTCGACTTCGAAAAAATCCTAGATAATGCAATTTTATCCGTGAGAGAAAGAAAAATCTCAAGAGAATTACCAGGGATTCGAACCACGGACTCTGGTAGGACGAGCAGCCGTCTAGCCACGAGAGAACAGCGTACTAACGAACTACGCTATCTAGCACCCCCCCCCCCAGTGCTATCTTGTTTGAGATAATGGGTGCTAGATAGCATAGTTCGTTAGTACGCTGTTCTCTTGTGATTTGTCTTTCTCTCACGACTCACTAACGTGTTTTGCCTACGATTTTTTCGAGGTCTAATCCTACAAATCTATGTTCTCTTGCTTTACTGTAAGAAAACGTCGTTGTTTGCTATTACAGAAAATTTGTTTCAGCATTGCAGCTGGGTATAAAATACTCGGTATAAAATACTCATTATAACGTGGAACGAATTCAAAAACAATGCAGAGATAAGACAGATGACGAAACAACAACCTGTCTCATGGGTGATCAGGAAAAGGAGATGGACATATATCGGTCGTGTGCTGAGAAGAAACAGCCAGAGAATCCCAAACAAGTGAAATATAACAGGCCAAAGAAAAAGAGGTCAACCACGTGAAACTCTAAAGAGGCATTGTTAAGAGAGGTCGGTTTAGTGGGAATAACATCCCTTGATGAGGTTGAAAAGCTCGCCGAAAGCAGGAATCTTGGCAAGCTGCAACGCGAGCCCTATGTGACGTTTAGCGGCACGGAATAATGTAAAAGAAGAAGATTGCAGCTCAGCTCCTTCCTTTGCTTTTGGTACCAGAGTAAGCCGCAGGCTGAAATATTACAATGTTGTGCTGCTCTTTAGTTGCGTCTGTTCCTATCACGTGACTAGTGGTTGTGTTTGTTGTGAGCATACCAGGGGTGTCCAACCAGCGGCCCGCGAGACCCTGCGACCCTCTACGTTATTCTGAAAATGTAAATTATTTGATATAACAAATGCTGAGAAACACATAAATGCCTTTTAATGTAAATGCTACAGAGGAGTTCTTCAAACGTAATGGACACACAAAAAAAAACAACAAATATATCCATAATACAAGAGCTTAATATTGAAGAAGGTTGGCTAGTAAAGAGGATTAAACAGAGAAAACGTAAAAACTGTGAACACATTAAACGTCCTGAAGACCGTGTTTGAAGGGTCTTATCTTATCTTCTTATATCTTATCTTCTTATATCTTATCTTCTTATATCTTATATCTTCTTATATCTTATATCCTTCCCGTGCCGTTAAACGTCACATATGGCTCGCAAAGTAGTTCGCCAATTTTTCCTGTCTTCGGCGAGTCTTTCAACCTCATCAAAGGATTTTATGCTTGTTAATTTGGCCTCTCTTAATAATGTCCTCTTCAGAGTTTCACGCGGTCTGCCTCTTTTTCTTCGGCCTGTTGTGTTCCACTTGATAACTTGTTTTGGGATTCTCTGATCATTTCTTCTCATCAAGTTACCAACATATATCCATCTCCTTTTCCTGATCACCCATGAGACTGGTTGTTGTTCAGCCATCTGTCTTATCTCTGCATTGTTCTTGAATTCATTCCACTTGATGCCGAGTATTTTCCTTAGGCATTTGTTTTCAAAAGAGTCTAATTTCTTTTCTGTTTCTTTAGTTGTTTTCCAGCTTTTGCATGCATAAATGAGGGTGGATATTACATTTGAATTGAATAGTTTTAACTTGGTTTTTGTGCTTATAACTTTTGAATTCCATATGTTCTCAAGATTCTTGAAGATTGATGCTGCTTTTGCAATTCTGATCCTAACTTCCTTTCTAGTGTCACCATCCTGGTCTATGTAGCTGCCAAGGTATGCAAATTGATTGACTTCTTCAATATCTGTCCCTTCTATGTGTATTTTTCCACTTTGATTGAGAGGAATTTTCATTATTTTTGTTTTGTCCTTGTTAATTTCAAGTCCTATTTTGCTAGCCAGTGAGGACAGGCTATCTGTTTTTTCTTGCATGGAATTCACATTATTACTGATAAGAGTTATGTCATCAGCAAAATCAAGATCTTCTAGTTGTGTCCCATGTACCCAGTCAATACCTGTGTTACCTGTGCAGCATTTTTTCATTATGAAGTCTGATTATTCATTATAAAGTTTGAAGGGTACTAATGGAAAAAAGAAAGAGAGGAAGACCAAGGCGAAGATGGCTGCAAGACGTCGTTGATAATCTGGAAATGGATGCATCAGTAGCAGGGCATATGGCTTACAACCGAGAGGCCTACAGGAGAGCTATTAGTCGTCACGTTTTTTCGATACCTTAATTTCAGTCAAGATTTCCGTCATTATACGCTGTGCTGACATTTGTATTATCAACGTGGTCCATGGACAGCTCACGGAATTGGAGGGAATCGAAGTCATGCCCTATCCACCGTACAGTCCCGACCTTTTACCCTTTGTCTACCATCTATTCCTCGCGATGGCACGCTTCCATTATGGGTGGGAATTCAGTACATCCCAATGAAGAAGTTGAAGCCCGTGTGAGAGATTTCTTGGCCTCAAAGCCTTCCAAGTTGTACCACAAAGGACTTCTCGCATTGGCTGAGCGATGCAGAAGACATAGAAAGTTATGGAATGTGTTTTGACATCTACGAACTCCCTGTAACTGCGAACGTTGTTCTTTGCACCCGGTGCTGTAGAGGTGTTGAGGCACAGCATCGCGTCGGCGTGTGAGCGGGTTATGGCAGCTACTTTTTTCAGCCCCGGAGTACAGCTAAAAAGCAGGTGGTGTGCAATGCTTCTTTAGCAGACTCCACCACCATGGGGACTATGGCGATCCCTGCCCCGTTAGTCAGGTTAGGCCTGTTACTGGGGGTACCACCACGGTTTTGGTCAGCTATGGTTCGCTAACCTTGACGCTAGCATATCAGCTATGGTTCGCTAACCTTGACGCTAGCATATCAGCTATGGTTCGCTAACCTTGACGCTAGCATATCAGCTATGGTTCGCTAACCTTGACGCTAGCATATCAGCTATGGTTCGCTAACCTTGACGCTAGCATATCAGCTATGGTTCGCTAACCCTAAGGCTAGCATATCAGCTATGGTTCGCTAACCTTGACGCTAGCATATCAGCTATGGTTTGCTAACCCTAAGGCTAGCATATCAGCTATGGTTTGCTAACCCTGACGCCAGCATATCAGCTATGGTTCGCTAACCTTGACGCTAGCATATCAGCTATGGTTTGCTAACCCTGACGCCAGCATATCAGCTAGGATGCTTGGTTTTATGCAGCAATGAAACACTGCAAAAACGTGACAAACTTTTGACTCAGCCTAGTATATACGACGCTGCAGTAACACATCTTATAACACTAGTCCCACTGACGTGTAGCCATTTCAAATGCTTATAAAAGTAACCCGTTACTGACGTGTTTCTTGTGAACTGATAATTAGGTCATATTATAATTAGCCCAGTGGAAAATCTTGAGAGTCTTGGTACTTTGACTGGGTCATTGCAATCTTTCTGAAGTGGGAACATTTTCTCACAGCAATGAACCATGGGGAAGTTGGCGGAAGGACACGCCCGTGAATGTGTGTGATCCGCCCAGATGATAACGAAAACAAACGGCGTGTCTGTTAGGAAAGACGATTGTTCATTCTGCTTTTTTCTTGTTTTAACCATGAGAAAATCGTGATTTCAAATTGTATATTTCAAGTGGAACACAACAGGCCGAAGAAAGAGAAATGCACCACGTGAAACTCTAAAGAGGACATTGTTAAGAGAGGCCAAATTAGTAGGCATAAAATCCGTTGAAGAGGTTGAAAAGCTCGCCGAAAATAGGAAAACTTGGCGAACTACCATGCGAGCTCTATGTGCACAGGAAGGATGTAAGAAGAAGATGTGTATTTATTTTTGTCTGGAAAATGGCAGGACGTAAGAAGAATGATTTTCCTGTTCGTTTTTCCTTCTTTAAATAATTAAAGTTGGCACTATTGTCCTGTCTTCTATCTCCCTGGAAGTGCGAGCTGATGTTCTTTGTAGCCGATGCAGTGAAGATGTTGAGCCACGACATCGTGTCAGCTTGTGAGCGGGTTACAGCAGCCATTTTTTTCTCCCCCACCCGTCAGATGAGTATGAGGTTGGTTGGGCTTGGGCTTTCGAAATCGGCCGCTTCGGAGAGTCAGAAGTCGACCTACCTCGTGGTTTTCTGAGCTGCCTGGTCACGTGATGTGCTGGTCAAGTGGAGAGCGAAATATACTGAGCGAGTCAGTTTCTTCGGGCCTTTTGGCGGGTCAGCACCCGCTATCTGGGTGAGCTGCTTGTCATGGCATACTTGATGTGTCTTACGCAGTTCCGTATGTATAGTGATGTTGGATAAATGGACTGTCAAGCTATGAACACAGGTTCTTTTTCCAGGCCAGCCCATGTTGGTAACGTTGATATATGTAAGTTTTCCTATGTCGGAGTTGGAGTTTTGTGTAAGCACGTATCGTGAGAAGTGCTCAGTGTTATATGATTTGTTCAATAAGATAAGACTTGAAACGTATAATTTTCATCATTGATTACTTTTTTTACTACAGACACTGAAATGTCGTCCCGTGTATTTCTTGTGTTGCGCACGTGTTTTGTGGTGATCAGTGTCGATTGCACGTTGATTTATAATATGTTCATCTTTCCTTATCATCATTGCGTCACAACTGGTTAATTAATATTTCATTGAACTCTTCATATTTGCACTCTATATTTTAAATGTTGGACACGGCTGCGTATATGTGTTTAATGTGAGTTGGCATGTGGCCCCTATATTGTGTTAAGGGAGTGTAGCCAGCTCTTGATTAATCTTCTTATCTTATCTTATATCCTTCCCGTGCCGTTAGACGTCACATAGGGCTCGCAAAGTAGTTCGCCAATTTTTCCTGTCTTCGGCGAGTCTTTCAACCTCAACAAAGGATTTTATGCCTGTTAACTTGGCCTCTCTTAATAATGTCCTCTTCAGAGTTTCACGCGGTCTGCCCCTTTTTCTTCGGCCTGTTGTGTTCCACTTGATAGCTTGTTTTGGGATTCTCTGCTCATTTCTTCTCATCAAGTGGCCAACATATGTCCATCTCCTTTTCCTGATCACCCGTGAGACTGGTTGTTGTTCAGTCATCTGTCTTATCTCAGCATTGTTCTTGAATTCGTTCCACTTGATGCGGAGTATTTTCCTTAGGCATTTGTTTTCAAAAGATTAATAGGGAATATATATTACAAGAATTACTGAAGAAAAGATTTCTAGAGTTTTGAAGAGTTAATAGCGTGACTTGGAGTGCCGCCTTTTGTTGTGTTCATGCCATGCTCAGTGTTTTCCGTGCGTGATGTTCATTGCTGTGGAGATACATGTCTGTGTGGGATCTAGTGTTGTCAGTAAACGTAACCTTATTTTGTCTGTTGACTAGTGTTGTCAGTAAACCTAACCTTATTTCGTGTGTTGACTAGTGTTGTCAGTAAACCTAACCTTATTTCGTGTGTTGACTAGTGTTGTCAGTAAACCTAACCTTATTTTGTGTGTTGACTAGTGTTGTCAGTAAACCTAACCTTATTTTGTGTGTTGACTAGTGTTGTCAATAAACCTAACCTTATTCTACCGTGATCAGTGTATGCTTTTGAGTAATTATTTATTGTTGGTGGAGCAAGAGGCGAGTGAGATAACTTATTTTCCCTCCCAACTAAAGCTATGTAGGAGAGCTTAGTCAGACATCAACTAGGAGGGCAGAAGAGCCCGGGTCAGGAGCGGTGCCGCTGCCGAGAGTGTTCCAGGCACAGCTGTACTTCATTGGGCACTAAACACAGTGGAATAAGGCTAACGATTTAAGCCAGGAGCACCAGAGGAATCTCCACTGACGACGACGATGAAAGGAGAAAGATAAGAAATAAAGATGGAGGGAAGAAGTGAAATATAGACAAACACTAAAGAATAAGCAAAGTAAAGTAATAAGCACCAAGTATAAAGTAATAAGCAGAGTAAAGTAACAAACACCCAGTAAAGTAGTAAGCACCAAGTAAAGTAATAAACACACAGTAAAGTAGTAAGCACCAAGTAAAGTAATAAACACACAGTAAAGTAGTAAGCACCAAGTAAAGTAATAAGCACAGTAAAGTAATAAACACACAGTAAAGTAGTAAGCACCAAGTAAAGTAATAAACACACAGTAAAGTAGTAAGCACCAAGTAAAGTAATAAACACACAGTAAAGAAGTAAGCACCAAGTAAAGTAATAAACACACAGTAAAGTAGTAAGCACCAAGTAAAGTAATAAACACACAGTAAAGTAGTAAGCACCAAGTAAAGTAATAAGCACAGTAAAGTAATAAACACACAGTAAAGTAGTAAGCACCAAGTAAAGTAATAAGCACAGTAAAGTAATAAAAACACAGTAAAGTAGTAAGCACCAAGTAAAGTAATAAGCACAGTAAAGTAATAAACACACAGTAAAGTAGTAAGCACCAAGTAAAGTAATAAACACACAGTAAAGTAGTAAGCACCAAGTAAAGTAATAAACACACAGTAAAGTAGTAAGCACCAAGTAAAGTAATAAGCACAGTAAAGTAATAAACACACAGTAAAGTAGTAAGCACCAAGTAAAGTAATAAGCACAGTAAAGTAATAAACACACAGTAAAGTAGTAAGCACCAAGTAAAGTAATAAACACACAGTAAAGTAGTAAGCACCAAGTAAAGTAATAAGCACACAGTAATGTAGTAAGCACCAATTAAAGTAATAAGCACCAAGTAAAGTAATAAGCACAGTAAAGTAATAAGCACCAAGTAAAGTAATAAGCACCAAGTAAACATTTTACAGGAGCTAAACTGCAGAGCGTGTGCAATGCTTCTTTGGCAGACTCTACCACCATGGCGGACTATGGTAATCCTTGCCTCTTTGGCTAGGCTTGTTAATGGCGTATCAACGGAAAGCTGGGACTGGATCTATGTCAGAGAATCCTATCTTATTTGTGACAAACACCCAGTACAGACTGTAGATCAACACAAACAACTCAAAATTCTACCCCTCAAAAATAGAATCATTTTTAACAAAGTTAAGTTTGTTCAGAGAATTCTGTCGCACAATGCTCCGCCTTACTTATGGTCACTGTTTACGTATAACACTAAACATAGCCAGGGTTTAAAAAACTGTCTTCTTCCTAAACCCAGGATTGATCTGTACAAGAAAAGCCTTGCATACTCTGCAGTACAGCTCTGGAACACCCTCCCCTACCATTTAAAATTCATTGGTAATACTTCATCCTTTAACTCAAACCTGTTTCATTATTTACTTGCTTGTAATTATATGCCTCCATAAAATAACCAGCACTCTCTCAACACGTGGCTCGTCAACCATCAAGTACTAAAATTACATAGTTAGAAAAGCAAATTGTTAAATATTGTTAGAAATTATTTTAATGTTTGTTAAAAAACATATGTTAGAAGATCTGTATTTACAATGTATTTTTATTTATGTATATGTCTGCGTGTGTATGTGTGCTTGAGTGCTATTTTATTAGGTTAATTACTTCTTCTCTTTTACCTTTGATTGTAGTAGTTAAATCTTACACTCTTTTGATATGTTTTTTCTTAATTTTATTTGTATATTTGTACTAAATCAAATGTGTGGGAAGAATGAAAGATGGAGTGATGAAGGCAGAATGTAAGACGGGCCTGCGTGCCCAATTCTTTACCCTTTAAAATAAAGATTATTCATTCATTCATTCATTCAGCTGTGGCTGATTATTGCCAAGTCGGACTGCATGTAGTACAAATTCATTCATTTAACCCACATTTTTTAAAAACAAAATCATGAAAGTTTAAAGACAGCAAAGGTAAAAAAAAAAAACATGGCTAAAATCTTTACACTAATTTTCACAAATATCAAAATTGAACAAGTAAACAATACTTCAAAGCAGACTTATCCTATCTCTCTCTGATTTTATTAACAGTTTTGGTAGTTCCACAAGAAACTACGAAACACATACTCTGAAATACTATTTTAAAAAATGACAAAAATTCTGTTTCAAATTATAATAATGAGAAGGGGCTACCAGCAACTATTGAGTTCAGAGCTTAATCTATGCAAAATGTCACAGCGCTCAAAAGACTCACAATATTAAATCAGGGGAAATAATCATATATTTTAGTACCGTGATTGATTGATTGATCTTTATTTCAAAAGGGTTAAGAATTAGGCACGCAGGCCCGTCTGACATTCTGCCCTTTATCATACATCTTTCACTCTATTCCAGACATTCTACAAATATGCTGTTCATATAACAAACATAACCAACATTGAAGCTGAGAGACATAAAATAAAATATAACATTTACATTTCGCTCTTAAACATTCACTCAGTACAGAAGTAACTACATACATTATAAATGACTATCTACTAAGCAAATTTTCGGGACTATTCAGAAAACAATTAATTGTATTCGGTGTCTGTAAGAGCAGTTTAAGATAACTTTTAAGTTTTATAATTCATGGAGGCATGTAGTCGACATCAAATAGATATTGGGAAAGCTTGTAGTTATAGGAAGGAGTATAATTTATATTTTTTATATAGGATGGGAGGGTATTCCAAAGATGAGCAGCAGAATAACTAAAGCTTTTCTTGTAAAGATCAAGTCTAGGTTTTGGAAAACATATGTTGTTCAAGCGTTGGCTGGTGAAAACCTGGCAGGAGTCGTAAAAAGCGTAAATGAGACAACTATATAACATATGTTATAGAAAAAAATTTGTATGCCTAAACGAACCAGCGCAGAATGAAACGAAAAGAGAGGCATAAAGAGGCAATCATTATTATTATTATATATTCTTTTGTTACTACATTACTTCCCTTACGAATAATTACTTCCCGTACTAATAATCTTGAAGGTCAGAAAATAGTTCCAAAATTCAACAATAAACAAATAACTACTTGAATTCACGACACAAAGACCTTGTAAAATGTATGGGACATTGTTATAAAGTAAACAATCTTAACGGAAAGCACTGTATAGAAAGCTGTGTTTAAACTGACTAATGAATGCAATCAAGACACAAAGCAGTGAAAGCATTGCAGCTATGTTTATGACAAAGAAGTAGCGAAGGAAATATTAAAGCCATGCATAACATGACAAGAGGGAGCAAGGAAGCTATGTTTAATATAACAAGAGAGCATAATGAGGATGTCAGAGCTATGTTTAACCTGACAAAAGAGAATAATGAAGATGTCAGAGCTATGTTTAACCTGACAAAAGAGAATAATGAAGATATTAAACCTATGTTTAGCCTTGAAAGAGCCAACAGTGAAGGCATTAAAGTTATGTTTAACATTATAGAGAAAAATGACTTTAAAGCTACTTTTAACATAACAAGAAAGAATGAAGCTGTTAAAGCTATGTTTAACATAACAAGAAAGAACAATGAAGTTATTAAAGCTATATTTACCATAACAAGAAAGAACAATGAAGTTGTTAAAGCTATGTTTAACATAACAAGAAAGAACAATGAAGTTGTTAAAGCTATGTTTAACATAACAAGAAAGAACAATGAAGTTGTTAAAGCTATGTTTAACATGAACTGAGCAACGAAGGCTGTAAAACCATTTTAAACATAAAAAGGCAGACAAGGAAAATATCAAAACCATACTTATCAGAAGAAATTAAACAGTTGAGCTGATATGAAAAAATACACTGGAGAAGAAAACTGAAGCTAGTTCCACAAATAATTAGAAATAATGAAGCAACAAAGCAAAAAGAATGAGATAATGAAACAACAAAGTAAAAAAGAATGAGATAATGAAGCAACGGCGCAAAAAGAATGAGATAATGAAATAACAAAGTCAAAAAGAGTGAGATAATGAAGCAACAAAGTAAAAAAGAGTGAGATAATGAAACAACAAAGTAAAAAAGAGTGAGATAATGAAGCAACAAAGTAAAAAAGAGTGAGATAATGAAGCAACAAAGTAAAAAATAGTGAGATAATGAAGCAACAAAGTAAAAAAGAGTGAGATAATGAAGCAACAAAGTAAAAAAGAGTGAGATAATGAAGCAACAAAGTAAAAAAGAGTGAGATAATGAAACAACAAAGTAAAAAAGAGTGAGATAATGAAGCAACAAAGTAAAAAAGAGAGATAATGAAACAACAAAGTAAAAAAGAGTGAGATGATGAAGCAACAAAGTAAAAAAGAGTGAGATAATGAAGCAACAAAGTAAAAAAGAGTGAGATAATGAAGCAACAAAGCAAAAAGAACGAGGATGTACTTGAAAAAGAAAAATGGAATATATAAATATATATATATATGCAGGAAACTCTCTACCATAGAGAGCGGAACAACAACACAACTCCTTCAGATCATCAGAGGAAGTACCCCCCCCCCCAGACAAGTGTTTCGGCCCTATTAAACTCCTGACACTCTAAGGGGGGGAGGCCCTCTGGGTCATGACTCCCAGAGGTCTTGTGAGTTGTTGCTTTTTTTCCTTTTCCAGTCCTGGGATTGAATCCATGATCTTCCAGTTGCCACTGCACTTTTTGAAGTGCGTCTTTAGCGATTTAGCTACAGAGGACTGGTATTGGTTGTGGCAAATGAAATTATTTAAGTGCTCAATGCTTGTTTCGCATACTCCACAGTCAGCATGAGGCCTTTTCTGCTGTTTCTGAAAGGCTTCTCAATGCCCTTTATGCCCAGTTGCTTACATAGGTCATATGCTGATGTTGCTACGAATCCTCTTGCTCCCACTTTTGCCCTGATTCCTGCCCCCTGCCTCAGTTGCTTGACCAGATCATTGTACTTCTCCAATATATATATATACATACAATGCTGTCAATGTCTGATTTATAGAAGACACTTAAACGATGACAACTGTGGTAATTATGACAAAAATCAGGGTTCAGGTTTTTATCATGGTATTTATTACTATAACAACACACATACACATATATCATAATGTTCAAACTTTCAGAATCATTCATCATCACTTAAAAAAAAAAAAAAACCCAGATAATGAGCACTCCAAAACTTGAAGGTTGAAGAAGAAGAAGAAGAATCTCGACTTCACCCGCTACTTCCCAGAATGCAATATTATTCTTCTTTCTCTATCTTGGCCTGGGACCAGACATGTTGGAGTTCAATAAATAGCAAGCATAAGTATTTACAAAAGTTAGAAGAGTCTAAATTATAAATATTTTATTTTAATCCCTTGTGTCCCAAATTAAAAACATTTTATTAAACCCTTAGAGATTGGCTAGCAGAATCAGCACTGCATGAACACATACAACAGACAGCAGATATCCCAAACATTCCATTCTAAAGCTAAAACTGATAACAAGTTATAATTGCCATGCTTCGAAAATGATCTTACATCCTTCCTGTGCTGCTAAATGTCACATAGGGACCCCATGGTATTTCACCAAGATTTTCTGTCTTCGGCGAGTTTTTCAACCTCATCAAGGGATGTTATGCCTACTGAACTGGCCTCTCTTAACAATATCCTCTTTAGAGTTTCACGTGGTCAACCTCTTTTTCTTTGGCCTGTTGTGTTCCACTTGATAGTTTGTTTGGAGATCCTCTGATTGTTTCTTCTCATCACATGACCGACATATGTCCATCTTCTTTTTCTGATCACTCATGATAGGTTGTTGTTTGCTCATCTGTCTTATCACTGCGTTGCTATTGAATTCGTTCCACTTTATACCAAGTATTTTCCTTAGACATTTGTTTTCAAAAGAGTCTAATTTCTTTAGTTGTTTTCCAGCTTTCGCAAGCATAAATAAGGGTGGACATTACATTTGAATTGAATAATCTTAACTTGGTTTTTGTGTGCTTATAACTTTTGAATGCCATATGTTCTCAAGATTCTTGAAGGTCAATGCTGCTTTTGTAGTTCGAATTCTAACTTCCTTTCTGGTGTCACCGTCCTGGTCTAGGGTAGCTGCCGAGATATGCAATATGGTTTACTTCTTCAACAGCTGCTCCTTCTAAGTATATTTGCCCTTCGAAAATGATGCTGCAGATTAAATCCCATCGACACAAATTGAAAGCCACACAAACTCCACTATGTACAGGCCGAAATGGTCTCCTGATTCCGCAGCACATCCTGCAAACCTGCATGCTCTACAGAAATCTAAGCATCTAAACCCTGCCCCAGGAAAAGAACAAGGATGAAAAACTTGGGCACATATGATGAACTTTTACTAACAATGAGATTGATGAGGGTAATCCATCCCCTTATCTAGATAACTTAACTGAGCATATGAAACTGAATAAAGGAAAAAAAATCATTAAGGCACACTTTGTGAGGTAATCTAATATTCTCACATTACTACTGCTTCATGTGTTATGGTCAGTCAGTCAGAAAGTCATTTGCATGTCCCTTGCGGAACTTTGCCTCCCTAACAGTTCTCCTGTAGGCCTCTCAGTTGTAAGCAAGATGCCCTGCTGCTGATGCATCCATATTCAGATTATCAACAATGTGTTATGGTAAAATCATAAAACGACAGAGGAATAATGAAAATGGCAGAACTTCACGCTGTTTTCAAGAAACAAGATAATAAGTAACTGGAATGTTACAGTACACAATATTGTGGATTTTGAAAATAAATTAACAGTAATTGCGTAACCTTTGGTTCAGTTTACTTTCACATATAAAACTTAATAAACAATATTAAAAGAGCATACTCAGTCAGTCATTTGCATGTCCCTTGCGGAACTTTGCCTCCGTAACATCTCTCCTGTAGGCCTCTCAGTTGTAAGCAAGATGCCCTGCTGCTGATGTTACATCCATTTGTAGATTATCAATGATGTCTTGCAGCCATCTTCGCCTTGGTCTTCCTATCTTTCTCTTTCCCATTACGTACCCCTCCATGACGGTCTTCTCTAAATTCTCATGACGTTTAATGTGTCCAAAATATTTAAGTTTTCTCCGTTTAATCCTCTTTACTAGCCAGCCTTCTTCAATATTAAGTTCTTGTAGTATGGATATATTTGTTCTGTTTTTGTGCCCATGAGCATAATACAAGATGTAGTTTTTAGTTAATAACGAATGTTTTTACTGCAAATCTCAGATGCTCTTTTTTTCTCAAATATAAACATCCTGAACAACTGATGCTGGGTTGACTATAAAATACACTAGATGTGACATTGTGTTAATTGTTAAAATATAGGAGACGTATTATACTTCAGTAATTATTAAAATATATCACACGCAATAATGTGCTGATTATTTCATTTCAAATTTCATTAGCTTGTCACATTGGATCAGAAATAAATTATTGATCATAATGTCCTGTAAACTAGTAATTTGGCAGCATTTTCATTTTCCACTTCGTCATACTTCCTGATGATGACAGATCACCAGAATACAAAGTCTAGAATGCAATACTGGGATGCTTGATATACCAATCTGTGATCAGAAACTATTTCGTTTATTAAGTTTTTTTTGGAACTGCAACAAACCAAATTATGAAGATCTATGGCTGACGGGGGGAAAAAAATGACTGGCCTGTAGCATTTCAACAAAATTAACCACAAATATTTTTTTTTTACTTTTCTTTTCACACTTTTCTGGACAGACTGCTAAAAGCTTTAAAATTCTGAATTAATATTTCTTTACATACTCATAAAACATCACACTTTCACGTGCCGAAGGTCATGGAAAATACGAGCCTAACACAGGATGTTATCCAATATACCTTAATGTCTTGGTAATGGGAATTTTACAGTTACCTTTCACTCATAAAATGTCAGATACTTTGTCTTTCTTATGATATGGCAAAAAGAATGTTTAATGGCAAGAAACCTGAAATGATCACACAACAAAATTTTAATCTTTCAGAAATATACACCTATCTTTGAGATCTAACATGGCAGCTGAGAAATAAAATGAAATGCAAAAGACAGGGAAATGACCGCCTACGCCATGTAGCATGGCACTTTAGATCAGAATACGATTTGCCTCTACAAGGTCACTGAAAATTTCGCAATATTGAGCAGCAAAAACTATACAGAAGAACCGGACATTTTCTAAGTCTTTTTCTTTTGGGTAGAAATGAAAATGAAAAAGTACTAAATCAACTGAAACAGAGAAGAGAAATAATGAAAAATATAAGAAACACAGGTTCAAATTTCATGTGATCACTCATTTTACGGGAAAAGGAAGGAAAGCAATAAATAAATGTCAGATGATAAAAGTACAAAGCAGAAAATCATGGATAAATGTCAGGCAACAGATCATGAATCAGTCATGAAGAGTTGTATGAAGTCCCATATTTATGAAATATAAAGTTGCACTGTTCATGTATAAAAAAAGTATAAAACGCATATTAAACTTTATATACATTTGTACATGTCAGGAGTACCTATAATATCTAAAGTACTAAAACCATACACATACACAGAAGGAAGGTCAATCTTAGGATCAACACACACACACACAAGGCCCCCCCCCCAACACAGAGAATCTGCTATTGGAAATACCTTGGTGGGGAGTGGTTTCTCATAATCAAAATGTCATGACTGGTCAAATGGCTTCTCTCAGTGGGGAGGTGAGTGCTTTTACCAAAGGAAACTCAAAACTTTAACACTTCACACAATTCATTTACCAATCAAGAATTCTGCAGCTACCTAACATTTAACACTGCAGAGATTCCCAAGACA
This sequence comes from Achatina immaculata, assembly GCA_009760885.1. Classification (NCBI taxonomy): domain Eukaryota; kingdom Metazoa; phylum Mollusca; class Gastropoda; order Stylommatophora; family Achatinidae; genus Lissachatina; species Lissachatina immaculata. The sequence goes on from CM019700.1 coordinate 12,606,496, forward strand.
GAATTTTTGGACGGAGCCAAGAAGCAGTCTTTTGATCTCTGATAAAACCTTGATACTGAAAGCTAGTGTAGTTTAAATTACCTAGTATTACCTCATGTGGGTTGATCAGAATTTAAACAGATAATTTGTCTTCCCAAATTCTAAAACCGGAGCACTGAAATGTAGCTGGTGGCAGCATATATCAGTTTATATACCGACGGGCAAAGAATAAACAAAACTTGCAAAACTGAACAGGAGCTAAGAAAAACCTCTCTCAGACAGATCAGTCGAGACACCTCGGTTCACAGATCAGTGTGTGACTAAGTTTCGATGTGGAATCAATGAATGAATGTAATGAACTAATAATGCCTTGTGAAAATGTAGTTTGAATATAATTTATGATTTATACAGATAATCTTGACGTCTCACAAGTCTATGTTGCTGCCCATTGCTGTGTGACAGAATGAGTGAAATTCAAACAGTTGATGTATACATACAGTAATGTCAGCATTAAAAATAAAAGCAATGAACAATAAAGTTTCACGAATAATAATCTTAAAAAAAAGAAAACTATGGGAAATGAAAGTGTAATCTGACACAGTTTAAACTTCAGTCCCATAAATGTCAGCATGAATAAATAAAAAAAAAAAACATGATATGACAATAAACAGATGAAATATGTTTGTTCAAGTTCAATAAAAGAGACAGCTTGTGTGAGATTCTTTATCTGTATTCAAAGAAGCACAATCACTTTATATGGCTCACTAAAGGTATCAGAATTTTAGTTTTCTTTTTGTTGTTGTTATTGTTGTTATCACAATTGCTGTATAATGGATTTTCTTAATCTGATAAAAAAAAACATGCATTTTTCTTTAACTCATTTTGAGCTGGTGACCAATCTTTTCCCTGTGGTACCGCTGTAGAGAACTTAATGAAAAAAGGGCTTACGGTCTAGACCACTGAATCATAATGGCCTCCTGGTTTTACTATTATTTTCATTGACTATACGAGCACATATTATTCAAATTTCCCCAGTTATGGTCCATAATTATGTTTGTGACAACGAAGATATTCACTGTTAACAAAGACCACTTCTGTGCCCTGCGACTATGTACGAGATAGTGACATTTCAGTGATCAAATGAACCAAATCACCAGCAGGTTAAAAGCTCAGCAATTGATAAAATAAGAAAATCAAGTAATAGATTAATGTGTTTGTTGTGCAGATACTTTGTTCAAACTGAATTATTATGGTAAATTCTTGATTTAACAGACCCTAGTGTGACATATTTTGGATTTAACAGACAGGACAATTTATTTTTTTACAAAATTTAAAATCTTAAACATCAGCTTGTGTGCATCTTATTGTGCTTGGTTCAGGATGGGGTTTGTTTCAGTCTCTATCTGTGTCAACATATTGTGTGGTCCAGTTGTAAACATCAAGGTATTGTGCGATCCGGTTGTATACAGTGTATTTTGTGATTTATGAATTGGGATTTTGTTTATTAAATAATTTTCCAATCCTTACAGTTCAAAATGACTTCAAGTGATAGAAGAGTGTAAAAAATATACCCTGTTTCTGATATCCATATCAAAGGGCAAATTGCAAGAGTTTTCTCAGTCTCAGTCAATGTATTGTGTGGTCCGGTTGTATACATAGACGTATTGCGTGGTCCGGTTGTATACAGTGTATTTTGTGATTTATGAACTGTGATTTTGTTTATTAAATAATTTTGCAATCCTTACAGTTCAAAATGACTTCAAGTGACAGAAGAGTACAAGAAAGCGTAAAAAATATACGCCGTTACTGATATATGTAAATTAAAGGCCAAATGCAAGAGTTTTCTTTAAATACGGCACCGACAGCGCCAAATGTGGCTCTACAGTGGGGAGCAGAAAACACAAAAAAGTTTTGCAAGATAAAGAACTTAGAAGAAGATTTGTTTAGGTGGTATGCTAAACAAAAACTTGTGGTGTTAATGTACACAATCTCCAGTTGAAACGTGCACGTGAAACTCTCTGAAAAGACACTTTAATATTAAGGTAAGTGAATGGTGTTTGATATTTTGTAGAAAGGCATGGCACTGTCAACAAGAAAACTTTTTTTTTTTAAAAATGGCCCCCTTAGTTTACATTCAATTTAATGGGCTTTTGGCAAGACACCCCCTTCCCTGTATTAAGTCTGTTAAATAACGAAGATTTACTGTCTTAACAATGTGCTCGTTCACAAGAATTTCTGGTAGAAACATATGTAGTAAACACTAATGAGTTCAGAGCTCGAGAATCGGTAGCTTAAGCTGTAGATTCTTCTACGATCGTAGGCAAACACGTAACACCCATCTCACTCGGTTTGTCAAAGACTTTCATTGGGAACTTGAATCTGAAGGCTGAGGTTAGCGATGTGTTGTGAAGCGGCGAGAGATCATCTAGGATTTTCCTGCACTGGTTCAGTTCAGACTCTTGAATCTGCAAACAAAAAGTAGTGAGATTCGAACCGTGAGATTCTTGTAGCATACTGCAGGGCGGCATCTTATGTATCACTGCAACCAACTACACAAACTGTAATGAGTGACTATGGGAGATTAGCTGCTTTCATTCTTGAAAGAGGCCAAAGATAAAAAAAAAAAAAACAGAACTACCTCTGTCCAATACCAAGATATTATATGTGACATTTCATTCCTTTCCTTGTATTATTCAGTCAGTCATTTGCATGTCCCTTGTGGAACTTTGCCGCCCTAACAGGTCTCCTGTAGGCTTCTCAGTATTATTACAAGTATTATTAAATTTAGTATTATTAATTTTAGCATTTGGAAAAGCCAGTGACTGTGCATAGTAATAGGTATGGAGCTGAATATAGTCAGTACAGGGATGCAAAGTCCTTTCATGACTAGATGGTTGCTCATTATAGCAGAATCACTGGTTAAAATCATGCTCCTTCTCCTACTATTTTTACATCTTTCCCATGGCATTAAACGTCACATAGGGCTCACATAGTAGTTTGCCACATATGACTGACTCCTCTATTTTTCTAATGTATGACTCCGACTCCTCGGTGTTTCTACTATATGGCTTTGATTCTTCTATTTCTACATAATGACCCCTCTGTTTCTAATGTATGACTTTGATTCTATTTCTACTGTATGACTGACTCCTGTTTCTCTACTGTCTGACTTCAGTTCCTTCAAAAATATCACTGTTAACCCCATTCTGACTCTACAGCCTTGAGGAGAACATTTCAAAACATAGAAACTACATGGTGGCCATAAAGTCTAGAAACTTAGATCACACCATTTTTATATTTTACAGATTGAAAATATCCTCAATAAAAAACAAACATGCAGTATTTAGCTTAAGAAATGAATGACAATCTCTCCCAAAGACCAACCCCGTGTCCTCATCATGGAAGAAGGTAACAGCCAAGTAAGGAGACTGCTGGCTTGGGCAAAGTAAAGTGTGGGTTTTCAACAGTGGATTTTCTTTTGCTATAAATTCAATGAAGGATATAAAACACAACTATCACTGAGGCTACTCATATGGCCCAAAAATGCCAACACATCATTGTATGACTCCCCTCAACACCTCACTGTACAAGAGGAAGGATAAAGTAAAGTAATGAATGACAATACACTGAACACAGCATGTGATGTTTTCCAACACATCATGATCAAGCTTATGGCTCCGTACGAAACAAGAATAGAGGAGCAGCATTTATTCAAATATGAGAAGTACAATGATCTGGTCAAGCAACTGAGGCAGGGGGCAGGAGTCAAGGCAAAAGTGATAGCTGTAGAAGTGGGAGTGAGAGGATTCGTAGCAACATCAGCATACGACCTATATAAACAACTGGGCATAAAGGGATAAGCAAGAGTAAGGGCACTGAAAAGCCTTTCAGAAACTGCAGAAAAGGCCTCATCCTGGCTGTGAAGCATGTGAAACAAACATTGAGAACTTAAATAATTTAATTTGTCCCAACCAATACTAGTCCTTCGTAGCTAAATCGCTAAAGATGCACTTCAAAGTACAGTGCCAACTGGAAGATCATGGGTTAAATCTTGGGACAGGAAAAAAAAAAAAAGCAACAACTCACAAGACCCCTGGGAGTCATGACCCAGAGAGGCCCACCCCCCCTTGTGTCAAGAATTTTACAGGGTTGAAACACTTGTCTGAGGGGGGATACTTCCTCTGATGATCTGAAGGAGTTGTGTTGTTGTTCTGTTCACTATAGTAGCGAGTTTCCTGCATAATACCAGCTAACCACTGTTTTTTAAAAAAAAAACTGAATATTTATCTGTTTCCTGACTTCATGACCACCCTTGTATTGAAGTGATACTAACATTGCAGTGTACTAAAACTTGGGACTCAATGAGACTTGGCAACTCATCAGCAATCACATGATGGAGCAAGGACAGTGCAAGGGCGGCAGGCTGAAAAATGCCAAGAAATTGCTACACATTAGCAAGGAGACCATTATTTCATTCAAATTACAGGAGAGACATGTGTTAACAAACATTAGCTAGAAGAGAACTGTGTTAACAAACATTAGCTAGAAGAGAACTGTGTTAACAAACATTAGCCAGAAGAGAACTGTGTTAACAAACATTAGCCAGAAGAGAACTGTGTTAACAAACATTAGCTAGAAGAGAACTGTGTTAACAAACATTAGCCAGAACAGAACTGTGTTAACAAATATTAGCTAGAAGAGAACTGTGTTAACAAACATTAGCCAGAACAGAACTGTGTTAACAAACATTAGCTAGAAGAGAACTGTGTTAACAAACATTAGCCAGAAGAGAACTGTGTTAACAAACATTAGCTAGAAGAGAACTGTGTTAACAAACATTAGCCAGAAGAGAACTGTGTTAACAAACATTAGCCAGAAGAGAACTGTGTTAACAAACATTAGCCAGAAGAGAAATGTGTTAACAAACATTAGCCAGAAGAGAACTGTGTTAACAAACATTAGCTAGAAGAGAACTGTGTTAACAAACATTAGCCAGAAGAGAACTGTGTTAACAAACATTAGCTAGAAGAGAACTGTGTTAACAAACATTAGCTAGAAGAGAACTGTGTTAACAAACATTAGCCAGAACAGAACTGTGTTAACAAACATTAGCTAGAAGAGAACTGTGTTAACAAACATTAGCCAGAAAGAACTGTGTTAACAAACATTAGCTAGAAGAGAACTGTGTTAGCAAACATTAGCTAGAAGAGAACTGTGTTAACATACATTAGCTAGAAGAGAACTGTGTTAACAAACAGCTAGAAGGAGAACTGTGTTATCAAACATTAGCTAGAAGAGAACCGTGTTAACAGATTAAATAGAAACAAAATGTGTTAATAAACATGAACTAGAAGAGAATAATTAGTGTATAAGTATTTAAAACTAAGCATATAACTATACATGAAGCCACTGCAATAAAGCTGTGATAACAAAATGTATAATCTAGCACATGAGAACCACTACATTCAGGAATATGGGACACCGGAACTACATGGTTTGAACCTGCAATTCAGTTATGCCTAACACTCCCTTCTTCCATAATCATATTCCTTCTGCACTAAGTTCCACTCCTTCCTCATTTGTAACATGTAGTTCAGAACCTCTTCAGAGCATCAGATTACAACCCCTCTTACATCCCTCCTGTGCCGCTAAATGTCACATAGTAGTTGGCATAGTAGTAGTAGTTCGCTAAGATTTCCTGTCTTCCATGAGTTTTTCAATTTCATCAAGGGATGTTATGCCCACTGAACTGGCCTTTCTTAACAATGTCCTCTTTAGAGTTTCATGTGGTCAACCTCTTTTTCTTCAGCCTGTTGTGTTCCACTTGATTGCTTGTTTGGGGATCCTCTGATTGTTCCTTCCCTATTCCTCCTCCTATTCCTTGCTAGATTGTTCCTTCCCTATTCCTCCTCCTCTTCCTTGCTAGATTACCATTGTATCACTCTCTCCCCTTTCTGCAGTTCCTCCTCCCCCTCTATGACCCACCTATCACACACCACAAGTTTCTATTTAAACATTCTCTACAGTCCACCATGTGCAGTTCTGAACATGGCCTCTTACATGTCACAGCTTCTTGCAAGTCACAGCTAAGTGCTCCATTTATTTTATTTTATTCTTTTTTTTCCACTCCTATTTTCTACATAGCACTCATGTAAGTTTATCCTCTCTCTCTGTTTCTTCATCCTGTGTTTCTGTACAATTAAGGTCACAACTGTATGCTTGTTAAGTAATAAAGCTGTTCCTACTTTTTTCCTAGTTTATACATTAACTAGAAGAGAATTACATTAACAAATATTAGCTAGAAGAGAAATGTGTTAATAAACATTAACTAGAAGAGAATTACATTAACAAACATTAACTAAGGGAGAAAAGTGCTAACAACACTGACCAGGAGACATAAGCATTAACAGTGACATAACTGCTAATACACAATAACTCCGAGAGAAAAGTGCTAACAAATATTAATTATATTAAAAATATTAACAGTGCAGCCATTTAAAAAAAAAAATTCAAGATGCAATGATTGGGTACTAAAAAATTCCCCCAAGAAATACAAATATGAAACAGTGAATGGTAATATTTGAAAACATGGTGCTATGTGATACTGTTAAGAATTTATATATATATGAATAAAGGTAATTTTATATATATATATATAAGAATGAAAATGAATAATGAAAATTTGAATGGAAAAATCTTCTTCTTTGTCATTCACTCAGACATCGGTGGCAAACTCTCTCACAAATACGTCAATTCGTATCAGGTTTCAGCACTGCCGTAGAGCTTCTCTTGTATGAGGCTGGGGGGGGGGGGGGGTCTGGTTTGAGTGGGATGTGCAGCTGGCAACCCTGGAGAACGTGATGTGGTGTCTGTTGAGCTTTGCTGCAGACACTATATGTCTGGCAAATTTTCTGCTTCTGGTATAGATGGCATTTCAGCCTGTAATATCCTGTTCTCAGTCAGAAGGTTATCATTTGGCATTTCTTAAGAGTTTGTGCTATTCATTATCTGTTTTTGTTGTGGTTTGCTGTTTTGTCCATTTGTCTTTATACTTGGTTTTTAGTTTTTTTTTTTTGGTTGTTTTGTGCAAATGGAAAAATAAAGAAGGATCAGATCTCTGCTACAAAGAGTGAGAAACACTGATAATTAGCAAATGAGAAACAGAATAGTGTATCCAGCATTTGGAAGTGGTTATAATCAACAAACTTGGTGATCCCTGGGACCACCTCAAACATGATCCAGGACCCACAATCCCTGTCCATTAGAGGAACAGAGGTTTAAAGTGCTGAAACATTTGTTTTGGGGTTTGTTTGTTTTTTGGGAAAGGGGGGGGGGGGGGGGGGGGCGGGGTGTGGCAGAGATGGTTTTAGTTCTCTGATGATCTGAGCAGTTGTACAGATGTTTTGCTCCCTATGACAGTTTTGTACCTGCAATTAAAATACTCTTATATCTTATATTATCTTATATCCTTCCCATGCAGTTAAACGTCACATAGGGCTCACAAGGTAGTTCGCCAATTCTTCCTGTCTTCGGCAAGCCTTTCAACCTCATCAAGGGATTTTATGCCTACTAATTTGGCCTCTCTTAACAATGTCCTCTTCAGAGTTTCATGTGGTCTGCCTCTTTTTCTTTGGCCTGTATTGTTCCATTTTATAGCTTGCTTTGGGATTCTCTGACTGTTTCTTCTCATCACGTGACCAACATATGTCCATCTCCTTTTCCTGATCACTCATGAGACTGGTTGTTGTTCAGTCATCTGTCTTATCTCTGCATTGTTCTTGAATTCATTTCACTTGATGCCAAGTATTTTCCTTAGGCATTTGTTTTCAAAAGAGTCTAATTTATTGTATATTTCTCCAGTTGTTTTCCAGTTTTCACATGCATAAATGAGGGTGGATATCACATTTGAATTGAACAGTCTTAACTTGGTTTTTGTGCTTATAACTTTTGAATTCCACATGTTCTCAAGATTCTTGAAAATCGATGCTGTTTTTGCAATTCTGATTCTAACTTCCTTTATGGTGTCACCATCCTGGTCTATGTACCTTCAAAGTATGCAAATTGATTGACTTCTTCAATATCTGTCCCTTCTATGTGAATTTTTCCATTTTGATTAATGGGAAGTTTCATTACTTTTGTTTTGTCCTTGTTAATTTCAAGTCTAATTTTTTTAGCCAGTGAAGACAGGCTATCTGTTTTTTCTTGCATGGAATTCATACTGTTATTGATAAGAGTTATGTCATCAGCAAAATCAAGATCTTCTAGTTGTGTCCCATGTACCCAGTCAATACCTGTGTTACCTGTGCAGCATTTTTTCATTATGAAGTCTATTGTAATTCCATAAAGCAAAGGAGACAGTATACATCCTTGTTTCACGCCTGTTTCAATCTGGAACCATTCACTCATTCCTTCTTCTGTTTTGACTGCACAAAAATATCCATTGTAGAAGTCCTTTATGATGTTGACAATTTCAGATGATATTCCATATAGACTTAAAATTCTCCACAATGAATCTCTGTGTATGCTATCAAATACCTTTTTAAAGTCTATGAAGTTCAGTATTAGTGGTTTCTGCTTTTCAATATGTTCTTCACGTATTATTCTTAGAGTAAAGATCTGGTCGAGACAGCTTTTCCCTTTTCGAAATCCTGCTTGTTCTTCTCTCATTGCTGTATTCATTACATCTTTAAGTCTATTCAAAATGACCTTGCAAAATACTTTTGACACAACTGATATTAAGGTTACTCCTCTCTAGTTGTTACAGTCACTAAGGTTGCCCTTTTTTGGTATTTTAACAATGATTCCTTTTTTCCATTTAGAATGGACCTTTTCTTCTTTCCAAATCTTGTTAAACATTCTCTGTAATTGTCTCATGTTGTCACTATTGATAGCTTTTAGCATTTCGGGTGTTATTTCATCTTCACCTGCTTTTTTGTTAGACATTAAATTCACTGCTGTTTCAATTTCATGCAATTTAATTTCGTCTAGGTTGACATTTAGTTGTGGGGCTGGTAAGTCAGTTTCAAGATTTATCAATTCTTTTGGCTGTGGTCGATTAAGTATTTCTTGGAAGTGTTCAGCCCATCTTTGCTTTTGGTCTTTATTTGATGTTAATAGGGTGCCAGTTTTGGTAAGGATTGGTCTTTCCTAAGTACCTGTTAGCCTCTTTTGTATGTGTTAGACAGTTTTGCTGTCTCCTGTTTTTGCTGCTTTCTCTGCCTCTTTCACCATATTGTCTCTGTATTCTCTTTTATCCCTTCTAGCTGAACTTTTTACATTCTTGTCTATTTCTTTATATGCTGCTTTCACCAGATCTTTTCCAAGGTCTGTTTTTACATTCAACACGGCTAATTTGACTGCTCGTCTTTCATGTATGTACTTCCATGTGTTTTCTGATATCCATGCTTTTCTATTTGGTTTTTTCAGTCCAGCGCTTGCTTTTGCTGCTGTGATTATGGCTGTGCTGTAAGAATTCCATAATTCATCTATACTTATCTCCTCTACTTCACTGGGTGTTTTGGAATGATTGGCAAGTTCCTGATTGAAATTACTGTTAGTATTCTCTTCTTGTAGGCTGTGGCCGTTTATCTTTCTGTGTACTGATTTCTTGTGTCAGCTTTTCAGTTTTAGTTTTATTTTCCCTATATACAGGTTGTGATCACTGTTAACATCTGCACCCTTATATGCCCTTACATCTATCAGAGATGTTCTGAATTGCTTTCTAATACAAAAATGATCTATCTGGTGGCTAGCTCTATCATCTGGATTTAGAGTATTACTATGATATATCATCAGAACTGGTTCCCAAACCCTGTCTCACGGGGCCCTAACCCATAGAGCCCTCCAACTTTTCCCCCTTCAGCTGGTTCTGATTCCTTCTGCTGCTTCTTTTTTTTCTTCACTGTCCCATCGGATCGTTCCAGTGCCCCTAAGGGGAGGTAATGTCCACTTTGGAAACCGCTGTATTTGGTTAATAATAATCTCACTAAGAAAACAAACGCTTAACTGCCTCATTCATTACAATTTTTTGACTTAGGTAAAACTTACACGCATGAGAACCGTTGACTGCATGGACAGGCACCGTTCAGCCAAAGCTATAACTGCGTCACAGAAAAGCAATCTGACGCCGACCCCAAACACCGGAGCAAGCACAGGTAGAAATTCCAGGTAGGACACGGTTGTCACACACCAGTCCATCTTTCTAAGAATGTGCGCTTCCATGCGACACAGGTCTTTGGCCGTCCATTCATGAAATCTGGCCAGCTGTTTGGCACTGGGGCATACCTGGCCGGATAAACAAGTACAGTATTTGTTTACAAACGTGACCTAAATTTTAATCCTGTGATGCCGTCTTATGGTCCCGTTCCCCCCCCCCCCCCCAACTTCAAAGCTTCCTGTGACCTTTTTTTTCTTTTATTTACCAAAAAAAATCCGATGTACAAATGACCCACTCGCCTCATTTGTTAATTAGAACACAGCAGGAAATGTCCCAGTCACGCGTTGAGACTGATTATCTGCAATAGATAAACACTGTAACTTGACGTAATTTGAACTAATATTTTTTTTATCTCAAAACCATTTATTCTTGATAAGACAAACGAATCATTCACAAAATCAGTCATTTATTTCTTTGTTGTCTGAGCATGACATTCGTCTGATCAAGGCGTGCATCTTCCAATGAAGCAATGGTGACAAGAATCGAGAGATAAGATCGCGTTTGGAAGACATTTCATGACTACTTTTTTTTTTTCTTAAAAGATCCCAAATCATGGCCCGTTAATTTGTTAATGCTGGATTGAGATGTGAATGTCAATTACATGGGGGGGGGGGGGGGGGGGGGGGAAGCGTAGTGAATATGTGTGTGTTAAACGAATATATAATGTATGTAAGAACTTATACGGCAGAAGTGGCACGGCCGAGGATATAATGCTCTCTCTCTCGTGTTTTATTTAGCGGACGTTTCAGTGAGACGGTTCTATTTCATTTAATACAAATTGTGAGAGTTTTGAATATCTTCGATAATTCTAACTAATGATGGAAATACAATGAGGGAAATTAAAAAGAAGGACATATACCGCTCTTCAAAAAGTAAAACAACTAAAGAAGCTGGTGGAGAGGAACAGACAGAACTTCAAAAAATTATATAAGATTTTTAAGGGCATGCATCTTTCCCATCGCAACATATGCCTGTGGGACCTGGACACTTAACAAAACAGCTGAGAAACACATAAATGCCTTTGAATGTAAATGCTACAGAAGAGTTCTTCATATATCATGGACACACAAAAAAAAAGAACAAATATATCCATACTACAAGAACTTAATACTGAAGAAGGCTGGCTAGTAAGGAGTATTAAAGAGAGAAAACTTTAATATTTTGGACACATTAAACGTCATGATAATCTAGAGAAGACCGTCTCGGAAGGGTACATAATGGGAAAAAAGAAAGAGAGGGAAGACCAAGGCGAAGATGGCTGCAAGACATCGTTGATAATCTGCAAATGGATGCATCAGCAGCAGGCCATCTTTCTTACAACCGAGAGGCCTACAGGAGTGCTGTTAGGGAGGCAAAGTTCCGCAAGGGACATGCAAATGATTGACTGACAAATGTGTGGCAGAATATGTGCTGGACAGGGTGGACAACCCTGCTTAAGTTTGCTTTGATTGAATTGTTGTATTCCACAAATGGGTTTTCATTATAATCTCCCATGGGATATGCTGTGTGCATCAGGTATTACACGTGGAAGATGATTAATTCTGAGTTAAGCATTATGAAAGAAACCTTGACTCGCTAGTTAGTCTGGATTTACTGTTCATTTGGACGTTTGTGTCGTGTGGTCGATGTTATCGTTGCCAGTTAAGATGTAGTTTCTGTACCTGTGCTTGTGTTGTTTAGAAGTTAGTTGTATTACAGATATTTGTAATTCTTATGGCTGCGTACGTTTTGAAAACATAAAGAAGAAAGATTCCCCAAATATATATTATATCGTGACTGCTGGAGATTCCATCAGGCTCTAATTTGGAAACTACGACCTGTGAGCCAAGGCACGTTACTGTGATTTTTTTAAGGTCATGAGTTACTGGCCTTGTCCATTCATTCTCGCCCTTGATAGACCCTTGATAATGGGAGTGAAAACGCTTGTTCGGTGAGACAATCAGCGATCGGTAGATGATATGCTGACCAAGACCCTGTCCCACCTATCTGCTGGCACCCCCAGTAACAGGCTTAGCCTGGGTAACGGGGCAGGGATCGCCATAGTCTCCCATGGTGGTGGAGTCTGCTAAAGAAGCATTGCACACCCCCTTGCTTTTTAGCCGTACTCCGAGACTGAAAAAGCACCTGCCATAACCTGCTCCCACACCGATACGATGCTGTGCCTCATCACCTCTACAGCATCGGCTGCAAAGAACAACAGCTGGCAGTTACAGGGAGTTCGTACAAGTTAGACGAACTAATCGACATACTTAGTGGCATCTTTACAAAATAATAATAAAAATAATAATCGGGGACTTATATTGTCTGAGTTGTCATTACTTTATTTTAACTTTTTTTTTGGTTTTGTTTGGTCATTCGTAAGAAAAGTGATTTTTCCCTGGGCCTTATTTTAACTGTTTTGTTTCGTTAATTTAAAAATTCCCCAAGCTGCTACCACTGGTGTGTGGTTGTCAACTCTAGCAGAAAACCATAAATTGGTAGTAATGTAGATAGCCGGTAGTGGACCTCCGTTAGCATGAAAAAAAACCCCACAGAAATACCCCCCCCCACCCCTAGAAAATACAAATAACAACGAAATGTAGTTTGTCCTCCTTTTATTTAAAGGAGTGGAAAGGGAAAGAAAGACAAATTGAAAACATAATTAAAATTCAAGTATCCGCTTTGATGCACTCGAAGCTGGCAATACTGAGTTCACTGGAACCAGCGGATGCAAGAAAGTAACTAACAAAACAACAACAACAACAAAAGTTTTAAATTAGGTCGCTTTCGTGTGGAGATAAGAATGGAAGTGCATATTTTGTGGATTCAGATTGCTTTACCTAAAACGCGAAACACAATTTATATAATTAAATGCATAAACGTTCACTGTATCTTTAGGACTTTGGACGCGTTCATTATTGTGTGTAACAGAAATCGTTGGATTCAACAGCATCGACTCTGCTGACTCGATATCGAATAGCACTTACAGACAGTGCATTAACGATAGCATCGAATCTGCGTTTCAGTATCGACCACAAACTCTCCATGATCAGACAAATGATGCCCCATTTGAGGTGCATCTTTACTGTTGTTAAACTGAGATTATTCCACCAGAGAAAATGTTATAATCCTCCATCTTTCAGGCGGAGAACTGATATTGTTGCATCAAAGACAGCATCATATCCTTCACCAAAGACAGCATTACATCCTTTACAAAAGTCAGCATTATATCCTTGACCTTAACAGACTCGAGGCTGCCATGATTAACAGTCTTCAGAAAGCAAGAGCTATTGATATACAGATGTTCCCCGAGTTACGAACGGGTCCCGTTCCTAAGTCTGTTCGTAAGTCGAATTTAACAGTGAACAGTTAAGTACAATTTACATCCATTAAACGTCACATAGGGCTCGCATGGTAGTTAGTCAAGTTTTCCTATATTCGGCGAACTTTTCAACCTCATCGAGAGATTTTATGCATAATTTGACCTCTCTTAAAAACATCCTCTTTAGGGTTTCACGTGGTCGACCTCTTTTTCTCCAACCTGTTGTGTTCGTCTTGACTGCTTGTGTTGAGATTCTCTGCTGTTTCTTCTCATGACGTAACCGGGACATGTCTATCTCCTTTTTCTGATCACAAATCAGACAGGTTGTTGTTCACTCATCTGTCTTATCTCTGCTTTGTTCTCGAATTCGTTCCACTTTATACCGAGTATTTCCCTTAGGCATTTGTTTTCATAAGAGTCTAATTTCTTGTCTATTTCTTTAGTTGTTTTCCAGCTTTCGCATGCATAAATATTACATTTGAATTGAAGTCTTAGCTTGATTTTTGTGCTTATAACTTTTGAGTGCCATATATTCTCAAGATTCTTGAAAGTCAATGCTACTTTTGCAATTCGACTTCGACTTCTAACTTACTTTCTAGTGTCACCATCCTGGTCTATTTAGCTGCCAAGGTATACAAATTGGTATACTTCTTCAATAGCTGTTCCTTCTACGTATATCTTTCCTTCTTGACCAATGCCACTTTATATAATACATAGCGTACTTTTATATGCATTAAAAAAAAAACCAAACAAACAAACCAATGAACCGCTGTAGAAGCGCACTATTTTAATGCGCTGGCAAAGTAGTCCCGCTCGTTATTATGAACCACTGTATGTAACCCGAACTTTTAAAACGTAACACGGGGTGCAGTCTTCTGGATAAACAGACTCTTTTGAATATTGTATCCCTGTCTACCTGGTTGGATGTTTCTCCTACGGTGGTGGATCACTGAGATCTGCTCAAGAAGGTAAAGAAAAACGAAGCCACTGCTCATCTGATGTCTTTATTACAAGATCGTCCTCCTACGATTTAAAATACGCAGTTACGGGAATTTTAAGTCTATGTGGAATCATCATCATCAGGTGCCATAGCGACTGGCGTTGGCTATTATTCTTCCCCAGAGTACAGGATCCTTCATGCAGGACATCAGCTCAGTTGGTGATCTCCTCTCACACCATCCCGTCAGATTGTCCAGTATCATTTCTCTTGTTCTTCCTCTTGATCTTCTTCCTTCTATTTTTCCTGTTGTTAGAATATTTTCAATGCCCCCTCTTCTCATCGCATGTCCTATGAAAGTACATTGTCCCTCTCTTATTTTTTGACAGTATTTTTTTGTCTTTCCAGCTCTTCTCATACATTCTTCATTAGTTAATTTTGCTGTTCATGGGATTCGCAGCATTATTCTAATAAACCATACATATATGGAATACTATCTAAAATTGTCAGCATCATTAAGGACCTCTACAACTGATATTTTTTGTGCAGTCAAAACAGAAGAAGGGATGAGAAGGGATGTTTCCAGATTGAAACAGGCGTGAAACAAGAATGGTGACACCAGAAAGAAAGTTAGAACTGCGAAAGCAGCATCGATCTTCAAGAATCTTGAGAACATATGGCACTCAAAAGTTATAAGCACAACAACTAAGTTAAGACTATTCAATTCAAATGTAATATCCACCCTCATTTATGCATGCGAACGCTGGAAAACAACTAAAGAAATATACAATAAATTAGACTCTTTTGAAAACAAATGCATAAGGAAAATACTCGGCATCAAGTGAAATGAATTCAAGAAAAATGGCAGAGATAAGACAGATGAGTGAACAACAACTAGTCTCATTGGTGATCAGGAGAAGGAGATGGACATATGTTGGTCACTTGATGAGAAGAAATGATCAGAGAAACCCAAAACAAGCTATCAAGTGGAACACAACAGGCCGAAGAAAAAGAGGCAGACCACGTGAAACTCTAAAGGGGACATTGTTAAGAGAGGCCAAATTAATGGCATAAAATTCATTGATGAGGTTGAAAGACTCGCCGAAAACAGGAAAAAATTGGCGAACTACCATGCGAGCCCTGTGTGACGTTTAACGGCACGGGAAAGGTATAAGTTACAGGAAGATTCTACGATAGTTTGACACTGACGTTCTCGAGATGCGAGTTCGAACCTTTGAGACTGTTTTATTATGGTCTGTACATGTATCTTTATTCTCTGAACAATGATGATGATGGATTTTCACTGGCAACAATTTATCATCGATTTACTTCTCCAATTTTTTTTTCTCGTAAGGGGACTGCACTCGCATTCTTTTCATACTTTCACTTTCGCGGCCGACACAAGATGGGCCTCCAATCAATGCCGCCTTCTCCCCCTCTCCACCTTACATACAGAAAAGCCAGAAAAACAACAACAGAACCCAGGAAAACTGAAGTCGGTGAAGGCCAGGTCAAACATGTGACAGGAAGCAAGCCATCACTTTAAACAGGTCAGGATAGCCGGCCCCCCCCCCCCCGCCCTTTTCCTTTTTTTCCCTCAAATTCATACAAGAGGAAGATGAAAAAAAAATTACATAAAGGGAAAAACAAATACATAAACAAACTGGCACAGCAGATATAGTCACGCGGCCGACTTTCTTTCTTTCCGTATTTAGCACCAGTCTTCTGATCGTTAATTCGGTTAGTTATACGGGTAGGTCAGACACTAAGTACAGTTTTCACTACTATAACATGTTACAAGATTCACTAACATGTATACCAGTTATACGGGTAGGTCAGACACTAAGTACAGTTTTCACTACTATAACATGTTACAAGATTCACTAACCTGTATACCTTCTTCTTCTTCTTCGTTCGCACTGTCTGTCTATATCTGCAGTCCTGTCTCTTGGATAAATTTCACTGTTTTTTGTAACTCATGTATGGAACCGTAGAGCTTATCTTCTTTAGTGGTTTCACTGGGCCAGTAATTATTTCTCAGTGTCTCGTAGTTGATGCAGTTCTGGAGGATATGTTCCACAGTTTGGGGCACCTGGGCACATGTACATAGATTAGTAGTACCAACCTTAAACTTTGTATACATATGACTTCGGAGTCGGCTGTGTCCTGTTCGGAGACGGAAGATGGTGACTTGTTCCTTTCTGTTTAGCATGTGATAGTCATCATGTGGTGGTGTTTGTGGCTTCCTGTAGGTTTTTATCATGCTTCTCTTCTGATTATAGGTGATTGGTATGTCTGGTTGCTCCATTTCAGTGCCCTCTTTGGCCAGATGGTCAGCTTTCTCATTGCCTGGTATCCCACAGTGGGAGGGAATCCATTGCAAAGTGACTCCATATTGTAAGCCAATTTTTGACAAGGCATCCTTAAGGTCTGGTAGTTTGTTGCACTGAAGAGCTTCCAGTACTGATCTTGCATCGGTGAGAATTACTACAGGACATGTATCAATTCTGGAGTCTGATAGTTTTTCAACTGCAGCAATAATTGCCCTAACTTCTGCATCAAAGTTGTTGCAGTATTTACCAGTGGGTATGGAAATCTTGTCAATGGTGTTGTTTGGATATTCAATATATGCTCCTGCCCCTCCATTCTTTATGGCATTATGTGCAGATCCATCTGTATACACATGTATCCAGGTGTCACATGGATATTTGTCATCTAGAACACTAAGTGTGGCTGTTGATCTTACAAGACTGCTCTGCATCTCACCATTCTGCACACCTTTCACTTCAGTCTGAATAGTTATTTGTGTATAATCTGCTTCTTTCCATGGTGTATGCTCTCGTACAGATGATAATGGAGCGACTACAGTTGGAAGATCAGGTATCAGCTTACGCATACACTTGGCCTGATGAATGAAGCTGCTTCTTTTAAGCCGTCCTAATGCCAAGTTATTGAATCTCTCCTTCAGGGGATGGCTTACAGAGCTAAGGAACTTTTCTCCCATGGTCATGACCTTTGTGTCACTACGTTCCTTTAGCGGTTGAACACCAACTATTTTCTGCATTTCTACTATTGGTGTGGACCTCATGGCACCTGTGATAATCCGTAGTGACTGATTTTGAACCTTGTCTAGATTATGCAGCGTAATGTTTGATGCTGTGCACCAAGATGTTGAGCCATATTCTAAATGTGGTAGAATACTTTGCTGATATACATTCTTGAGGATTCTTTCACTAGCTCCCCATGTGGTTCCACTCAATTTTCTTAATATGGCTAGTTTTCTTCTGGCTTTTGCTTCTGCACTGTTGATGTGTTGCTTCCACGTCAGTTTTGAGTCAAGAGTCACTCCTAAGTAAGTGGGTTGGTTGTCCATCCTTAAGGGTATTTCATTTACAAAGATCTTACCTGCTTTCTGTTTAGATGAGAGGGTGAACAGAGTGGTACTTGATTTCTCTGTGTTGATACTTACACACCATTTGTTTGTCCATGATGTCAAGATGTCTGCTGCTCTTTGGAGTCTCTGTGTAGCAACTGTCGCATATTCATCTGTACACCACATGACCAGATCATCTGCATACAGTGCCACTTTGATTCCATAGGGAAGTTCCTTGACTAGGTCATTAATGAATACAAGGAATAGTGTAGGCGAAAGGACTCCTCCTTGTGGTACACCGTGTCGCAGAAGTACTTTCTGGCTTTTGTGTCCATCCATTACTACTCTAGCTCTTCTATTGTGTAAATAAGACTTTATCCAGTTGTACAGTCTTCCATTCACATTGCAGTTTCTTAGTTTCCACAGCAGACCTTTTTCCATACTTTATCAAAGCCTGTATACCAGTTATACAGGTAGGTCAGACACTAAGTACTGTTTTCACTACTATAACATGTTACAAGATTCACTAACATGTATACCATCACTTTAAAATATCAAAAGAATACAAATTAACACAGTAGCTGTGTGGAAATTAATCACAAGATATAAATCACAGCATGCTAAATAGAGAATCAATCAAACTTTTTAGTCAGTCAGTCCGTCATTTGCATGTCCCCTGCGGAACTTTGCCTCCCTAACAGCTCTTGGTTGTAAGCAAGATTCCCTGCTGCTGATGCGTCCATTCACAGATCATCAATGATGTTTTGCAGCCATCTTCGCCTTGGTCTTTCTCTCTCTTTTTCCCATCATGTACCCTTCCAAGACGGTCTTCTCTAAATTATCATGACGTTTAATTTGTCCAAAATATTTAAGTTTTCTCTCTTTAATCCTCTTTACTAGCCAACCTTCTTCAATATTAAGTTCTTGTAGTATGGATATATTTTCAATGACACACAAAAATGTACACACACATACTGCATATATACCAACATGGACACACTGATGATGACGTAATGTGCTAGTTTATCGCCTTCTTTCGTCTTGTGCTGATTTTAAAGTTCATGTACCCCAACAAATGGGGTCTGAGTGGCGAAGCAGTGCACTAGTTTCTCATGGCGAAGGTCGCGGGGTTCGAATCCGGCTGGAGGCGCCCCAGTCACCCAGCTATAGAAATAGGTACCTGACTTCTTCTGAAGTTGGGGAAGGAAAAGCAGCCAGGCGTGATACTGACCACATCACCCTCTAGTGTGCTGACAGGTCAAGGAAAAAATGGGCACTAACATCTTATCCCTAGGTGCCTCTAAGGCATGACAGGATTACCTTTACCTTTTATAACAGCAAATGTAAATTAATTACAAAATGAATCACAAGACTTTAAACCACGGGTGTCCAATTAGCGGCCCATAAGGTTATCACGAAAAGGAAATTTATTTGATTAAAATTAACAAAAACATGTTTTAAAACACTTTAAAATATCTGAAAAGCAATCAGTATTCACATTTCCTCCATAACTGTCATTATTTTCTCATTGTTATGTTAGAAGGGGGGAAAAAAGCAGTTGATTTAGATGCGACACGCCACTTGATTTCCGCACACAGTTATGGCCCTTGAAACGAGGACGGCGCCCCCAAGCGTTAAACACTTCCTATCTTTCCTGTGGGAAAGCCGGTAGTACAAAGCGTCAAAACTTGGCTCATGACTGTAAACAATGAAAACTTGTACGAAGCCGTTTGCAAAAAAAAAATTCACAAAATTTGCACGGATGAATAAAAACTGATTGGTGAATATGAGCATTTTTGCACAGTACAATTCCACAATATATATATAAAGGACGGTTGCCTTGCCAATAGACAGGATAAAATAAGGATGATAGACGTGCACAGAGAGAGAGAGAGAGAGAGAGAGAGAGAGAGAGGGAGGGAGAGGAGTGAGATGAGAGGAAAGGGGGGGGGAAGACAATGGCCAATCAGAATACAACACGTGATGAAACCAAACCGTCATACGACTTACCTGCTCCGATTCCAACATTTTAGCAGCAATGAGAAAGCAGGCTGCCGACACAATAGACATATGTCTCTCCGTCACCTACAAACACAGAACCTGCTGTTCAGAGTGGGTATAATTTTACAAAAAATATAACAAATAATGTTTATACACTTGAAATAAGGCATTTGAATAACAATATTTATTCAGTTTTCTTGCAAAAATGACGAGTTTGTTAATAACTGTAGCAGAAATGATGGGTTCTTTTAATACCTGCGTATAAACTCAAGTCCGTAGCCTGCTTTGATCCGTTTAAACGGCTTTGAAAAATAAAAAAATAAAAAAAAATACTACAGTTAAACGGTTTTGTTCTGTAGCTGGGAGTGTGCAATTTTAAATTGCCATAGGTTCTAAAAATAGGAATGTATCAGTCAGTCAGTCATTTGCATGTCCCTTGCGGAACTTTGCCTCCCTAACAGCTCTCCTGTAGGCCTCTCGGTTGTAAGAAAGATGCCATGCTTCTGATGCATCCATTTGCAGATTATCAACGATGTCTGGCAGCCATCTTCGCCTTGGTCTTCCTCTCTTTCTTTTTTTCCTATTATGTATCCCTTCTAAGACGGTCTGCTCTAAAGTCTCATGACGCTTATTATTATAAGATTATAAAAAAAGTATCCAGCGTTCATCGAACACTTTCAGACGTAGTCAACTTGAATGTTTCTGAAGAATGCTGGCGTTTGTCTTAGGCTGTTCAGACCACCATGTAGCTTGTCATGGACTGCTAGTGGTACAGTTGAGGCACAAATGCACAGTTTCATTCCTTAAAATGAAGAGCAGTCCTGTAACAGGCACTGGGCTGTCATTCTGTTGGTATCACCGGTGGTGCATCACCAGGTTGTCTCTATCCTGAAATTGTTAAACATGTGATGTCTCAGTCTGTTCTAAAGATCTGGAGTTGTTCTTCTCTGCTGAGCTGGTAGTAGGCACCATTCTTCTGGTGTCCCGTATGTTCTATTTCCCATTTGTTCTTGTATATGACTTTTATCAGTGTTTTGGCTTCATCATATACAAGTATGACAGACTTGTGTCAGCCTGTGGAAAGTTCTCCGCGCCTCTTTATCTAGTGTTCTATACCAAATATTTGGGTAGATCGTTGTCTGCAGACCAATGAATTAACTATTAGCAAAGATACAGCTCTGTAGGGGGAACCGGGTCACGCTAACCCAGTGTTTCGCAACTTTTTTTGGATCATGCTCCATCTCCACGCCTCAAATATTTTACCCCCCCCCCCCCCCAGTATAATAGCCAATCAAGTTCTGGAAAAAGTATCATAAATATATTCTAACTGCCGCCTGTCCCAGCCCCTCCCCCCCCCCCAAAAAAAAATTCCAATTACTCCCCTTGTAGGCCAATACACCCCACGTTGGGAAACACTGCGCTACCCAAAACGAATCTGCCAGGTCTCTTAGTAACACGAGACTTGCCACGTAATCTGACTCCAAACTGCACCTGATGATACATTCATGTTTCTGTAATGGCCCTTCACATAATAACGTTGTTTGCCTTTGAGAAACAATTAGCTTGCAAAGAACCGTAAAATGTGTAAGAGACACGAAGTGTGAAAGCGCTGCTTCAACGTTGCTAGTTCAATCAAGGGTTCAAAATTCGGACTCCGGCTTCACTGCATCGGGACAACCCCATATATACTCCACCACATGCCGCAGCATCCATCCAGGAGCATGTTTGCTAATCTTACTTCTTACATCCTTCCCGTGTCGCTAAACGTCACACAGGGCCCGCGTGATAGTTCGCCAAGATTTCCTGTCTTCGGCGAGTTTTTTAAAATCTCATCAAGGGATGTTATGCCCACTGAACTGGCCTCTCTTAACAATGTCCTCTTTAGAGTTTCACGTGGTCGACTTCTTTTTCTTTGGCGTGTTATGTTCCACATGATAGCTTGTTTGGGGGTCATCTGATTGTTTCTTCTCATCACATGGCCGACATATGTCCATCTTTTTTCTGAACACTCATGAGACAGGTTGTTGTTTGTTCATATGTCTTATCCCTGCATTGGTCTTGAATTCGCTCCACTTTATACTGAGTATTTTCCTTAGGCATTTGTTTTCAAAAGAGTCTAATTTCTTGTCTATTTCTTTAGTTGTTTTCCAGCTTTCACATGCATAAATGGGCGTGGATATTACATTTGAATTGAATAGTCTTAACTTAGTTTTTGTGCTTGTAACTTTTGAATGCCATTCAAATGTGTGCTGATAATTTCTGTCAATGTTGGTTGTTTACGATGAGTTTTCTGCTGAACAGTTCGGATTTACTGCTAGCACCTTTAATTTGTCCTAGCTCCAGCAATCTCTTCATATCTACATTGTTCTTCCATTCTCGCTCTTCATTCTCCCCCAGTCTGTCCAATACAGCCTTAGCAATGTCCCCCTTGTCCATTGTCAGTCTGCCATTTATTTTAGCCTGTCCAGCAAGTCTGTCTGCCACATCATTGCCATGTACTCCCGCATGCCCTGGACAGCAAAGCCACGTTAGGCTTGTCACAGCTGACTGTCTCTTTTGGAAAAAAAAAAAAGTTCAAACAAACATTCATGCAATCAAACGCAATAGTTTTTTTTTCATTTTGAAGACTAAAAAAAAAAAGATGAAAAGAAAGTAAGCAAGAAAGAATGAACACTTCATGTGTTGAAAATCGCTATTTAAACAAACAAATCACGTTCTCGCACGTCACAAGCCTTCTAATTTCTTACACACACTACGTTTTAATCTACCCTTTTCTCGTCCTGTATGTTTTTACATGAATATGACCACAAATAGGACCCATATCAATAAAAGCCACGCTTTCTTATGAAGAAGACAAGAAATATCTTCCCACAGTAATCTTGAGTGCGCACATTCCAAATTCGTGAACATACAACCACAGACAGGAATTTTACAAGAAGAGATAAGCAAAAATTCAGCCAGAGACTGCGTGCTTGTAAAATACCTTGACCTTCCACAAGAACACGTCCAGAATGTTAACGGTAGCTGCGAAAGTATCGGGCTTGGTCCTGAAGTAACTGCAGAAGGATCTAATGTAGTGAATGCACGCTGAACGCACGTCCATGTAAAGGGTGAACTCATCCTTCTTCTACAATCAGAAAAATACGCTCATTCATTTAAATAGCTTGAACAATCCATAACTGGTCTATTGGTTTGGCATGAGAAATATCCAGTTTATCTATTAGTATGGATGATGGCTAAATCAATCATTAGTATCATCAGTACCCAACTTATCTGTTAAAGTGATTAGTACCTAACTTATCTATTAGAATAATGAGTGTCTGACTTATCTACTAGAATGAGCAATACCTAACTTATCTATTAGAATGAGCAATACCTAACTTATCTATTAGAATGAGCAATACCTAACTTATCTATTAGAATGAGCAATACCTAACTTATCTATTAGCATGAGTAATACCTAACTTATCTATTAGCATGAACAGTTCCCAACTTATCTATTAGCATGAGTAATACCTAACTTATCTATTAGCATGAGCAGTACCTAACTTATCTATTAGCATGAACAGTTTTCACCTTATCTATTAGCATGAGCAGTACCTAACGTATGTATTAGCATGAGTAATACCTAACTTATCTGTTAGCATGAGCAGTACCTAACTTATGTATTAGCATTAACAATACTTAACTTATGCTCTGGCATGCACGGCGAGCATGATGTTTTTTTTTTTTTTTGCAATCGACGTTGTGAAGATGTATTGGAGCCATCGCATTGACTGGGATCTGATTACGGTGGCTAGTTTGTTTGGAGTATACTCTGCTGACCTTACCATCAATGAGGCCATGGCAAGCCCTTCTTATAAGATGTTTCCAAAGTGAGTTTACTGTTCAGTTGTAAATTTTTTTTCAGTGGATTAGTGTCATTCTGTGTTCTCTCTAAGCGCCGTGCGAGCGCGCGCACACACACACACACAAATAACATGCCGCGAAAGAAATGTTATACGTCCCACAATAAATAAATAAAATATTTTATATTATATTACATGTTAAATGTTTTTTTCACTTTCCTGGTGTTACTCTTTCTACTGCAGCGTTAAAGAAAAATATGTTAGCACTAAATGAGTTTGTTTCCACTATTTCTTCGGATTTTTGTAATGTTCTATGAATACATTAAATCATCTCTCTATAATTTGACGTTGTCCGCGCATTTGCACATTAAAAAAAAATATATTCGCACAAGGGCTGAAAATTTTGCGTACAAACCGCAAAACATTAGAGAGTGGATTGTTGTCCTTAGATCTTATTTATATAACTTACTTCACTCTTTCCGTCACGTCATTCACTTCGTGATACTAAAGACAATTGATAAGACCATCATCCTCAGCTTGCAAATCATAAACCTTTAGCACTCGTCCCAATATGCAAAAACAAATAGAAGAAATCTTGATTCATGACATGTGTCAGTCAGAGACATTGACATGTTTATTGCCGCATCTTTTCTGGCTCTTTCTAAGCGCCTCAGTGGTGTAGTGATCAGCGCACTCGCCCGAGATTAGAGGGTCCCAAATTCAATTTCGTAATTGTGCAGAAATTTTTTTCGGATGAACCCAACCTCCCCCTCCCCCTAAAAAAAAAAAAAGGTTTCCCAGGGAAAAACAAAGCCAGCGATGGCAGGTGCTGGCATCCGTACCTCAAATAATGTAGTGACCTAGAACAGTGGAGACACTAAAATTTCACAGCCAATACGGGATGAAAATGCCCCGGGACATGGATTACAAAAACAAAAACTTCTGGACCAGTCTGGGGCGGAGCACAGATCTCGAGCACGTCAAGTTCTTGGCACAGCATTACCTTTTGTGCTTCGTTGTAATGTCTTCACTTGGAGACCGAACTTTCTACACAAAGCTGGAGGTCATACTTTCATCTGTTATTCTCTCACCCACTTAGTCCCTCTATATCTCTAACACTCTCCCTCATACTTCTCTCTCACTCTCTTACTCACACTCTCTTTCTCTCACCCTCTTACTCACACTCTCTTTCTCTCACCCTCGTACTCACACTCTCTTTCTCTCACCCTCGTACTCACACTCTCTTTCTCTCACCCTCTTACTCACATTCTCTTACTCACGCTCTCTCTCACTATCACACACACATTCTCTCTCTCACACATTCTCTTACTAACACACTTACACTCTTTTACATTCTCTCTCTCACACACATTCTCTTACTCACACTCTTTCACACACTCACACTCTCTCTCTTGCACACACACACACTCTCTCTCTTATTCACATATACACACACTCTCACGCGCTCTCTCTCTCTCTCTCTCTCTCTCTCTCGCTATTTTCTTTCAATATAAAACAAAATATTTTTTTCCAGCCTATCCACTTATTTAACTTCGAAGTTCTGAAACTGGGACACAATGTATGAAGATCAAATCATTTACGTCAAATCTCGTGAGATCACGCAATTTTCTTCACGTGATAAGACGACTGTAGGAATGTGATTACAAAAAACCTGCCAGATTGGAAGCACAGGAAACTATTTCCCCATTTATATGACAACTAAAGCGGACAAATACTTGGAACAAGTTTCTGCCAGCGTCTGGAACTACTTTTCGGGGGCTGATTTAAAATTAAAGTCAGATCATGCCCGTTTTTTTTTTTTTTTGGTCGACCACGCGACAAAATTAGGTCGAATGCAAGATTTCATTTAATGCGACAAATGGCGGTGAACATGACACGGGGTTGGGGGTTGTTTATGAGAGGACTTGTGGTCCTAGCAGAATGCACCATTTCCTTCCCGTGCCGTTAAATGTCACATAGGCATGGTAGTTCGCCGAGTTTTCCTGTTTTCGGCGAGTTTTTCAATCTCATCAAAAGGGATTCTATGCCTACTAAGGTCAATGCTGCTTCTGCTATTCTAATTTTAACTTCCTTTCTTGTGTCATTGTCCTGGTCTATGTAGCTGCCGAGGTATGCAAAATGGCGTACTTCTTCAAATAATCAAACTTCCAGCTGGAACAATTAAATGAGTTAGACAGCTGCTGGAATGGCAAGTGGAACAGGCATGAGTTTGTCCTGAATGTTCTGATATGATTCTTGCTATTAATACTAATGGGCCTACACGTGGAAGACTATTGCAGCAAACTATGAGACGCCAATATTGTCATATATTATATTCAAGCGAACTTGGTGAACATAAAACCACAGTTTTCTGAAGTTTTACCATTTTGCTGTGTTGTGTTGGTTCTTGCTTCTCTGTTCAGCTTAAGATAGCAACACTTTTCTGGGACAAAAGGAAGAAACTGATTAAGAAGAAAGGAGGAAACTGGTTAAGAAGATAGGAAGACACTGATTAAGAAGATAGGAAGAAACTGGTTAAGAAGATAGGAGGAAACTGGTTAAGAAGATAGGAAGAAACTGGCTAAGAAGATAGGAGGAAACTGGCTAAGAAGATAGGAAGAAACTGGTTAAGAAGATAGGAAGAAACTGGTTAAGAAGGTAGGACGAAACTGGATAGATAGGAAGAAACTGGCTAAGAAGATAGGAAGAAACTGGCTAAGAAGATAGGAAGAAACTGGTTAATAAGATAGGAAGAAACTGGTTAATAAGACAGGAAGAAACTGGTTAAGAAGATAGGAAGAAACTGGTTAAGAAGATAGGACGAAACTGGTTAAGATAGGACGAACATACGGTTCACAGATGAGTGAACAACAGCCTATTTCATGGGTGATTAGAAAAAGAAGATAGACATTTACTGGTCACGTGATGAGAAGAAACAATCAGAGAATCCCAAAAACAAGCTTTAAAGTGGAACACAACAGGTCAAAGAAAAAGAGATCGATCGCGTGAAACTGTAAAGAGGACATTGTTAAGAGAGGCCAAATTAGTAGGCATAAAATTCCCTGATGAGGCTGAAAAGCTCGCCGAAAACAGGAAAACTTGGCGAACTACCATGCGAGCCCTATGTGACGTTCAACGGAAAGGAAAGGATGTAATACGTCAGTCAGTAATTTGCATGTCCCTTGCGGAACCTTGCCTCCCTAACAGCTCTCCTGTAGGCCTCTCTGTTATGTAATACGTAAGACTTCGAAACTGCCCGGTCATTGAGAGCGGTCCATCCATTCCTGCTTCGAACATACAAAAACAGTGATGCCAGCGTCTGCCTTGGACATTTGACCGCATTCAGCCAAGATGACTGGAAGGTACTCAGAGATGGCACAGTACAAGTAAGTAAGTACATACATAGACGCAACAGATACCCTGGACAGCCTTTAAAAAATGATGAGTTCCTCGGAGAAGTTTCAGAACAAAGAAAACTAGTTAAAATTATGAGTATAAAAGTTCTTGGACATGACATGAGAAGACAGAAGTTGGAGAACTTGGACATGACATGAGAAGACAGAAGTTGAAGAACTTGGGCATGACATGAGAAGATAGAATTTGGAGAACTTGGGCATGACATGAGAAGACAGAGGTTGGAGAACTTGGACATGTCATGAGAAGACAGAAGTTGAAGAACTTGGATATGTCATGAGAAGACAGAAGTTGAAGAACTTGGATATGTCATGAGAAGACAGAATTTGGAGAACTTGGACATGTAATGAGAAGACAGAACTTGGAGAACTTGGACACGTCATGAGAAGACAGAAGTTGGAGAACTTGGACACGTCATGAGAAGACAGAAATTAGTGAGCTAACTGGAAAATTCAAGGGGAAAAAAAGAAGACCAAGAGGAAAATATATCAGGCTGTGCAAGGTAAAAGAACAGCATTTGACCTGATGGAAAATTCCAAGGATCGCACAAACGACGTGCGTATTAAGTGGAAGAAACTTAACAGTAATATGACGTCGATGAAATTTTGTTAATCAACCCTTACGTAACATCATCATCATCATCATCGCCTTTCACTCCCGTGAGAGCATAGGCCATGGATAAGGGTTCTCCAGTCATCCCTGTTCTTGGAATTATTCTCTGCTTCCTTCCTTGTGCATCCTTTGTCTCTGAGCACTGTCATAATTTCTCTTCTCCAAGTAAGCCTACGTCTTCCTCTTTTCTATTTCCTTGAGGATCCCATGTCAGTGCCTGTCTTGGTATGGTGGTGTCGGGTTTTCTCAATGTGTGGCCAAAGATAGAATATGATAATTATCTGTGAGACCTGACACTTAACAAAACAGCTGAGAAACATACAAATGCCTTTGAATGTAAATGCTAAAGAAGAGTTCTTCAAATATCATGGACACAAAAAAGAACAAATATATCCATACTACAAGAACTTAACATTGAAGAAGGTGTGCTAGTAAAGAAGATTAAACACAGAAAACTTAAATATTTTGGACATATTAAACGACATGAGAATTTAGAGAAGACCGTCTTGGAAGGGTACATAATGGGGAAAAAGAAAGAGAGGAAGACCAAGGCGAAGATGGCCGCAAGACATCGTTGATAATCTGCAAATATATGCATCACCAGCAGGGCATCTTTCTTACAGCCGAGAGGCCTACAGGAGAGCTGTTGGGGGGGGGGGGTAAATTTCCGCAAGGGACTGGTGATTGAGAAGTTTGAATGATTCTCTATTTAACATGCTGTAGTAACAGTAACCAACTATTTTTTTTCTACTGTGTTACTGTCTCTTTGATGTGAACATCTTGAAGATGATAGTGAAATTATGTGTTGCTTTTGTTACTGTTCGGAATGATACAGAACTGAGAGAGGATTTGCCCTTCTATCAGTGGCGACAATCGATGCCGAAGTTCAATGGCATCTTGTCTCTCACTCTCGAAACCTGCACGGGATGGGTAATGCTCTTCAAGAGGACCGCATTATCTCGCTTCGCACAGTGCTACACCGCAAGAGATGGAACTTCGAGCAAACCACAACAGCGCTTCCAAGGAGAAAGGCGTGAAGTGGCGACAGGTGGACCACGTCGCGATTCTCGGACAGAAATTCTTCTTCTTCGTCATCGTTGTCGTTAGAGGCTGTTGGTCACATCAGATCCTGATCCCTGTCGACATGGCAAAGCCCGCAGTCCTCTCCAGATCCTGATAGGAGCCTCCAACCTTGTGTCCTCTGACCATATCTCACGCCTCAGGTCCGCATGTTTTTCGAACAGAAATGAAAGATGTCAGTTAGTGATTTCATTGCTAGCTGATGCTTCAACTGTCATTTAAAGCTGCAATCAAATCCGCCAACGTAACAATTTATTTTTTAAAGCCAGCATTACTGCCACAAAGTCCACTCTCGCGAAAAATTGAAATCTAGGCAAGCTACAGGAGACTGGGCTCCGAAGAAGAAATATGGCGTATTGTTACCGTGAATCACTATGGCAATCAATTACCTGCTTGAAGTCAGCCTTCAGTGAAACCTGCTTAATTCCTTACAAACAGCCAGCACCCACATTTTAAACCGTCGTATAGGTGAGGTGTTATTACGGCCATAGACATCAACTTGACGGAGTAACCGTGACGAATTAAACGCTTTGATATATCAATCAATCAAGTGCCATGCCGCCAGGCGTAGGCGATCATTTCCCTCCACAATTCCCTGTTTTTAGACTTGATTATGAGATCCGCCGGTGAGTTTTTATATGAAATTAGGGATATAACATTCCCCCACCCCGATCGGTAACCGACATCTACTCATCCGTGCATTATTTTGTAGGCACGTGACAAGCATGACCTAGTGACCTAATTTAATAATACAACAACGCTGTGTCAACAGGAAAGTAAAGACGTGTGTTATAAACCAGCATGAACACACGTTATGTCATCCCCTGGGAACAACTGTGTTAAGAACACACTTATCTTAACACAGTCTTTGTGAGACAGGGAACATAGATCTGTTTGCTTTAAAACTCTGACCTACTTCTGCAGCCCAGAAACATGTAGCAATCAACATTAATTGTAATTGTTATTTTTGTAAAATGTTATGTCAGGTTGGTGGACAGATGGGGACATGGAGATCGCTAGTGGGACTGAGGAAAATCTGGTGTGAAAGTGATAAATCCAGGACGTGACAAGTCTATGGGTCTTTACAACAATGGCTATGAGAATGATGTAAACAAAACAGAGCCAGCAGACTATAGGTGGTGGGGAATGGATATCTTTGAGGCACTCATCAGATTCCTCATCCCAGAGTCGGAGTGTCTCTGTGGAACAGTCTCAAAGCCACCTGGCCAGCCAGCGTTGCATGCTGGATCTGACGTGGAGAAGGGGCTTAAGTACAGCCACCAGAGGCTGGAAAACAAAGTTTTGGCCAGGCCAGCCTACACCACTGTCTTCACGGCAGTCTGAGCAAGACTACAGTCTGCCCTAGCAAGGAAAGATGCTGAAGTCGGAGGTACCCAGCCAAAAGGCGCATTGCAAAAATCAGGGCACCACTCATCATTGCCAGTGTGCGTACGATGAAGAAGAAGAAGACACGTTATGTCAGATAATTAAATGCGCACAAGAGAACACTTCACATTCTCTATTATTACTAGTATGCCGTGCCGGACAGCATTGGCGATCATGCTTCTCAATCTTGTGCCGTCCTTGGTGTTTCCATTCACTTCACATGCATTTCTCCTTCCCTGCCACTTGGTCAGTTCGCTAAGATATTTTTCTCTTGAATTCTCCAGTCAGGTTCTCTAACTCGGGCGTGTCAAACATGCGGCCCTTTGCAAGCACATCTGCGGCCCGCACAAAGGGTACATATGCTGGCGTAAATTTCGTTTTAATTTTTTTAACCAGTCATTTTCTTTTTAATTTAATTTTTTTTTTATTCTCTAGATTCCACATCATATTTTAAATGGCTAGTGCTCATCCAGCTAAGAGAAAAAGGAAACTGAACAAAGAAGGGCTAGTGTTTCAACAGCATCGCCGCGCCAAAAGAGTACAACTTGACATTATGAAACGAACCATCGATCTTACGATAATATGAAGGCCCAATGCGTGTCTCAAGACTCAAGGAATTGAAGGCTAACTTGAGACAGCGACAGACCTGTTTTACGAAAACTGAGAAAGGGAAAGTGGGTTCCGTTACTGCAAGCCATGAACTCAGCCGAATGATCGCCAAGAGTGGGAAATCTTACACTGAAGGAGATCTCGTAAAGCAATGCCTTGTAAAAACGGTTCAACATTGTGTGCCCAGAGAAAGCAAACTTATTCAAAAGATATTTCATTAACCAGGAACTCTTGCTGAACGGATTGATGAGATGTCAATTGATTTGAAACAACAGGTGAAGGCCACATCATCAAGATTTGAACATGTTTCTATTGCTATTGATGAGACCGTTGACATCATTGGAATAGCACAGCTTGCGGTTTTCATAGGGGCGTGTGACAGCCAATTTAATATTTATGAAGAACTGATTGAACTGACCCCCATGTATGACGCTATAATAAGCCATGGCATCTTTGAGAAAGTCGAGCAGGTTCTGCATGACTATGGTTTGGATTTGAGTAAACTTGCAGGCTTATCTACCGACGGTGCTGCGAATATGGTTGGCAGACATAATGGTGTCGTTGCCATGTTACGAACAAAAATATAAAACTCGCATCCAGGTTCATCATTTGCACATTTTCACTGCATTATTCATCAGCAAAAATTTGTGTTCAAACATTTTAAAATTGGAGCATGTGCTTAGTTTGGTCACAAAGACAGTGAACTATTTCAGAGGCCGTGCTCTCAACCACCGCCAGTTCAGCCAGTTGTTGGAAGATAAGGACAGTCAGTTTACCGATGTTCCATTCTACACAGAAGTCCGCTGGCTGTCATGTCACAAAGTGCTGAAAAGATTTTATTTGTTGAGACAAGAAATAATTATCTTTTTGGAGATGAAAGATCAAAACACATATGAAATAAAAGATGAAAGTTGGTGCCAAGATCTGGCTTTTGCTGTGGACATTTATGCACAATTAACTGATCTTAATTTGAAATTACATGATTAAAAACAAACTCATCACTCAGTTGTATGATGACATCAAGTGCTTCAGTACAAAACTAAGCTTATGGAAGTCACAGTTGTCAAATGAAAATTTAGTCCATTTCCCTAAGTGCAAGGAGCTGACAAACACTGCCAATACTGAGCCTGTACTTAGCCTGGGTAAGTATGACAGACACCTGGAATTGTTGTCAAAAGAATTTCAGGAAAGATTTCGTTGATTTCTCATCTTTTGAACGCCACTTTGCATTATTCTCAGCACCATTCACCTTTGATGTTGCCAAGGCAGAAGAAAGCCTGCAGATAGAACTATATGAAACGCAGTCGGATTCTCCACTCAGAGCAAAGTATCTTGAAATGGGGGTACCTGGTTTCTTTTCATACCTTCCTGAAAAGTTAAAAACTTCAGAAAGTTTGCAACAAGGATTGTAGCAATATTCGGTTCTACCTATGTGTGTGGACAGTTATTTTCCTTCATGAAATCAAGAAAAACTTCTCAGAGAACAAGGCTGACTGATCAACACTTGTCTTCTCTGATCAAAGTCAGAACTGCACAGACATTTCAGCCAGACATAGCAAAAATTGTCATTAAAAAGAGGTGTAAAAGGATCAAGAAATTTTAATAGCTTGTTTTGAAGCATCAGCTAGCAGTGAAATCACTGACATCTTTCATTTCTGTTTGAAAACCACGCGGAACTGAGGCGAGAGGCGTGGTCAGATTGACACAAGCTTGAGGCTCCTATCAGGATCTGTAGAGGACCGCGGGCTTTGCATTGACGACAGGGATCAGGATCTGATGTGACCAGCAGCCTCAAACGAAGAAGAAGAAGGAAGGAAGGAAGGAAGGAATGAATGAAGGAGAAGAAGAAGAATCATCGCGACGTGGTCCAATGAAAAAAAAACCCCTAAAAATGTTGCCGTTTAAATTTTTTTTCTTTTGTTAAACTACTTCATTACTTTGCATTCATGCGTGTGGCTAGCCTAACTAAACCATTTGTATGCGCATTGTATGTTTCTAAGTTTAAGTAATAAAAATATATAAATATTTTGCAATAATTTTTATTAAATGACTTCAGTTAGATATGTACAAGTGTGTGTGTGTGTATGTATATATGTATGTATGTATAATCCCATGCCGTGAAACGTCACATACGGCTAGCATGGTAGTTCGGGAAGTTTTCCTGTTTTCGGCGAGCTTTTCGACCCCATCAAGGGATTTTATCCCTACTAATTTGGCCTCTGATGTGCTCTTTATAGTGTCATATGGTCGGCCTCTTTTTCTTTGGCCTGTTGTGTTGCACTTGATAGCTTGTTTTTGGGATTCTCTGATTGTTTCTTCTCATCACTTGACCGATATATGTCCATCTTCTTTTTCTGATCACACACGAGTCAGGTTGTTGTTCGCTTATCTGCATTATCTCTGCGTTGTTCTTGAATTAGCTCCACTTTATATTTTCTTTAGGCATCTGTTTTCAAAAGAGTCTAATTTATTGTCTATTTCTTTAGTTGTTTTCAAGATTTCACATACATAAATGAGGGTGGATATTACATATGAATTTAATAATCTTAACTCAGTTTTTGTGCTTTGAGTGCCATATGTTCTCAATATTCTAGAAGATCAATGCTGCGTTTGCAGTTCTAACTTCCTTTCTGGTGTCACCATCCTGGTCGAGAGAGAGAGAGAGGGGGGGGAATCTTAAGTGGAAAGACCAGTTTAACGACTCCACAGCTATGAATACATTTCTTCCCATTCACAGTGAACTTCCCCGTGAAATGTAGGAAGAGCGATGTTAGGCAAATCAACAAACAACTCAGACTAAGTTGGCGACAGCCCAGATTTAGCGAAGATAAACCAAAATCACTCCTAAAGTGTGACCCTGCCTTCTTCACAAAGAGCACGGAGCTATCGTGGAAAAAATAACGGGCGGCGAAGACGCTGTCTTATCTGGCAGTCAGTCAGTCATGTGCATGTCTCTTGCGGAATTTTGCCTCCCTAACAGCTCTCCTGTAGGCCTCTCCGTTGTAAGAAAGATGACCTGCTGCTGGTGCATCCATTTGCAGATTATCCACAATGTCTTGCAGCCATCTTCGCCTTGGTCTTCCTCTCTTTCTTTTTCCCATTATGTACCCTTCCAAGACCGTCTTCTCTAAATTCTCATGACGTTTAATGTGTTCAACATATTTAAGTTTTCTCTGTTTAATCCTCTTTACTAGCACACCTTCTTCAGTGTTAAGTTCTTGTAGTATGGATATATTTGTTCTTTTTGTGTCCATGATATTTGAAGAACTCTTCTGCAGCATTTACATTCAAAAGCATTTATATGTTTCTCAGCTGTTTTGTTATGTGTCCAGGTCTCACAGGCATATGTTGCGATGGGACAGATGCATGCCCTTAAAAATCTTATTTTTGTAGTTCTGTCTGTTCCTCTCCAAAGCTTCTTTAGTTTTATTTTTTGAAGAGCAACAGATCTGGCAATCATCGACACATAAATGATATGCTAGGGTCAAGGTTGGCGAATAGTAACTGACCAAGAATCTGTCCCACCCCTCCGCTGGTACATTCCGTAACGGTCCTAAAGTGGATAACGGGGCAGGGGCAATGTTCCCTCTAAAGGTTTGCCGTTTGCGTGCAAAATGTTCAGCTCATGTGCAGAAAAATATTATGTGCAAATGTTATATATATATAGTAAAGGTCTGTACATTTAATAACAGGCTAGACCTGCTGAATTTTTCAGCAGTGGATATTCATCTGCCCGTATATTTTAATGACCCTCTCTTCTCTGTGTGCCCACTTGCCTCGTCACGA
Organism: Achatina immaculata; assembly: GCA_009760885.1. Taxonomy (NCBI): domain Eukaryota; kingdom Metazoa; phylum Mollusca; class Gastropoda; order Stylommatophora; family Achatinidae; genus Lissachatina; species Lissachatina immaculata. The sequence goes on from CM019700.1 coordinate 12,641,038, forward strand.
CTCTGCTACAGTACTACCGAAACTACACGAAAAAAAAAAAAGAACAGTTTGAACAATACGACAGTGAAGGAAAAACAAGTACCATTATTGTATTTTTCTTGATCGCAATTACATAACGGAGTAACATCTGAAAACTGGAAAAAGTTGCAGTTTTTTGCGTGGCTCCAAACTTTTTGTGCGCGGTATGATTTTTTCCTGTGCGAGGCCGCGCAGCTTAGAGGGAACAGTGAGCAGGGGTCGCCATAATCTCTGTAAAAAGGTAAAATTCCCGTCTCCATGCCATTAAGGCATATTGGGGAATACGGTGTTGGGCCCGTATTTTCCATGACCTTCGGCACATGAAAGTGTGATATGGTCAGTATCACACCTGGCCGCTTTACCTTCACAAATTTCTCTGGTACCCTTTTTTAGAGGCTGGGTGAACCTATGGTTAAAAAAAAAAAAAAGGTAAAAGTAGTCCCATAGCAAATGCCGTAGGGGATGAAGCGTTAGAGACCTCATTATGCTGGGCCATCAGTGTATGAGATATGGTGGCCAGTTCCTTTCCTCGCTGCCTTTCTTTCCCAGATTTTCTCTGGTACTCAGTTTTACGAGGCTGGGTCAACCTCAGGGCCGTATTGGTCGGAAAAAAAAAGACCACTCAGCTGGGGATTCGAACCTTCGACCATTCGCGTGCTAGACGAGTGCTCTAACAACTACGCTAGCGGTGGAGCCTGTAAAAGAAGCACTGCACACCACCTGCTTTTTAGCCCTATTCAGTGACTGAAAAAAATTGCTGTCATAGCCCGACACGGTGCTGTACTTTAACATCATCTTCGTATATCGACTGCACAGAACACTAGCTCACGGTTCCATGGAAACAGAAGAACAAGAACAAGAAGTGAAATAACTGCCAGATGAGATAATATTGCTCTAAGATCTGTTTACTTACTAGATCCTTGAGCTGCTGTTTGCTGAGGAACAAAGATTGCCTCTCCAGAATGTGCTTGAATCTTAAAACAATGGGACCAGATAGTTGCTCCTGCAATAATAATAATAATAATTGGTTTCATAACTTGAAATTTCATGAATCATTTCTGCTTCAGTTCTTCATTCTTTCACCTCATTCCACGTTTTTCTCCCACTATTCATCGTTCAGCTGCTTATACTCTATGTCACCTGGCCAGCCAAGTAGATGGGCTGTGTTGCCTCCATGAATCCCATCATAAACATATGCCATTTGTCCGCACCTCAGTTTTCCTTCTATGCTCATTCCATGTGGCCGGGTTCTTAAGTCTCAGTACAAAGTACAGGTTTATAAGATGTTCTGGGATTTGGGGTGGTATGCAACATCATGCTGTAGTTTTAGAACCAGCAGACTTGTTCAAAATGCATGAATGATAATTCTGACATACTGTTTTGGATATTCACAGCTAAAACTGTACTTCCACACGAAACTATCAAAGCTTGGAAATTACTGATGGAGAATAAAAAGACAGAAATATATGCAGCTGGAGACACCGAAAAGAGGGAAGAGTGCGCGAGGCGAAAGAAAGACCAACGGTCAAATGGCCAGTGGCGATGCTGACTTTATTCAGCAGAATATATCCCACAGCAGAACTCATTTCACTGCAAAAATGTTATGCGCGACTGAAGTAGTAGTAGTAGTAGTAGTAGTAGTGAGAATAGTTGGGAGGTTGGGGGGGAGAGAGAATAACATGTCAAGAAATATGGCAAAAGAAAGTTTTAAAAAAAACTACCTCAGACATGAGTTTCGTTTATATCAACTTCTAAAACTCTCGGGAAGTGGGACGAATCCTTCTCCAGGCACAACTTCACTGAGATTCTAAGAGGACCCTTTTCCAACCACTGGATATATTGATACAACGCCAAAGGCATTCAGGCAATATTATCAGCATCGAAGACCACGGTGTAACAAGATAAAGAGTTATGTAACTCATTCATTTGCATCTCCTTTGCGGAACTTTACCTCCCTAACAGCACTCCTGTAGGCATCTCGGTTGTGAGCAAGATGCCCTGCTGCTGATGCATCCAGTTATGTAACTAACCGATGTAAAAATATTTCATCGAAGTCCATATAGTTCAAGTTATACGCTGTTGCCCTGGTATGTGATTATTTGTATATCTTCACTCCCCCCCCCCCCCCCAAAGAAAAAAAAATCCTTTCTTTTATAAACTGTTTCGATCTTGCACTATGGCGGTTTATTTATAATTGTAGCCTGACCTTGGCCCAAAACTGGTATACACAAACTAACAACAAAAAAGTGGACAACAGATACAAAGCTAACTTACCATGCTCTTCGTCGACAATAAACACATTCCTTTTTTTTCTTCAGTGAACTATAACTTTTAAATTCATGTATACATTTGTTAGTAATGCTTACAGAGATCAATAGTCCACAATTCAGGTCATCATTTTTTTTCAAACACCAGTTTACATCTAGTAAAGGACGTCCAAAAACCACTTTTTCATTTGTTTAGAGTCTATTAAATAAAATTTTGAAGTGATTTGTTTGTTTTCACTGAAGGATCTATGAAATCAAAGATAAAAACATCTGGCGCAAAAACACTCACAGACTTTAATTTTCAAAACATTTCTTGTGCTCCGCTTTCTCGTAAATCAGCTGTGACCCTGAAAATTTCGACAACCAATCGGACGCGAGTTTCCATGTTCCTGTAGCCAATCAAAAGCCGAGTGTTTTTGTAAGGCGTCAAAATAGAGGGGTGTCAGCTATTCTTCTTTTGAAAAGTCTATTTGAATATTAAAACATTTCAAGGAAATTCTTGTGCTAACTTACATATATAAAGTAGTACATTTATAAAAACCAACACTCTATGCTGAAATTTTACTTGATGAATATATTTTGTTTGCATAAAATAAATTTATGACCACTTCACAGTCGGTAATACCAAAACCGCGTCACACATAAAAATAACCCAATTAGAAAAATAGTGCATGATGTTACATACATTTTTATTTAAATAAAAGCTTTTACGCTACAGCATATACTTCCTTCATAGTTGTAAATATATTAGTGTTTGGTTTTTAATTAGTAGTTTTTCAGACATAGCAAGTAAAACTAAGCGTAATTATAAATTCCGCGTATGTATTTTTATCATAACCATTGCAGACGATAAGAAAGTAGTTCTCGGTATAAATATTTCATTTTCATCTCTGTAGGTTTTATCACGTACGAAAAAAAAATATGGAAGTTTTGTGGCAGTAAACTGGTGTTGTAAGTTTTAATGGACCTAAGGGCGGCCAGAGTTCCCAAACTCTACCAGGTTCGTTCTCAGGTAAGACGATTGTTTACATAAAAGAAAGTATATTTGCATTTACCCTGGTCTTTACAGTCTGCTACTGACCCTAGCCCTGCCCACTTCAGCAAAATGGGTCGCCCTTTCATCAAATTCTTTCTCATTTCTTCTTAAAAGTCTGCAACGGGTTATGCTTTGTCAGATAACAGGAACGTGAGTTTTAAAAGCAGTGTTGAGGCTGCCATTTTTGTGTCAGAAGAAATATATAATGAAATATAGATATGAAATAGTAACTCTGCTATGTTTGCGAAGTTTTGAAAACAGTACACCAGCACTGAGTGCTACCAGACTCGCTAACGGCTGTTTAAATCAGGGTTTCTCGTACAGGGCGTCCATGGAGCGCTTTGTGATTTTTAGGTGGGATCCATGAACTTGGAGCTTGAACTTTCAACATTAGTGTCAGAAAGCGAAAATATAGCCTTTTCATTCGGTAGTTATTGAAAGCAAAATTAACACTTTAACCGCACTTACACTGCAGAACTGTTAAGTTTCAAGTAAATATACAAAAAATACTATGCGCAGAAGTGAAACAAAAAACACGTTTAATTATGTAAAGTACCCTCTCTCTCTCTCTCTCTCTCTCTCTCTCTCTCTCATTCCAGTCAGGCGTTGGTCATCAGTGATTTTCACATCCACCTATCCTTTGCTTTTTCTATAAGATGTGTGTTGGTCTGTGCTCCATTCCACTCATTTATTCCAAGTATCATGTTTCTTTGTCTTCCTGTCCCTTTTTCCCTTCTAGCTTTCCTGTTGTCACTAGGTATTCCAGTTTACCTCTTCTCAAAACATGTCCTGCTAATCTAGATTATCATGTTCTGAATTTTGCCATCATTTCTTCCTTTTCCCAGCTTCATTTAGAACCTCTTCATTTGTTTTCTTGGCTGTCCATGGTATTCTCATCATTCTTCTTAGGAACCACATCTTAGTGATCACATCTTTCTTTACCTAACAAAATATGATGGATATTGTCTGCGAATGTGTATATCTAGGAGTGTGCAGTTTCAAAGTACAATTGTATCCACAAGCTGTGTGGCTAGCAGACTCTGTGTGTGTTTGCGTGCATGCCTTGATATCTTGGTAAGATTGTACATCTTGCTGTGTGTTGTTTGCTATAATTATATTGAAACAGGCGTTAAACAAGGATGTATACCATCTCCTTTGCTTTTTGGAAATGCCATAGACTTCATAATGAAAAAATGCTGTACAGGTAACACAGGTATTGATTGGGTACATGGGATCCAACTTGAAGATCTTGATTTTGTTGATGACATAACTCTTATCAGTGACAGTGTGAACTCAATGCAAGAAAAAATAGATACACTGTCTTCACTGGCTAGCAAAATAGGACTTGAAATTAACAAGGAAAGTAAAAAAATAATGAAACTTCCCATTATTCAAGCAGGAAAAATATAATGTAGAAGAAGTCAACCAATTTTCATATCTTGGCAGCTGCATAGATCAGGATGGCAACACCAGAAAGAAAGTTAGAGTTAGAATTGCAAAAGCAGCATTGACCTTCAGGAATCTTGAGGACATATGAGCACAAAAACCAAGTTAAGATTATTCATTCAGTTTAAATGTAATATCCACCCTCATTTATGCATGTGAAAGCTGGAAAACAAAGAAATTAGACTCTTTTGAAAACAAATGCCTAAGGAAAATACTTGGTATAAAGTGGAACAAATTCAAGAACAACGCAGAGATAAGACAGATGAGTGAAGAACAATGTGTCTCATGAGTGATTAGGAAAAGGAGATGGACATGTGTCGGTCATATGATGAAAAGAAACAGTCAGAGAATCCCAAAACAATCTATCAAGTGGAACACAACAGGCCAAAGAAAAAGAGGTCGACCACAAGAAACTTCTAAAGAGGACATTGTTAAGAGAGGCCAAATTGGTAGGCATAAAATGTCTTGATAATAGGATTACATAAACGTAAACACAGCAGAAAATACTACAAAAAGCAAGCATCTACCTGCTTCAAAACTGCCTTATAAAATGAAAAATAATAGTAAAACTTTCCTTGTATATGTTTTAATATACACTGTGTACAGTGACTGAAGAGGAAGTACTTCCTTGTTATTTAGAAACGTATTCACCCATGTATGTATTTTTTGTTATTTAGAAATGTATTCTCCCATGTATGTATTTTTAAATCTCTAAAAGCCCCACAAAAACAGTGCAGGTACTATCAGTATATAAACACACAGGGTACAGGATATCCCAGTTATCATTAAGGATTTTACAACTGTGATTGATACTGATAAAAAAAAAATATGAGTTTGTGCTGGGAAAACCCTGTCATAGATATTTATAGAAATGTACCAGTCACAGATATTTATAGAAATGTAACTAATGGATATTTATTTAAATCTAACCAGTTGGGAACACATCTAACCTTCTTGTGGTTGACATAGGTGTGAGTAAAGTCTTAATATCATCATTATATCTGTTTAGTCATGGATGTTTACATATGTTTTATTTTATATGTTTAATGTTCTAAAAATTTTTGTTCAGGTTTCTTGGTGCATCAGCAGGGTGTTGTAGGATGGATCATCTTACCAGTGGTGTGGATGCTAAGCGGGTCATGCACATGCTTAGCTCAAACCTTGACAAGGAGCGCAAGATGTGGAAGCCCATCTTCATCAAGTCAGCTTGTGATCAGGTGAGAAGTCAGTGCCTTGTCTGTAATTATACGCTGACACTTCTTCCAAGAGCAAAGATGATATGGAACTTATGGTAATTGTATTGTGTCTAGGGTGGTGTAGCTGTGCTCTTTGAACACCACTTTCTCATCTGGGAGACTTTGAAATGAAAATCACAAAAAAAAACCAAAAACAAAAAAACCCACACATCCTAGTCTGTGTGAAAAAAAATCAGCCAGACCAAAAGGAGGAGTTGGGAAGTTAAAGACTCGTGGAGAGAGATATTGAAGAACAAAGGTGTCTTAGAAGTGATAGCAGAATGAAATTGGTGACTTCTGCACTAGGAGTTAATGTGTCACTCATCACCTGTACTTGACCACATCTATCACATGTTTGTGGGAATCATCAACAGCAGGCCTGTTGGAGAAGACCAGGGCCATTGTATTTATAGTGAATTGCTGCTTAATATGAAAAATATATTTTTTTTTTTTGCAGGGGTTGGGGTGATACCAGAGATATACTCAATATCTTTATGGCAAGTCTTAAGTCAAGTCTCTAGTCATTACCTTCAGTTCTCAAGTCAGATATAGTTATATCTCAAGTCACAATCTCCAGGTCTCAAATGGCTACTCTCAAGTCACCATCTTCAAGTCTCAAGTCACTACTTTCAAGTCTCAGGTGACTACCCTCAGGTCTCAAGTTGCTACCTTCAAGTCTTAAGTCATAAGTCAAGTGGCTACCCTCAGGTCTCACATTACCACCTTCAAGACAGAAGTCAAGTGGCTACCCTCAGGTCTCAAGTTGCCACCTTCAAGTCAGAAGTCAAGTGGCTACCCTCAGGTCTCAAATTGCCACCTTCAAGTCAGAAGTCAAGTGGCTACCCTCAGGTCTCAAGTTGCCACCTTCAAGTCAGAAGTCAAGTGGCTACCCTCAGGCCTCAAGCCAGATCTCAAGTTGCTACCTTCAGGTCAGAAGTCAGGTGGCTACCCTCAGCCCTCAAGCCAGGTCTCAAGTTGCTACCTTCATGTCAGAAGTCAAGTGGCTACCCTCAGCCCTCAAGCCAGATCTCAGGTTGCTACCTTCATGTCAGAAGTCACTGCTTTCAAGTCTCAGGTGGCTACCCATCAAGTGTCAAGTCAGAGTTAAAGTCGCCATCTTCAGGCCTTAAGCCATATCACAACTTTCAAGTCACTAGCCAAGTCTCAAGTTGTTATCTTCAAGCCTTAAGTCAGATATCAAATCACCATCTTCAAATGTCAAGCCACATCACAACTTTCAAGGCTCAAGTCAAGTCTCAAGTTGCTACTTTCAAGTCAGATCTCAGGTCTGAAATGGCAACCTGCACATCTCAAGACACTACTTTCAAGAATAGTCGTAGAATAGTTTTGTACCACCTTACAAAGTTACTCTCAGAGACCTTGGGAACCAAGTATAAACCAATGTTTGACTTGAACAGCTCATTCATTTGTTTACATTGAACAGCTCATTCATTTGTTACATTGAACAGCTCATTCATTTGGTTACCTGAACACCTCATTCATTTGGTTACTTTGAACAACTCATTCATTTGGTTTGGTTACTTTCTCAGGGTATCACAGAGCAACAGCGTGATGAAGCTGCTGCATGGCTTGCTCACTTAGCAGATACTTTCAGCTTTTTGCCTGAAACTTGTGGCCTGGCCATTTTGTTGATGGACAGAGTCCTGCAGCAGGTTAAGGTATGGAGATTGTTCTGTATTACTTTATGCAGTGCATTCAGTTTTGTCATAAAAGGTTATAGCATTCATTTTGTACAAGGATAAAAAGTAACAGCTCCTTGGCCCTTGAACATACTCCACAGGAGTTGGCAACTTGCAGCAATGTGGATCCCATCATATTAATTATGGGTCATTATTATGTAATATCACATAAGTGAAATAACCATTATTCAGGCATACTGAACATGCAAAACAACTGATCAACCAACACAGGATGCTGATGGATATGTTTTGGGGGGGGGGGGGGGTAGTCCGAGCACCTATGGACATGTCCGGAGTGCAGTGATGATGACCTAGAACATAACAATAAAACCGTTGTTCATAGTTTTATAATATTTTATTATTATTTGTTAAAAGTGGATATGAATGTAGCCTTGCCAGCCACTCACATAGGTGACACCTGGCCTCTTTGTAGAAAAAAAGCTACCGATCGAGGCTCTCCTATCAGAAAAGCAATGGTTATGTTCCTTCCGATTTTCATGCTTTTGATAAGAAGGGTCCCAGGGAAATGGTTGTAGTGGCCATATTTTCCTGATTTGATGGCTCACTAGAGGGTGATGTGGTCAGTATCATGTCTAGCTGCCTTCCTTCTCCAACTCCAGGAGGAGCCAGGTATCTGTTTCTGCAGCTGGGTGACTGGGGTATCTCTGGCTGGACTTGAACCACCAGCCTCCACATGAGAGATGAGCTCACTAACCAAGATAAGGCATTTTTGTACCAAGTGTTTTATGGGCACAAGTCTTGTTTAAGCAGCTGGTGATTTTGCTAAATTTGACACTGTCCAATGAGCAATCAGCATCTCATAGCTGACAAGACCCCATCCCACCTCTCCATGGTACCCCTAGTAACAGGCCTAGCCTGGCTAATGGGGCAGGGATCACCATAGTCCCCATGGTGGTGGAATCTGCTAAAGAAGCATTGCATGCCCCCCCTGGTTTTTAGCTGTATTCCTGGACTGAAAAAGTAGCCACCATAACCCACTCCCACGCCGATACGATGCTGTGCCTCCACATCTCTACAGCATCGGCTGCAAAGAACAACAGCTGGCAGTTACAGAGAGTTCGTACAAGTACAAGCACAACTAGCTTCTCTTGTCTTATTAATTTATACCAGTTTGGGCTTTTTGTTTTGTTTTTTTTTTAGTTTTTCTCGTGTTTTCTCATGGTCTTTTTCCTGTTTTCACATCCATCTTTTTTGGTCTTAGTTTTTAGCATCAGTTTTTTTTTTTTGTCTTAGATTTTTACACATCTGTCTCTGCCTTCGTTTTTCTAACTTTGATTTTCTTTGTCTTAGATTTTTGCTGCTTGTTTTGTTTTGTTTAATTACTTCTTCTCTTTTACCTTGAATGTAGTAGTTAAATCTTACACTCTTTTGATATGTTTTTACTAATTTAATTTGTATTTTTGTACTAAATCAAGTGTGTGGGAAGAATGAAAGATGGAGTGATAAAGGGCAGAATGTAAGACGGGCCTGCGTGCCCAATTCTTTACCCTTGAAAAATAAAGATTATTCATTCATTCATTCATTCATTTGTTTACAGTTTTTAAATATAAATTTGTCCCACTTTTTCATCACTTTTTTGTAATATTTCTAAGCACTTGATGTTTGTTCGTGTCCGGTGAACATTGGTTGTCTTTCTCTTGTCATATCTTTCTTAGCTTCATTCAACTAGTTTTTGCTGGTCTTATCTTTTGCCCTTACATTTTATCTGCAGGAAATTCCATGCCGTAATTTTCTTTTAAATTGCCGCGTAGAATCATGGAGAGATTAAATTACATTTTTTTAATAGTTTTTATTTGAAATGAAGTCCATTTTTTTTTCTCCCACTTTTGAATTCCACATTAAGATCATAGTATTATCATTTCTATATATAGAAGATGTTTAAGGAGAGTACTAAATGAGACAAGAAGAGACCAGATAAATTACACCATCAGGGCAAAGGCTGAAGTAACACCAGTGTTGCACTTATATCCAGAAACAGCAAGTCATGGTTTAAATATGTTACATGGTTACCACCAGACAGTATACCACAAAAAAAAAAAACATTCACACTAAGATTTGTAAGTAACAGAGGAAGAAGCCACCCACACAGGAGGTGGAGAGAGGAAATTACAGAAGCATTAAATAAACCATTATATTGAGCAAATTGCCGAACACCATCAAGACATCTGTTTTCCCCGAAGCACCAAAATGTACATGAAGAGGGAGACAGGACAAGACAAGACAAGGTTGATATATTTTTCCTAGAGAGATGAAAGCTTCATGTATCTAATTTTTTGTTGCTCAAAATATTAAATATAAAGTTGGATTCCAAGAATATAAATGTGGATTTGAATCTGCTGATTTCCATATCATGTTAAAATGTACGGTTTGTCTCTGTCAGCTGTACGTTTGTCATAACACATTTCAGGTGAGATCTAAGTATCTGCAATGTGTTGCAGTTACCTGTCTGGACATAGCAGCTAAAACACTGGAAGAGGATGAAGTAAGTGTCAGAACTTATCTTGTTTTATTAGGTCATCTTATCTTGAATTCTGAAGAAGAAGAAGAGTGGATCATCTGCTCTTTAATTGTAAAGAAGAAGAAAAGTAGATCAACTGGTCTTGAATTCTGAAAAAAAGAAATACAATGGGATTTCATTGATTCTGAATACGATATTTTGCCGGATAACTGAATATATATTCTGAGAACTTATCTGTTCATGTTTTGTGATGCCATCTGTAGAAATTGTGGTATGCATAGTTCGTTGGTCATTTTTTTCGATCTACCAGTCATAGCTAAATAAATAACATAAAAAATCATACAGATTTTTTAAAAATTAAAAACACATACGTGTAATTTTACATTTCACAAAATCCAGTTTAAGCAGCATTGAAAAATTACAATAAGTGTTATCAAATGAAAGTTGTGAGTTTATTAGTGTTAAGATGTAACGTAACTTTGAATGACTGCCCACTTACAGGATTGTCACTGGAGCTTTAAATATTCACTATGTATACAATGAAGTTTCATAACATCATGTGCTGATGCAGATGAACATTGCTGGCCAGTGAAAGTCTACAGTCTTTTGTGAGCTTCCTTCCACATAACTTTCTTGGTCTGCATGACGTCATCTTCATCCCCCTCCTCATCATCTTTCTCCTTCCCCATTACATGTTTGATTATTTCATCGTCATCAAGAGAGAGAGAGGGTGACGGGGACAGAGTTGTCAGCATCCAGCCAAGGCTGCACCATCTCCTCTTCACTAACACCAGCCTTCTCTAAATGTGTTACTAAATCCAAGATGTCGGACACAGGATATGTTTTAAAGCCAAGAAAATCTTCGTCACATGACTCATCATCCTCAAACATGATCTTTGGCCACAGCATACGCTTAGGAGTAATTTTTTTTTTTTAAGACAAAGAAAACAACAGGCCATGGACTCGGTGGTACTGCAGTACCGGGCCTACCCATAAACGAGATATGGACCATACCCCCGGCATCTTGTAGTTTAAAAATTTAGGAATAATGTGCCGCACACAGCTTGACTGTACATACAACAGTGTTGCCAGAATGCAACCCCATTGCATATTTTTCTTATCTCATAGATCTAAATTTCCAGTTTAAATTTAAAAAAAGGTAAAGGTAATACTGTCATGTCTTAGAGGCACATAGGGATATGGTGTTAGTGCCCATATTTTCCTTGACCTGTCAGCACACTAGAGGGTGATATGGTCAGTATCACACCTGGCTGCCTTTCCTTCCCCAACTCCAGGAGAAGTCGGGTACTCATTTCTACAGCTGGATGACTGGGGTGCCGCAGGCCGGATTCGAACCCCCGACCTTCGCCATGAGAGACCAGTGCACTAACCACTTCGCCACTCAGACACCCTCAGTTTAAATTTAGATCTTTGAAAGTGCTGTTGTTTTGGTTTTGCCAGTTAAGAGGGATTCTACTGTATTATTTGATATTATTAGTTTATATTCTGTATTATTTCAAATTATTAGTTCATATTATATGTATCATTGCAAAGTATTATGGCCAGGATATGTGAGTTATCTCTCTTGAGCGTGGGAAAGGCCAAATGTTTTACCATCTTGGCTTTGAGAACAAATGCAGTTGGTTCCATTTTGGGGTTTAGCTGCTGCTTCCTTAACTCATTCCCTGCTGGAGCAAAAACGTGGACGTTCCAGTTCTCCGAGAGTAAAAGTGTGAGTCTCGATATGTATAGGGGGTATAGTTGTAAAAGCAAATGTAACAAAGTATTTCCGTGTCAAAAGTATGCTTATTATGCATCATAATGTATATGTTAATGTATTAAAATTCCATAAATGCAGAGTTTTTTTAGGAAAAAAGAAATGGTGTGAAAATAGACATTTTTAGTGCCAACAACAAAAATCATTGTGTCCTACTTATCATTGGTGATGTCTAGATCTACTTGTAGATCTATACAATTTCATCCTGTGATGATATGTGGCATGCTCACAAAAATAATATCTGAAATAACTTCTAGTTACTTCTCCAGTCTGTCTAATAGGTCTAGATCAACTTGGGGTACATTCAAGAACAGTTGTCTGGTCTTAGGGCATGTCCATATGCCTACCTAAATCACCAAAAATTGAAAATACTTGATCGAAACTTCGAATTTCACAGTTGCTAACCACATTTCGAAGAAGGGTCACTGGGCATGCACAAACGATTACAGTAAAAATTTACACCGGTTTTTTAATGAAACGAAGCATGGATCATGATCACGACCCTAAGCAGGGAATGCATACACCAGAAGGATCACAGTCGTGACCTTGAGCAGGGAAGGAGTTAAAATTTGTGTCTGCATTATGAAGTGTATGCACCGTACAGGAGTTCTGCCTCACAGGAAGAGACTGAAGCACTAAAGGACTTACCTGAAGTGCAGCGATGATAATACTTCTAACATTTCTAGCACAGGTTATTGCATGTATACGTTTTTTTCTTTACTTATTAGAATATTCCTGCAACTCCGGATCTTGTGAGGAAAAGCAGATGTGGGTGCTCATTCGCTGAAATCACACGCATGGCAATGGTTATACTGAACAAACTCAGCTGGGATATTCGAATGCCATCTGCTGTTGACTTTCTTCACACGGTTAGTGTTTCTTCTTTATTTTTTTTTTTTTCAGAATTGAAAGAGTTGATTCATTATTCTTTCCTCGTCAATGGAAGAAGGTCAGAAAAACCTTAGGCGTGTGAATTTTTTTCATAGTAATTTTGATACCAGCAGTCCATTACCAGTGCCATTCTTCTTCTTCTTCTCTTCTTCTTCTTCTTCCCGAGCCATTAAGGCTCATTGCTGCAGATAAAGTTCACCTCCATTCCATTTCTAATCTTTTCTCTCTAGTTGGTGACACCAGTTTCTTTTATATCCTTTTCTATATTGTCTTTCCATCTCTGTCTTGGTCTTCCCCTTGGTCTTGTTTCCCTCATCTCTTGTGCATACATCATTTTCATTTGTCTGTTCTCTTACATTCTTTCTAAATGCCCCAGCCAGTGTAGTCTGTTCAGTTTCAAGACAGTTATAATTCTTTGGGATTTTTTAAATGTTTCAATTCAGTGTTCTTTCTAGCTCTCCATTCTCCACTGTTGGTATCCTTTGTGGTCCCAAAGATTCTTTTAGGATCTTGTTCTCAAAGATCTGCAATTGCCATACTTGGACACAGCAATTTTAAAAAAAAAACTAGCAAGAAAAATTGTTATCTGTGAAACAAGGTGCTTGAAAAAAAAGCAGTGAATAAAACGAGAGGAGACAGACAGTGTAAGAGATGAAGACATCTAGATCCTCGCAGGAACAACAACAGTGTTACAGTATTTTGAAAGGGAAAGAGTGAAATGGTTTGAGCATCTGATGAGAGTGAGTTCAGTTCATCCATCAGAACACAGATATACCAGTGAATATTCAAGGAACTAATCAAAGAGGCCAATACATATAAATGAAGTACATGATGTCTTTATGTGAAATCATGTGGCAGTACCCCATTAAGCCACATAAAGGACACCAGTAATCAGACTACCTGTGGCACATAAAAGCTATGACAGATTACCCATTAGGCTGAGCAGGCTAAGCCTAGGGGGCCCAGAAAAGAAGGGCCCAACATCATGGGAAAAAATGTGAATATATATTGCTGTTTTATGAATTTTGTATCAGGAGATAAATGGTGTAGGTTTGAGGTGGGGTGGGGGTGTCCAGGGTAGTGGTTAAAGTATTGTTTACATTTTAGCCAGAGATAAGACAGAATAAACAATTAGACAGAGATAACACAAAATAAACAATAATTTTGGTACATAGTACACATGCATTTGCTGTGCACATTAGTTCATTTCTTCTTCCTGTACTAATTTTTTATCAAAGTTAAGTGCAGTAAATCTTCAGCTATGCTGTCTTGAACTGAATGCCTAGATACACAATCTCTGATTGTATGCCACCTGTATATTCTATAACTGAATGTCTAAATAAACAATCTCTAACTGAATGCCAAAATACATAGTCTCTCTATGCCATTTGCATAAGTTCTAACTGAGTATCCAAATACACAGTATGTAGTTGAATGTCTAAATACATAGTCTTGTATGCCATCTACATATGCTGTAACTGAATGTCTAAATACATAGTCTTGTACGCCATCTACATATGCTGTAACTGCATGTACAAATGTACAGTCTCAGTCTCTGACTGAATGTTGTACTTCATCCTAAACCATTGTTACATTCTTCTATTTGAGTTTTAGTGGGTGGCTAAAATGCAGGTATATATTGTGACTTTCCTCTTGTTTTATTTCAGATCCATGTAGTGCTGATCATGCACTACCCCCACATCCTGTCCAGCCAGAGCCACCAGAGCCCCTTGGAGCATCTCTCGAGCGTCATGGACAAGATGATTCGCTGCCTGACGTGCCATGTTCTTCTCCGCTACCGACCCTCAACCGTTGCTCTGTCCCTGATCAGCCTAGAGCTGGAGCAGATAACTCCAGGCTGGCTGAGGCTGGTACTTGCCCTGCAGCGGATGACAAATGTAAGTGTTTCTAAAGAAATAATCTGAAAATATTAAACATGCTTTGTACAGAACCAAAATATGACTCCATATCATTAAATGCTTTGATTCTTAGAGAGAACAGTGTTCGTATGAATAGACTCGTTGAACAGGTCATTTCCCTTGTCTGTGGTACACTGGAATAGTTATACGAGGGTCATACCGAAAGAAAGTCGTGAGCAAAAATTTTTTTTAAAATCGGAGTTTATAGATAGAGAAAATATAAACGTATCACCTTAACTGCATCCTTTGCACTTCATATAGAGGTCACATGACATCACCATCATGTGTCACGTGACCACACGGAGCATAAACAAAATGATGGGTGCTGAAGTTTCATTTCATCAACGTGCTGTTATTGAGTTCCTCGTTAAAGAGGAAATCCCCACTGCTGAAATTCACCAAAGACTTCATCTTGTTTATGGAGATGTGTGTATGGGTGCTAGCAGTGTTAGGAGGTGGGTGAAACATTTTAAAGATGGAAACACGAGCACCCAAGATATGCCTCGCAGCGGTCGCCCTCAAACTGCCTCCGCTGAACACAATGTGAAAGGGTTGATGCATTAAAGAACACCGACGTGTCACAGTATCTGAAATCACTGTAAATCTTGGAATAGGACACAATGCAGTACAGGAAATGATTGAACAGAAACGATCACAAGATGTCCGCTGGCGCCCACGTTGAATTGAAAAGGAAGAAGAATTTCTGACATGCGCAGTTAACGTTCAAAGTAAAAGGTGGATTAAATAGTGGATTAGAGTGGTTTCGAGAATTAAAAATGTCAGGATCCTGATATACGCTCGCAGCGTTGAAACCGGAAATGTCAGTATCCTGCCATACGCCTGTGAAGAGTTAAGACACAATAAAATGATCCCTATGATAAAGGAAGAAAACTTTTCACTAAAAAATTATCCATATTTTCTTCATGATTTAGGTTGGCAGTGAGCAACTGATGCAGTGTCGTGAGACCATGGCAGATTTCTTAGGCCAGCATGTGCAAACGACATACACTTACAGCTCTCGTAAGTCATCATCGTATGCACCACAGTCCAAGAAACTCAAGGTCAAGCACAGCCTGCAGGAAGTGGAGGATGAAAATATCTATGACGGCATCAAGGAGTTGTACAATGAGGAAGGCATCTTTACAGCTGCCTGCAGTAGTGGTCCAGCCGGTGCAGCAGGGAGTGGATCTGTTGATATCCCAGCCCTGAGGAGCTCGTGTGGTCTGGCAGTGCACCAAGAAGTCTGTGATGACAGCGCCAGGCCAACCAGCCATTTGGGGCAAAGCTTACTGGTCACCTGACTTTCAGTTTTGTTCACTCATCACAATGTAGACAGTATGCCAGGTTTTTTGAAAATATTTTAGAATGGAGTCATTCTGGACAGAAATACTGAGTTTTAAACTTTTGGGGACAGTGGTTTCTTGACTACACTTCTGAAATATATTAAATCATTCAGGCAATACCATGTTGGACCAGTGTACGGTAATAGCAAATAATGTCTTCAGTCATTAACAATAGCTAATGATATTTGTCCAGCCTGATTAGTGGAGATGTGAGACACAGTTTACCAGGATGTAAAGCATTGGAAACAATTTGAATCTTGATTTTTTTTTTTTTTTAAAAATCCAGGTAGTGAATTTACTAAAAATGTTGCAACCTAGGATCATTTCCCTCCGTTAATTCATTCATTCATTTATTCATTTGCGTGTCCCTTGTGAAACTTTGCCTCCCGTAATGGCTCTTTTGAAGGGCTCCTGGTTGTAAGCAAGATGCTCTGTTAGTATCTGATAATGTGAAGATGTTGGAAAACGAGCATCTTGCTGGAGTTGAGGGGGGGGGGGCTTACTTTGAGACCTGGAGTGAACTTTAAAAGCCAAGAAGAAGAATAATTTCATTAGGCATATCAATAGACTCCACCACCTTAGGGACCACAACAAAGTCTCATTCCATTAGTCAAGGTGAGCCAGTACTGGAAGCACCAAAGAAGAGGGGAACAGGGTCTGTATCGGCTCTCGCTGTGGCCATGATAACTTCTGGGACAACCACCTCAGTTCATTCACCATCCAGTGTGATATCTTTATTCCAGGTTCTACATTTCATTGGCTTGCTGAGAATGTCAAGCTCAAGGTCACAGCAAGGTCCAACATAAATGTAACTATTCTTTCTTAACTCTTCGCAGTTTCATTCTGAAGAAGTATCATTTGGTTAGTGTCTAGACAAAAGTGTAATTTGTGATAAAATCACTGATTTCAAAGTGATACTAGTTTGAAGTTCACATCTTCATAGGATTTTTTTTTTTAAATTAGAAGATCTTGACATTCACAAATGATCAGTTATTATATTGTTTAGTGAATATAGATTGTTCTATGCAAGTAAGATATCCAAGGCTGCAGGACTGCTACAGTCATCCTTATCCTGCCTATAGTACTGCTACAGTCACCCTTATCCTGTCCGTGGTACTGCTACAGTCATCCTTATCCTCATTGTAGTGCTGCTGCAATCCTTATCCTGACTGTAGCACTACTACAATAATCCTTATCCTGACTGTAGCACTACTACAATAATCCTTATCCTGACTGTAGCACTACTACAATAATCCTTATCCTGACTGTAGCACTACTACAATAATCCTTATCCTGACTGTAGCACTACTACAATAATCCTTATCCTGACTGTAGCACTACTACAATAATCCTTATCCTGACTGTAGCACTACTACAATAATCCTTATCCTGGCTGTAGCACTACTACAATAATCCTTATACTTACTGCAGCACTACTACAATCTAGTTTCCTTATAATCTTGTTATATTCAAAATTTATCATATATATTTTTATTTTTCTAGCATTTGTATCTATTTTTAGCTTGTTCATTTAAAGCTTTGAGACAAAAAAGTAAAAAAAAAAAAAGAAATTTAAAAGAAGAAAAAAAAAAGTATATTATATTCCACTAATAGTATATATACTAATTAGTATATGTATATTTGTTTGTTGTCATAATGGGCATTTTGCTTGTTGTCAAAGGGGGAATTTTGCTTGTTGCTGTAAATGGCACTGTTTGCTGTTACAAATCATACTGCCTCAAGAAATAAATACTACAACAGGAGTAGTATGTTTAAAAGTGAGAAGAAGCAGTTATTTTTTTAGACTGTGTGTTCATGACCTTGATTAAAATCAGGGTTTTTTTTAATGGCAGCCATATGATGTGCCCACATACACCTTCTCCCATGCACGACGAGATAAGTTCTTTTTTTTTTCTTGTTGTCTCGTTGTGTATGTAATCCTCGAAAAAGGCTCACGCCGAAATATCGGATGTTGTATGTTTTTTCATTTATACATTCTCATACTTTCTATTCGTTTTTTCTCACTTTACTCACTCCCTCCCTCACTTTGTAAAACTGGACCATACACCTCTATCTACCTTTTTTATTTAAACCAGTTTTACTGCAGTCTCCATCCCTTTTATCTGTGAGTGACAGACAGAGGAGGAAGGTAAACGCAGAGAAAACTTTCATCATTATTATTACCAGGAGCCATGCTGGCAGACATTGGTGGTCATGCTGTTTCACCCCTAGATTATTTCCATCAGGTCATTTAGTGACTTTTTAACTGCTTTCTGAGGGGGTCAAGGTCACTTGCAAGGTCCAACGTAAATGTTACAGTTATTCTTTCTTAACTCTTCACAAACAGCAGAGTCTCATTTTAAAAGAGAAAACTTTTAAAACAACACAAAAAAGGGGGACTGTGATCAGGAAGAGATTGAGAAACACTTAAACGACCAGGTATTTATGTTTATGTGCAGGTTGTAGACATTACGAATACGTGGTTAACTTTTTATATTTTGGAATGTTGAAACCTGACTAGAGCGGGTCATGTTTAATAGCTTTGGTTTTACTTTGTAAATACACGAGCGTGTCCATTATTAGCTTTCCCACTTGTTCTTTCTTCATTTTCTTCTCCTCATCCTCCTTACTTCTTTGCATTCATCTTCTCGCGCCTCATCCTACAGGTTAATTCTCTGCCTTGTGATGGATCTTTCTGCATTAGCTAGTGGGGTTGAGTTGCTTGACTCAGTCTTTGTTCTGTTGTGGTACATAAACAGTTTTTAAAGGCTTATGTCCACAGTCTTGCCTGCAGGTGACTTTTTATCTTGTATAGATATGCCTTTATTTTCCAGTTCTCTGTTCAAGGACTTGTGTCTCCTTATATATTGTGCTGTTGGACATTATTTCTGATGGGCATCATCATGTGCAAGATCCACTGGCAGATTCCTGGTCTGAAGGATACCTTCAGCTAATTTTCTTGTAAAGAAACCTGCAGAAGTGGTTGAATAGCAGTTTCCAGTTTGATAATTGTTACCCAAAGGTTTGCATATTTGGTTATTGTAATGCAGAAGGTTAAACATTTTGTAACTCAAGAGTTAAAAACATTTGATTCTCATAACTTTAAGAGTGTTACATATTTTATAGTGAAGATCTCTCAGAATCTAGTTCAGCAGTGTTGATAATATGATGATGGAAGATTTTTTAATTGGACCATGGTTACTTTGGTTTGTATAG
The DNA here is from genome assembly GCA_009760885.1 of Achatina immaculata. Classification (NCBI taxonomy): domain Eukaryota; kingdom Metazoa; phylum Mollusca; class Gastropoda; order Stylommatophora; family Achatinidae; genus Lissachatina; species Lissachatina immaculata. Next base: position 12,660,365 of record CM019700.1, read on the forward strand.
ATAGTTTTTGCTACGAAAGATGGTGTCAGTGACTTTTATGTGTTCCCCAACCTCTTTCCTGTTGTTACATTTTCAGACCCTCCCTTTCTCACTTTATGTCCATTTTGTTTTTCATAACTGCCATTTGGGTTATTGGTTCCCAACCTGAGATCAGCTGGCCCCGCAGAGGGCCACTTAGAGGATCATTGTGTGGAATACTGGAAATATATGAAGTTTTTTTAATTTAATACCAAGTGAGGGAGGGGGGTAGGGGCTGTGATGAGTTATAAGCTTCATGGGTTGTGACCTGGAAAAGGTTGGGAACCACTGGGGTAGATGGCACAGAAAAACACCAAGTATTATGTACTGTGTATTGAGTAAAGCTGATAGAAGTTCAGAGCTGTTATACTGCATTATATACAAGTGTACATCAGATCTTGCCATTTTAATATGTCAGAAGCTACATTATAACACTGGCATATAGTGTACATTTGGTTTATGTTCTGGATTATCATCATTGCACTCTGGACACTTATAGTGTACATAATTGTAATGTAGTAATATGAATTAACATGTTTTTAGATCATGTCATTATAGACCTACGCACACAAATGTCGTTGTTTTGAAGTTCTCATAAAGACAGAAGAATATTTAGGGTTGTAAGTTGCCATTTATTCATTATTTCACAATTATTTTCATGTTTCTGTCATGTGATTAGTCTCATGAGAATGTTGCATTTGTTTATGATCTTGTACTGAAACCATTTATATTTACCTTCATGTTGTATTATCCTATAATCAGTTTGTGTTTGGCATTCTCTCATCGAGATTATCCTTTGTTCCGTGCATTTCCAAGCCATGTTCTGTATAGTTTCATTTTTAATGTATTCCCCATTCATGAATGCACACATCTCCTACAAACTGTTGTCATTTGTGCACGCTTGTCTTAACTGTTGGCTAATGTCATAGCACATAGTAGCGTCTGTTTTGTTTCAGTTAATTTAGCTGAATAAGTTAAAAATTTGATGACCTGGGCTGTTTTTGTGATCAGTTAGCTCTCAGAGAGTTGCCAGAAGCTTGCCTTTTTTTTTTTTTGCACACAATTTCAGTTTGCTTGTTGTCAGAGTGGTACTTTGTTTGTCAGTGTGGTAGTTTGTTTGTTGTCAGTGGTAGTTTGTTTGTTGTCAGAGTGGTAGTTTGCGTGTTTGTCAGTGTGGTAGTTTGTTGTCAGAGTGGTAGTTTGCTTGTTTGTCCATGTGGTAGTTTGTTGTCAGAGTGGTAGTTTGTTGTCAGTGTGGTAGTTTGTTTGTTGTCAGAGTGGTAGTTTGTTGTCAGTGTGGTAGTTTGTTTGTTGTCAGAGTGGTAGTTTGCTTACTTGTCAGTGTGGTAGTTTGCTTGCTTGTCAGTGTGGTAGTTTGTTGTCAGTGTGGTAGTTTGCTTGCTTGTCAGTGTGGTAGTTTGTTGTCAGAGTGGTAGTTTGCTTACTTGTCAGAGTGGTAGTTTGCTTGTTTGTCAGTGTGGTAGTTTGTTGTCAGAGTGGTAGTTTGCTTGTTTGTCAGTGTGGTAGTTTGTTGTCAGAGTGGTAGTTTGCTTACTTGTCAGAGTGGTAGTTTGCTTGTTTGTCAGTGTGGTAGTTTGTTGTCAGAGTGGTAGTTTGCTTGTTTGTCCGTGTGGTAGTTTGTTGTCAGAGTGGTAGTTTGTTGTCAGTGTGGTAGTTTGTTTGTTGTCAGAGTGGTAGTTTGTTGTCAGTGTGGTAGTTTGTTTGTTGTCAGAGTGGTAGTTTGCTTACTTGTCAGTGTGGTAGTTTGCTTGCTTGTCAGTGTGGTAGTTTGTTGTCAGAGTGGTAGTTTGCTTACTTGTCAGTGTGGTAGTTTGCTTGCTTGTCAGTGTGGTAGTTTGTTGTCAGAGTGGTAGTTTGCTTGCTTGTCAGTGTGGTAGTTTGCTTGCTTGTCAGTGTGGTAGTTAGCTTGTTGTCAGAGCGAAGCTAAAGTAAGTGACAATTTCTCTTGTTGTGAGTTAGAACATCAGTTTTACTGCAGGTATTTATACTTATGAAAGATGCAGTTCCTTGAAAATATCAGTGATGTTATCAAGTAGTTGTACAATGAAGACATCTCTGTAGTGGTCCAACCAGTGCAGGGATCCCAGCTCTGAGGAGTTTGTGTTTGTGATGTACCAAGAAGTCCGTGAAAACAGCACCAAGTCACTTAAAATATTTGGAGCAAAGCTTACTGGTCAAGTGACTCACCATTATGTTCCTTTATCATGCTGTACGCCATATGTCCAGAGTTCCAATCATTTTTTTTTCATAGTTTTTTTTTTTTGTGTGTGTTTTGCTTCCCAGTGTTCAAACAGTACTGAGAGCTGTAGCAGCCAATATCTGTTCTGTTACATGGTTTAAACATTTGATCATTGTGACCCAAAGGTTTGCATATTTGGTTATTGTAATCCAAAAAGTGAAACATTTTGTAACTCGAGAGTTAAAAACATTTAATTCTCATAACTTTAAGAGTGTTACATATTTTATACTGAAGATCTCTCAGAATCTAGTTCAGCAATGTTGACAGCATGATGACTGGAAGATTTTTTAATTGGACCACGGTTACTTTGATTTGGTTTGTATAGATAGTTTTTGCTAAGAAAGATAGTGTCAGTGACTTTAATGTGTTCCCCATCCTCTTTCCTGTTGTTACGTTTTCAGACCCTCCCTTTCTCACTGTATGTCCAATGAATGACCATCACAGGAACGGAAAGGTATATGTGTGGTACTGTTACAGAAGAGTTAAGTACTTGTGTGTTACAGTAACAGAAGATTTACAGAATTTGTGTGTTACTATAACAGAAAGTTGCTTGTGTTACAGTAATAGAAAAGTTACAGTATTTGAGTGTTATTATAACAGAAAGTTGCTTGTGTGTTACTTGCCTAACAGCATTTGTGCATGACTGTAACAGTAGATAATGTGTTGAATGTTTTCACTTTTTGTTTCAAGACATCATGTTCTGATAACTCCACATCTGAGAAATCCACCATTTCAATGCTCATAACTATACCCACACTTCTGTCTGTCTGTAGATGTGTTTCAGCTTTAGAAACAAATTATTCCTGTAGATTATGTGTATATTGTGTACATATAACAGTGGTTTCCACAGACCAAGTTTTCCCTTCGTAGGAACAATTCACCTTGTTAAATCTTGCACAAGAACATTTTGAACAGTACACTGACAGAGACTTTGACAGAGTATTTATTTATGACTTCAGATATGAATGTTTGATGTGGAGGCAATTTTTATAATGCAGCCATCTTGTCTTAGACCAAAAAAAAAAAAAAAACTGCATGTGGATTGTGCAGCACGATTAACAGCTGTTCTTGTATTTATGTTCAGGGTTTGGCCATTGCATGACTTGTGTACTACTCTTCAATGACTGTATAGATCATTTTTGTAAAAACAGTTAATCCATACTCAGTTTTTCAGTCACTCTTTCCTCATCTTATTTTGAACTAATGTTTATACTTTCAGTTTTTTTTTTTTTCCTGAAGAGACCATGCAACAGATGAATGCTGATAATTACAACTGCTGTTGTAAAAATGTTTTTATAACATTACAAACATTTGCTGTGTGTCACATGTTTTGTTTGAGATTTTACAAATAAATTTTGCCCAAGGAGTAAGCAGGGGCAGTCAGTGAAATAATTCTGATGCTTAATTAAGAGGCAAAAAAAAACCCCCAAAACTGAAGGAGAGAAGACATTGTGATTAAAAATATGAGAAGGCAATAAAGAGAAGTCCTTAGGCTGTGATCTGTTTCCTAGAATTTGTATTCTGTGTTAAAAGAACCCTCTTTGTGGAAGGTGTTAAAAGAGATACATCTTGGAGAACTCTCCTTGTGGAAGGTGCACTGAAGATCATGTGAATATCATGTTGTCCCTTAATACACTGACAAGTATGCAAAAAAAAACAAAAAACCCTGTAATCTTTGCAATAAAATATGCACCACAAATATCTTCCACATTTTCATCCAATTACAAGTCTTCATTGTCTTTGTTTATATTCATATTTGAACTTGATGTGACAGAAAAAAACATTTCTGAACAAATCAAGTTGTGGATTTCAAATATTTGCTCACAAATCTTCATACAGAAGTTGTGGCTTATGCCAGCAAGCAATACAGCTGAAGTATCACACACAAGCTGGTTGGAGATCAGTGAATTTGTTGTCATACTTTGGCAGAATGATTGCATCATCAATCAGTGGCCAAGGACATGACCTCTTAGGCCCAACTTCCTCTGGAGCTATTTAGAATGCAGTAAAAGCAATAAACATTTTCCGGTTATGTTTCTGTACATTATGTATTGTATTCTTGCATGAGACATCTTGAAGATCAAAGTGAGAGTTATGAGACAGGAAGCATGTACCATCATATGTATATTGTTCTGAGACAGGAAGCATGTACCATCATATGTATATTGTTCTGATTTACACTAAGTGGTCTCTTTGTACTCAGTTAATGAAATGTGTGATCCCTGGGCCACATTTCACTGAAGTGTGGGGAAGAATAAAGGAGATATTTGTTTATAAGCTCTGCCTTGTCTATGATTGTATGAGCCATTTGTTTCTTTTACTTGCCTTTCATTTCCTTTTACATGCACACAGCAGATACAAGATAACCATACTGTGATGTTAACTATCTTTTATGGTATGTAGAAAGAATATGGTCTCATAACTTATTTCCACTTCCCTGGAAGTGAGTCACGGTCAAATCAGTAGATCATTGGAGGCAACAGAGATGTGGTTTCTTGGACAGCCAAGATGACAAACAGAGAATGTCTGACAAAAGCAGATATTGAAAGGAACCTAATTAAATCCATAAATGACAGCCATCTGAATATTGGACATATAATGAGGGGAGGGCTTGAAAACATCATTAACAACAGAGAAGATAAATGGAAAGAGAAGCAGAGGTAGACCAAGAGAAAAAAAAAATGGATGGCACAATAAAAAAAATACATCACCAAGCAAGTTGCTGGATGAAAACTATCAAGAACCAAGCTTTGTGAAGCATGAACAGCAACGCCTACCAGCATGGCGCCAGATAATGGTCTTAAGGACACAAAAATCGTGGTCTTATGGACACAAAAGATAACCAACAATCTCATGGTCTTATGGACACAAAAGATAACCAACAATCTCATGGTCTTATGGACACAAAAGATAACCAACAATCTCATGGTCTTATGGACACAAAAGATAACCAACAATCTCGATATTTTTTTTTAAAAAAATTAAAAATATGCAGTCTTGCTGGCACAGTAGCTGCATTTTTTTCATGATCTATTCTGACAGAGTCCCATTTTAAAATATTTTTTATTTACTTGAATACACTGTTTTGCCATAATACACTGCAATCTGGTGTACCTTGCCCTGCAGGCAGATAGTCTGCTCCCACAATCTTATAGCAAATGAGGAATTCTGATGAAAAGTTGGGATATGAAAGGAGCAAAACATTCTGTACAAACAGATACCATCATGGTTTTGTCTGTTAGTTCTCCATAGACAAAGGTTAGCAGAAAAATCTTCCCAGCACCACATTTTCACTCCATGATAAAACCGCCTTTAAATTTAACAACGCAAACAAGGCGACGTGTTAATTTCCTGTAACTACTAGAATCTTATCTTATATCCTTCCCGTGCCGTTAAACGTCACAAAATGTTCTCTTCAGAGTTTCACGCTCAGCCTGTTGTGTTCCACTTGATAGCTTGTTTTGGGATTCTCTGATCATTTCTTCTTATCAAGTGACCAACATATGTCCATCTCCTTTTCCTGATCACCCATGAGACTGGTTGCTGTTCAGTCATCTGTCTTATCTCAGCATTGTTCTTGAATTTGTTCCACTTGATGCCGAGTATTTTCCTTAGGCATTTGTTTTCAAAAGAGTCTAATTGCTTTTCTATTTCTTTAAACTACTAGAATGGTGTACAACAAATGAACGTAAATTTGATAACATACTGAAGAAAGATTCTAGTGAGAAACTTATCTCAACTTTTTAATTATTATGTGCCACGCTGGCGATCCTTGGTGTTTCTGATCAATTCAATGCTTTTCTTCTTCCATGTCACTTGGTCAGTCCACAAATTTTTCTCTTGGCCTTCCTCTCATCCTCTTTTTCTTTTGAATTTTGCACTCATAAGTTTTCCAACTTCTGTGTAAACTTCATATCTAACATTATTTTCAGCTAATAAGTCTTGATATAGCTCATGCTGGTCAAGACCATCTACTTTGCTCACTAGTCTCTACACTCAAAACTCTCCCCACTATACTTTCTGCTGAGAGACAGCTGAGAGTTTATCGACACAAGAAATAATCAAGGGGAATATCTTTACATTTCAGAATTTTATTAAACAAATCAAGCACAACACTTCCATCACTGAGTTAACTACAGCAAATTCCCAATTAATTAAAACTTCTACATTAAAACTACAAAAGATATGTCTGTACTAAACCATTACAAAAACTTCTTTTTTCACAATTGTCTGCTACACGTGTGCAATGTGAAACTGATGATAACACAGACACCAAAACCTTTCTTATCTCAGTTACTGTTTCATGGCAGAGCATGTTACTTAAACTAACCTCGCAGTTTCTTTTAGAAAATTAGCAATCTTGATGTAACTTTTTAAGTATTGTCAATAAAAAGAATGAATGTAACTACCAAATTACCATGATTTATTTTCTTACAGGACAAAATATTTTTTAAAAAGATGAAGAGAAATCCCATATAAAACTACAGATTCATGAAATCAGAACTTTTTTTTTTCATTAAAGATAAAAGCTACAACATACCAACTAATTTGCTTCCGATTAACTTTTTTTGAGTGTCGTCCCTTCGTCCTGTTTCATCTCTTTATTCTACATCAGCCTAACTTTAACTTTTGTAAACATTAGAAGATGAAATGAAAGACTTTATCCACTTACATTCATTATCATTTCTATACCAAATTCACAATTAAGTAATAACTCTATCAGATAGCAAAGGTCATTTGGATGTCATGTCTTGCACATCTTTACTCTTTCTTTCTGTTGTACATAGGGGGTGCTGAATGGAGGTAAACTGTGCCAGTCTTCCATAGCTGAAAAGATAACACAACAAACATAAGCAGATAACTTCACAATTATGAATTTATTTTCAGTTATGCCTAGACAGCATCTGACCTACAGGTAAATACCCTCTTGTTCCATCTTCCTGCTACTGAGATTAGGACATCTCTGCAGCCGATGCAGTGAAGATGCTGAACCGTGAACTTACAAAAAAGCTACTTTTGCACACACAAAAAAAAGTGAGGCTCAACAGCAGGGAAAAGTGAAATACTTCAGACCATATCGATCCCTGCCCAGTTTGTTGTTTTAGCAGACCACACAGATCCCTGCCCAGTTTGTTGTTTTAGCAGACCACACAGATCCCTGCCTAGTTTGTTGTTTTAGCAGACCACACAGATCCCTGCCTAGTTTGTTGTTTTAGCAGACCACACAGATCCCTGCCCAGTTTGTTGTTTTAGCAGACCACACAGATCCCTGCCTAGTTTGTTGTTTTAGCAGACCACACAGATCCCTGCCTAGTTTGTTGTTTTAGCAGACCACACAGATCCCTGCCCAGTTCATTGTTTTAGCAGACCACACAGATCCCTGCCCAGTTCATTGTTTTAGCAGACCACACAGATCCCTGCCCAGTTCATTGTTTTAGCAGACCACACAGATCCCTGCCCAGTTCATTGTTTTAGCAGACCACACAGATCCCTGCCTAGTTTGTTGTTTTAGCAGACCACACAGATCCCTGCCTAGTTTGTTGTTTTAGCAGACCACACAGATCCCTGCCTAGTTTGTTGTTTTAGCAGACCACACAGATCCCTGCCCAGTTCATTGTTTTAGCAGACCACACAGATCCTTGCCCAGTTCATTGTTTTAGCAGACCACACAGATCCCTGCCCAGTTCATTGTTTTAGCAGACCACACAGATCCCTGCCCAGTTCATTGTTTTAGCAGACCACAGATCCCTGCCCAGTTCATTGTTTTAGCAGACCACACAGATCCCTGCCCAGTTCATTGTTTTAGCAGACCACACAGATCCCTGCCCAGTTCATTGTTTTAGCAGACCACACAGATCCCTGCCCAGTTTGTTGTTTTAGCAGACCACACAGATCCCTGCCTAGTTTGTCAGGCTATAATACCAGAGAGATGAGAGAGCTATAGTTTACCAAGCCTACTACCAGCATTCAGCTATGGCCCACTGACTGCCCTAAATATCACTGTAAAACACACTATCAACAGCTAGTATTATTCAACCTGATAAAAATTGTCTTCATTTTAACTAGTAACATCAGCATCATCACTGCCACCCAGACAAAATCCAAGTGTTCCTCAATAAATCTTTCATGTACCAGTTCTATGCTCATCTGTAACACAATTTCATCTCTTGACTGTTTAAAAATGTAATCAATTCTAGACATTTCCTACATGTAACTTTATTTGAAAACTCTCTCTCTGTCTCTATATCACGGGGGAAAAGTCCCAAGTTTGAAAGAAAGAAAGAAAGAAAGAAAGAAAAAAAGAAAAAGAAAGAAAAAAAAGAAAGAAAGAAAGAAAGAAAGGGGGGGATACCTGGACTATAGACTGACAGACTCTGTTTACTACAATTCTACAAACTGTATATAATATACAGGATCTCACATTCTACTGAATGTCACAGATCAAATTAGAAAGATGACTGAGGCAACAAAGGCTGAGAACCCCTGAACAAATGTTTGACTGGGTTCAAGATATGCAGCTGTATAACTTGTCCATCTTAGAATATGTGTCCTATCCTTACAAGAAGACACTAATGGTGATTCTTATCTTAGAAATGTTCAACAAGAGAATATGCTAGTCTGCCAACAACCACCAGTCCATGCCAAACTAAGGTGTCTGCACGCTTGTGTTCTTATTTATTTAGGTGAGGTCATAGAGGCTCTTTGTAATGTTTGAAGTACTGAATCAGCTATAAAAGCTGTTATGGTATAGTGGAGCAAGACAAGGAAGAAACAGTAGAGCACGAGAAGGAAGAAACAGTGGAGCACAAGAAGAGAGAAACAGTGGAGCAAGACAAGGAAAAAACAGTGGAGCACGAGAAGGAAGAAACAGTGGAGCACAAGAAGGGAGAAACAGTGGAGCAAGACAAGGAAGAAACAGTGGAGCAAGATAAAGAAGAAACAGTAGAGCAAGATAAAGAAGAAACAGTGGAGCAAGACAAGGAAGAAACAGTGGAGCACAAGAAGAGAGAAACAGTGGAGCAAGACAAGGAAGAAACAGTGGAGCAAGACAAGGGAGAAACAGTGCAGCACAAGAAGGGAGAAACTGTGGAGCAAGACAAGGAAGAAACAGTGGAGCAAGATAAAGAAGAAACAGTAGAGCAAGATAAAGAAGAAACAGTGGAGCAAGACAAGGAAGAAACAGTGGAGCATGAGAAGAGAGAAATAGTGGAGCAAGACAAGGAAGAAACAGTGGAGCAAGACAAGGGAGAAACAGTGCAGCACAAGAAGGGAGAAACAGTGGAGCAAGACAAGGAAGAAACAGTGGAGCAAGACAAGGAAGAAACAGTGGAGCAAGACAATGAATGAAATAAACCTGGTTAGAGATACTAAAAATCACACAAAATCTGAGATCTATGATCTCCATACAACAGGCACATTAACTGATGATAACCAGAGAAGTGAACATGCTAAAAACTTATGATGATGAGAAGTAAGCATGATAAAAAATTATGATGATAAGAAGAGAAGTGAACAAGCTAAAAACTTATGATGATAAGAAGAGAACTGAACATGATATAGTTATGATGATAAGAAGAGAAGTAAACATGCTAAAAACTTATGATGATAAGAAGAGAAGTAAACATGCTAAAAACTTATGATGATAAGAAGAGAAGTAAACATGCTAAAAACTTATGATGATAAGAAGAGAAGTAAACATGCTAAAAACTTATGATGATAAGAAGAGAAGTAAACATGCTAAAAACTTATGATGATAAGAAGAGAAGTAAACATGCTAAAAACTTACAACTCCTGCAGTAACTGCAACAGAAATGATGCTCAGAATAAGAAGCTGGTTCCACTTGGAGTTCTGCCTGTTGTAGGCCTCCTGCCAGGACCCCTGTGGGACAGGCATGAAGTTCATGTGGGTCTTGCTCTCTTCAACAACCTGGCGCAGCGTCTTCCAGTGAGCTGGCACACCATGGCTCATGCGACCCATCTGCCGGACACCTGCCAGTAATAAAATAACTCATAAAATCTGAGAAAAGGAAGATCAACTTTTAATCATCACTCTCACAAAAGACCATCAGTTTTCATGTATAAAATGGGGAAAAAGTAGGAACAGTTTTATTACTTAATGAGTACATAGTTATGACGTTTCGGCATGAGTCTTAATCATACAAAAACATAAAGAACGAAGAAATAGAGAGAGGAGATAAAATATAAATTCATGAAAATGCTGTGTTAAAAAAAAAGGAAATAAAATGAATAGAGCACTTAGCTGTTAACTTGTAAGATGTAGCTTGTTCAACACTTGTTCAGAAATGGGCATGGTGGAGTGTAGAGAATTTTTAAATGGAGACTTGTGATGTGTGATGGGTGGGTCGTAACTGAGGGTGGCGGGTGGGGAAACCGTGGAGGGAGGGAGAGAGTGACAGAATGTTAACCTAGCCAGGAGAAGGTGAAATAGATGATTACAGTTAGGGTAGAGGGGTTGTAATGTGATGCTGTGAGAAGGTTCTGAACTATGTGTAACAAGTGAGAAAGGAGTGGAGCTTAGTGAAGAGGGGCTATGACTGTTGTTGAGGAGAATGTTAGGTGTAGATGAATAACCAGTTCAAACCGTGTGGTTCTGGCATCATGATCCTGAATGTAATGGTTCTCAAGTGCTAGGCGGCTTGTGTCATCTGTGTGACAATTTTTGATGGCTGTTACCAGAAAATCACATTTGACTCTGTGATTGGGGGCCACTGAAATGATTCGGGACTGGTTTCAAAGCATGCTGGGCGATATCGTACAGATGTTTCTGCATGCGGTCCCCTAATCTGAGGCCAGTCTCACCAATATACGTTATCCTGCATCTTTTGCATACAATGACATATATCACATTACGGGACTCGTATGTGAATATCTCATGAAGAGTGAGGATAGTTTGGGAAAGGTGATCGTTTTCATTTCCCAGACTACAGGGCAGGTAACGCAGCGGGGGCGGTTACATTTTCTGGTCCCAACATATGTAAAGCTCTGCTTCGAGTGACTGTGGGAGAGGATGTCCAGTTTTCACGGTTCCCAAAATTTCATTTTAATGACTATCATTAAAATTACTTTTTATCACAAAGATTGCTTCAGTAAAAGATAAACAAAGATGTCCTCTATATAGTGGATGTGGCTTGTCCTTCATAGCAAGGCACTCTCTTGATAGCCTATCTGAAAATGCTGGGATATCTGCTTCAGTATGAATGCTGTAATGACACAACCAGTACTTCAGCAAGTCCTTCACATAAGGTGAAAAACAGCTACAACTGTTTCAGTTTTGAAAAAATCCTAGCATGATCACTGTCTAAGAAAGGAGCGACATAAGTACAGCAGTGAAAGAGTGACATACATGTTCTTCTTCAGCTTTCCGAGCCATTAAGGCTCATTGCTGCAGATAGAGTTTGTCTCCATTCCTCTCTGTTCCTAATCTTCTCTCTCCAGCTGGTGACACCAATTTCTTTTATATCCTCTTCTATGTTAGTTTAAAAAAATATTTAAAAGTGAAAAATCAAAAAAGTCATTCTATTTCTTGATCTGTGCAGTGGCTTTCTTTTATGTCTTCTTTTATATTTTATAAACTCCTTTATCTTTGATCCTCTAACACAAATCCTAACTCACTGATAATGTCCAGTATTTTTTATGTAATCAAACAAATTAAACAATTTTGTCTACAACTAACTAACCTGTAGGGTAACAAGGATGTGTTCTATCTCCTGATCTCTTCTCCTTGTACCACGAAAACATAATGGGAATACAGAGAGCTTGCCAGGAATATCAACTGACAGGTACAACCTTAACAACTTAAGATATGCAGATGACACAGTTCTGATTGCTAAAAGTGAAGGGGAGCTACAGGCTCTTCTGGACATCGTGGTTCGTGAAAGTAAAGGTAAAGGTCTCAGCCTGAATAAAAAGAAGATTGAAGTGATGGTCATATCAAAGAAAAGAATACCACCACACTGTAGCATTACCATCGATGGCACAGAACTGAAACAAGTTGATAGATTCATGTACTTAGGAACAATTATAACAGCTGATGGGAAATGTCACAACGAAATAAAAAGCAGATGTGCTCAGGCCAAGTCAGTATTCCAGAAAATGAGAAACATCTTGTGCAACAGATCCATATCAATGGAAACAAGATTCCAAGTACTTAAATGTTACATTGAGCCTATTTTGTTGTATGGATGTGAAGCATGGTCCATGAATAAGAGAGTACAGCGAGAAACAGAGGCCATGGAAATGTGGTTCATAAGAATGATGTTAAAGGTACCATAGACAGCTAAGAAAACCAATGAAGAAGTCTTAAGAGAATCTGGAGTTAAAAAGCAAATTACAGCAAAGATCAGAGGCAGATAAACAAGATTTTTAGGGCATTTTCTTAGAAGAGGAAAACTGGAACACACTGTGACAAATGGAAAATTGAGGGAAGAAGAGATAGAGGAAGACAGAGAGAGAAGTTACTGGATGGGCTGTCAGTGTAGCTAGGAAGAAAGTCACCAGTGGATCTCATAATCAACGCAAAAGACAGGGAATGCGGAGAGAAATGATCGCCTATGCCACGTCACTTGATTGATTGTAGAGTAACATAACTTATGTCACGTCTTTTGTTATGACAATATTTGTATCACTTCATTAAAAGTCATCTCCAGTTTGTCACTCCATCATTATGTCACTCATTCAATATGTTACACTATCATGTCACTCTTTCAGTGTTATACCATCATTATGTCACTCTTTCAATGTCACTCCATCATGTCATTTTCAATGTCACTCCATCAGTATATCACTTTTTCGACATGTCACTCCATCAGTATATCACTTTTTCGACATGTCATTATATCATTAGTCACTCTTTCGATATGTGGCCCCATCAATATGTCGCTCTTTCATTGTGTTACTCTTAAAACACTTCCCCATTATCACATAAGACAGAAGGTGTTGTTACAAATTATGAGATTTTTTGTTTAAATGAGAAGCATACTAGAAATAACAAAGAAAGCCAAGAATTTGAAACTAATGTACGGGAATACATAACGTAAACGTTAAGATCAAATAAAGGAACTGGTGCATACGCCTCAAACATTCAATGCAAAGACCGAGATCTATGTTTGTTTTCTTGAGCTTGTCAAAACACTCATAGAAGTTCAAAACTTGTAAAAGTACATGGCCGCCAACTTTTTATATTAAAAAATGTAAACTCACATGGCGCCGCACGAAGCAATGGTGCAACTTTTGTTAACATTTATAACAGTGGTAGTGGAATTTACGTCCTGATGAATCCGGTGTCCTTTGCATGGGTGACCTCCACCGCGGTATAATAGAAAAGCATGCCGCACTAAAACGAAACTAATCAATATTATTTCATACCTTGTTTTGTCACATACAACGCATTATTAAAGTAGAAAACAACCATTTCGCTTTAAATAATAAGATTTAACATTAAGAAACCAACTAGCATGTACGACAACTGCAGAAAGAATATTAATTTACTGGCTTCTTTTGGATTTTTTCCCAGAGTATTTTAGATTCAGTTTTTACATAATTAGGCCTAGAGGTTCTGATAACATCCATGAGTTACAGAACCATGTCAGAAAACTGGAAGAGTAAACCATCGGTCATGGGGAATATGGTGATAGTGCTCTTTATTTTCCTTGACCTATGGGCACACTAGAGCAGCACTTCTCAACATTTCGACATCCAAAAACCACTTTTTCAACCACATATAAGCTGCAGACCACCATGTAATATTGCAATACGACAAACCTTTAAATGTTGTATTTAATATGTGACACTTAATACCAGATCGATAATGCAGACGTCGAGCACCTGATATTGGCCCGACGACCACCTGTAACCCGCAGACCACAGGATGAAAGCCACTGAACTAAAGGAAGTTACCATGCCTGGCCCTTTTCTTCTCCAGATTTGTTCACAGTTTGGATCATTGGGATCAAACCACCACCATTTTAACTATTTCGTTACACTTCATTGTATCCTGTTAAACATGGCACAAAATGACGCTCGTGCTGTCATGTGTTTTTTTTTAAATTAAAGTTGTGTAATGTGTCCTAGACCATCTCTGAACGTGCCTTTATCAGACAACTCACTCAGTCGTCCAACTCATAATACATAAAAATGATTAACTGACTGACATATGTAGAGAAAACACTAGACAACGTATACAATAAAGAAATGTTATTATTTGATAGCGATGTAATTTTGTAACAGCTCGTTCTGCAGTTATTGTTTCTTGCTTATATAAAGTAATGATCTGGATCAGTCAGTCATTTGCAAGTCCCTTGAGGAACTTTGCCTCCCTAACAGCTCTCAGTTGTAAGCTAGAGCTTTGCTGCTGATGCGTCCATTCGCAGATCATCAACGATGTCTTACAGCCATCTTCTCCTTGGTCTTCCTCTCTTTCTTTTTCCGATTATGTATCCTTCCAAGACGTTTAATATGTCCAAAATATTTAAGTTATCTCTGTCTAATCTTCCTTACTAGCCAATGACCTGGATAATACATGAAATTGTGTATATCCATAAAACTGTTCAGTATCTGCTTTATCATGGAAGATAAGATTATCCTTGCCATGGAAGATTTTATCCACGATTGCATCGCAACTCTTCCTTCACTTAGACATTTTGTACTTTCGCAAAGTAAAGGAGTAGAATAGATAGCCTTGAGGCCAAACCTGCGTGTTCTATTCCTACCTGTCAATGTTCAACTTTAAGTAGTTGCTTCCCTTTGTACTTTAACATTGAGTAAACACAAAGTGCACAGAGAGACATGGATCAGTTTACCAGAAGACAGAAAGAAAGAAGGTAGAGACCCTTTCTTCTTTTTGCCTTTTGGTAAACTGAAACATACACCTCCGTCTACCTCTGCTGTATCTGCCTCAGTCGTTGTCACACTTATCTTTCACAGATAATCACAAAGATATTTTTGTTTCACAATACTGGCGTCTTTTGTTAGAAGATGAGTTCGAAGCTGTTATAAATGAAGTGAACTGTGGCACAACTGTACCTGCTAAACAAGACTTTTTTTCCCTCGAAGTTTTGCGTGTACTGATATAGTGTTGCTGTACTGATGTAGTTTTGTCTATACTGATGTAGTTTCAACATCTCCTGCCTCTTCTGCATGTACACTAACAGCATAGCAGATGTGCTTCTGAAGACACGTGTGATGTATGTCCTGGACGTGCAACAAGAGCTTTTGTGTGAAAACTACAGGGGAATATCCTTACTACAAACAAGTTACAAACTACTGTCTATTCATTCATTCATTCATTTGCATGTCCCTTGCGAAACTTTGCCTCCCTAACAGCTCTTCTGTAGGCCTCTCGGTTGTGAGCAAGATGGCCATGCTGCTGATGCGTCCATTCGCAGATCATCAACGATGTCTTGCAGCAATCTTCGCCTTGGTCTTCCTCTCTTTCTTTTTCCTTATGCATCCTTCCAAGATGGTTTTCTCTAGATTATCATGACGTTTAATGTGTCCAAAATATTTAAATTTTCTTTGTTTAATCCTCTTTACTAGCCAACTTTTTTCAATACTAAGTTCTTGTAGAATGGATATATTTGTTCTTTCTTGTGTCCATGATATTTGAAGAACTCTTCTGTAGCATTTACATTCAAAGGCATTTATGCGTTTTTCAGCTGTTTTGTTAAGTGTCCAGGTCTCACAGGCATATGTTGCAATGGGAAAGATGCATGGCCTTAAACATCTTATTTTTGTAGTTCTGTCTGTTCCTCTCCACGGATTCATTTAGTTCTTTCTCATTCATTCATTTGCATGTCCCTTGCGGAACTTTGCCTCCCAAACAGCACTCCTGTAGGCTTCTCGGTTGTGAGCAAGATGGCCTGCTGCTGTTGCATCCATTTCCAGATCGTCAACGATGTCTTGCAGCCATCTTCGTTTTGGTCTTCCTCTTTTTCTTTTTCCCATTATGTATCCTTCCAATACGGTCTTCTCTAAATTATCATGACGTTTAATGTGTCCAAAATATTTCAGTTTTCTCTCTTTAATCCTCTTCGCTAGCCAGCTTTCTTCAATAACTCTTTCCGTGCTGGAGGAAGAAACACGGACGTTTTCTGGAGTGCGGGAGTAAAAACGCGGGTCTTGGTCTGTAAGGGGGTCTAGGTGTAAAATGGAATGAAAAACAGTGTTTCCATGTACTTCCGTATACGTAATATGTATCAAAGTGTAGCTAAATGAATGAAAATTTCATAAATGCAGAGTTTTTTAGGAAAAAAGAAGTAATGTGATGTTTTTAGACACTGATTGTGGCCAGCTCACCATCGGCTAGATCTAGATTCGCGCTTTTTACCCCTATTTACCATCTAAGATGTGTAGATCTACTTATCGATCTCGTATTGTGACTCCGTATGGCATTTTCGCTTACTGAATGTCTGAAATAACCTCCTAACTACTCCTAACTACTTCTCCAGTCGTCTAAATATGTCTAAATCTACTTAGAAAACATTCAAGAGCAGCGGGGTGGCCATAGGCTATGTCCATACCCCTATCTACATCGTAAAAAATTGAAAAATTTCCATGCTTCTCGTCCGTATTCTCGCTCGGCATCGCTCGTAACTAGGCACGCATTCGCCATTTTGAAAGTGTCACCGGAATCGCGGACGAAATATGTACAATCTAAATGTTACACCGCTTGTTTTAATGAAACAAACAATTGTCACGATCCTGACAATACGCTCTCAGCATTGAAACCGGAAGCGGCAGGATAGTGCCAATACGCTCGGGAAGAGCTTTAGCTCTTGTAGTATAGATATATTTGTTCTTTTTTGTGTCCACGATATTTGGAGAACTCTTCTGTAGCATTTACATTCAAAGGCATTTATGTGTTTCTCAGCTGTTTTGTTAAGTGTCCAGGTCTCACAGGCATATGTTGCAATGGGAAAGATGCATGCCCTTAAAAATCTTATTTTTGTGGTTCTGTCTGCTCCTCTCCACAGATTCTTTATTTGTTTTACTTTCTGAAGAGCGATAGATGTCCTCCTTTTAATTTCCCTCATTGTTCTTTCTATCTATTATAAATAGACACATACCGTGAGAACATACTGGGAGACTATCAAGCAGGTTTTAGGAAGAATAATAACATAACGTGTGCACTAACAGCATAGAAGATGTGCCTCTTTAGACACATGTGATGTATGTCCTGGACGGGCAAGCAACAAGAGCTGAAAAACGTCTTCAGAAAGTTATGAAGATGTTGTATACTAATCAATATATATAAATAGAAGAGATAAAAGAGAATGCATAGGCAATATGGCAAAAGAAGCAGAGAAAGCAGTAAACAACAGGAGTCAGCAAAACTCTTTATAACATACAAAAGAAATTCACGGGTCCTATTACATCCAAAAGAAAGACCAATCTTTAACAAAACTGGCACCCTATTAACATCAAGTAAAGACCAAAATAAAAGATGGGCCGAACATTTCCAAGAAATACTTAATCGACCACAGCCAAAAGAATTGATAGACTTTGAAGCCGATTTACCAGTCCCACAACTAAATGTTAACCTAGATGAAGTTACACTGAATGAAACTGAAACAGCAGTGAATCTAATGGCTAACAACAAAGCTGCAGGTGAAGATGAAATAACAGTTGAAATGTTATTAACTATTAGCTATTAACAGTGACAACATGAACCAACTACAGAGAATGTTTAATAAAGTTTGGAAAGAAGAAAAGGTCCCTTCTAAATGGAAAATAAGGAATCATTGTTAATATACCCCACACACACATCCCCACCCCAAAAAGCACCCTTAGCGACTGTAATAATTGGAGAGGAGTAACTTCACTATCAGTTGTGTCAAACGTATTTTGCAAAGTTATTCTGAACAGACTGTATAGTGGATACTGCAATGAGAGAAGAACAAGCAGGATTTTGAAAAGGGAGAAGCTGTCTCGACCAGATCTTTACTCTAAGAATAATACGTGAATAACATATTGAAAAGCAAAAACCATTAATCCTGAACTTCATAGACTTTAAAAAGGCATTTGATAGCATACACAGAAATTCACTGTGGAGAATTTTAAGACTATATGGAATACCATCTAAAACTGTCAACATCAGTAAAGATCTTTACAACGAATATGTTTGTGCAGTCAACACAGAAGAAGGAATGAGTGAATGGTTCCAGATTGAAACAGGCGTGAAACAAGGATGTATATTATCTCCCTTGCTTTTTTTTATTGCCATAGGCTTCATAATGAAAAAATACTGCACAGATAAAACGGGCTTTGATTGGGTACGTGAGACCCAACTGGAAGGTTTTGATTTTGCAGATGGTATAATTCTTATCAGTGACAAGATGAATTTGATGCAAGAAAAAACAGATACACTGGCTAGCAAAATAGGACCTGTAACAAGGAAAACAAAAATAATGAAACTTCTCATTAACCACGAAGGAAAAATATACATAGAAGGAACAGCTGTTGAAGAAGTACACCAGTCTGCAAACCTCGGCAGCTACATAGACCAGGATGGTGACACTAGAAAGGAATTTAGAATTAGAATTGCACATGCAGCATCGACCTTCAGGAATCTTGAGAACATACGGCATTCAAAAGTTAAAAACACAAAAACCAAGTTAAGATTATTCAATTGAAATGTAATATCCACCCTCATTTATGCATGCGAAATCTGGAAAACAACTATATAAATATACAACAAATTAGGCCCTTTTGAAAACAAATGCCTAAGGAAAATATTCGGTATAAAGTTGCATTGAAATCAAGAACAACGCAAAGATAAGACAGATGAGTGAACAACAACCTGTCTCATGGGTGTTCAGAAAAATAAGATGGATATATATCG